>CM073464.1:69963869-70458869 GCA_037074535.1 Gleditsia sinensis
TACTGTTGCAAGAAAAGGAAGAATTTGACCTTGATTCTTATTGCCATTAGAATAGTTCTTAATTTCATTTACTCTTCCCCAGGAGATGGACCATTTGAAGATGGCAGTTGCAAAAATTGATTCTCATCACCCCAAGGTTCTTTTGGTAGAGAAGTCTGTATCTCGGTATGCTCAAGAATACCTTCTTGATAAGGACATATCACTTGTTTTGAATATTAAGAGGCCACTTTTAGAACGTATTGCCCGTTGTACTGGGGCACAAATTTGTTCTTCAATTGATCATCTGACCTCCCAGAAGCTGGGGTACTGTGAAACATTCCATGTGGACAAATTTCTTGAGGAACATGGTAGTGCTGGACAAGCAGGGAGGAAATTAACAAAGACCCTGATGTTCTTTGAGGGGTGCCCAAAGCCCTTGGGTTGCACTGTAAGTTATTTAACCTTACACATTTTGGGACTTCAAAATCAATGTCACACATCAGTTATTTCAAACTTCAAGTTGATTGGTAATGGATGTATATCATATAAAACATGTATGCTTCCTTTCCTACCATTACTTTTACATGGACCTTAAACTGAATACACAAGTGACAACCACAAGAAGGCGATTTTGATATAATTTTGGTTGGAGTTACTCTGGCTTGAAGTAGTAATCTTTCAAACAGCTGGTTTAAGCCTATGTTGAATTACCAATCATCTTGAAAACTTAAAACTGGCAAAGGAACCCAAAAAAAAAACTATTTATCAAGATCAGAATTTACAAATAACACTTGTTGAAATTCATTATCTAATTTGGTTGAGAGACTAGCCCAGTGATTTTAATTGAGTCAATGAAATTGAATACTGTGGTCAGAATTTTTTATTCTCTGAGCCTGCTGGAGCCGCTGTGACTCGTGCATTCCCATTTAAGATTAGTCCAGTGATATTAATTGAGTCAATGAAATTGAATACTGTGGTCAGAATCTTTTAGTCTCTGTTTGAACCTGCTGGAGCTGCTGTCACTCGCATTCCCAGTTAATTGTTTCATTACTGGGTGAATTTGCAGTATACAGGTCTGCCATCTGTTTTTTTTTCCTTTTTTCTGTTAGCCTTACAAAGGTCTAAATTTAGCATTATCAAGAATAACTTCTAAAGGAGGTTGAGTTGACCTGGTGCTTTACTTTTTATTGTGGTGTTTATTTATTTATTTACTTTTTTTGTGTTTTTTTAAGATCTTGCTCAAGGGTGCCAATGGGGATGAATTGAAGAAGGTGAAGCATGTGATCCAATATGGAATTTTTGCTGCCTATCACCTGGCTCTGGAGACATCTTTTCTGGCAGATGAAGGTGCTTCACTTCCAGAACTTCCCTTGAAGTCTCCCATAACTGTTGCATTACCAGATAAACTGTCAAGTACCGAGAGGTCCATTTCTACTATCCCTGGATTTTCTGTTTTGGCTGCGGGAGAGCATAAGGGAATTCAATCCATTAAAGAAGCGCTAAAATCTAACGATGGCCATAAGACAGAAAGATCCTCATCTAGCTACAATGACTTCGTTGACAAATCACTGGTGGTTGACTCGACCTGCATACATGAGGTCTCTGGAAACACCACCCCATCAGTGCAGGAAATGCTCTGCAATAATTTCTTCCTACATCATGCTTCTAAGGAAGATGATAAAAGTGGTCCTAAGGAATTTTTTCAATATGGACGAGATGAAAGAAAGGAGATTAATTTGAATAATGATCTTATTTCTGATTCTTTAGACACCTCAGAGCCTTCAGGGCAAGTTGGCACTAACCACATTGGTGACCCAGCATTGACTGCAAGTCAGGGTGGTAACCCAAAGCAATCTTATGTAAAACATGATAATAATGTTATACATAGTGACATGGAAAATTCAAAAGAGGATTTTCCTCCTTCAACTTCTGACCATCAGAATATTTTGGTGTTTTTATCAACACGTTGTGTGTGGAAAGGAACTGTTTGTGAAAGGTCCCATCTTGTAAGAATTAAATACTATGGAAGTTCTGATAAGCCTTTGGGACGGTATTTGCGAGATCAACTATTTGATCAGGTACGTGTTGTTTCCCTAATAATTATATTTCTTAAATAACTTTTTTCATCATTGTTTTGTGGCTTCAAAACTCAAACAGGATAACTTTTCCTTGTTAGAGTTACCACTGCTGCTCATGTGAGATGCCATCAGAAGCTCATGTTCACTGTTATACTCACCGCCAAGGAAGCCTTACAATATCTGTTAAGAAACTACCAGGGATTCCTTTACAAGGGGAACAGGAAGGTAAAATTTGGATGTGGCACAGGTGCCTGAAATGTCCTCGTGTAAATGGTTTTCCTCCAGCCACTCAGAGAGTAGTTATGTCTGATGCTGCCTGGGGCCTATCCTTTGGGAAATTTTTAGAGCTGAGCTTTTCAAATCACGCAGCAGCAAGCAGGGTTGCTAGTTGTGGCCATTCTCTCCACAGGGACTGTTTAAGATTCTATGGGTATGCTTTTCTCTTCTCAAAATTCAATCTAGGGTAAACATGGATATTATGGATCTCAGTAAGTGTACTGAAATGACATGCATACATTTTTTGTGCTTTTGCTTGATTGGATACCTTTATTAATATCAATGTTGTCGAAATCTCAAGATTCGCGATTCAAATCCTGTGTTTCGACTCAATTTGCAAGCATAGTGATACTAATCACCGAGTGAATTAGAAAGTCACCTGAATTGCCTAAATTGGACAATTCAGGCCTGGAATCCTGAATTGATTGATTTCTACAATTCTCAAATGCTGCTCACAAACGGGTTGTGAAATCGGGTGATAATGACCTGACGTGACCTGAATGCTATTTACAGGTTTTTTTAATTTTTTTATAAAAACAAAACAGATCTGCCAAATACAGCGTTCTATCTTAGTATGAGCCTCTTTAACTTCCTTTCAACCTATCTTCTTGCCCATCAGCCATACTTTGGACAGAATTCCCAAAGCTTTGTGACGTAGTGCAGCAGCCTTAAGCCTTTTACGTAGTCTACCCTTTGTGTTGCTTTGCTACTGCTGTGGGTATAGTTATGGCTTAAAAAAAAGGGTGAAAAAGACATAAATTGGGATCATTGCAAGTCTCTTGAGACTCGTTTACATGTTAAATGTAACTATTGTCCTAAAACAATGTGTAGAGGTGCATTTAAGATGAAGCACCACTTAGCCCGAACAGGCAAAGGAGTTATATTTATCTCTAAGAATCTATGATTTATGAACTTAATTATGTCTTTTTAAGAGTTATGGTTATTTAATTTTGTTAATTATTGAGGTAAATGTCTTATTTTGAATATTTTGTTTATGCTATCTATTTATATATTTTTTATACTATATATTTGAAATTATTTTTCAATTTGTTCATGAATCATACTATTTGATATAATTCACAATTGAAAAATAAGTCTTCCGATTCACAATTTACAATTTGACAACTATGATTCATATAACTAAACTGGCATGATCTCATCTGACAAATCTACAAACATCATAAAAGTGTGATTTGATATGCACACCAATTGGCCAAGTACTTGCATGCTCAGATGTTTTCTGTGTTGAAACTGGAAAAAAATAGCCTCTCTTTTTTTGTGAGTCAGTTAGTTATTAAAAAGATATTCAAATGTTCAATGCATATTTGTCAACATAGTGTAAGTCTGTAAGATCTTTTCTGCCCCTTCATCTAGAACAATACTTGTGTGAGATTTTAGTACTACTATAGCTCCCTGTGCGACTGTGTAGCAGTAAAATAAGCTGGTAAACAATTAGGATCATTGTAGAGGTTTGGAGTTAGGACCACTGTAGAGGTTCGTACTCCACTTTTGAATTTTATAGTGGTTGTCTCTGCCACTGATGCACTAGCAAAGCAAAGGCTGTAGTGGTGTTCACCTGTGCAGAAGTGTTAAAATTTACTAAAGTGTCTTTCTTACGAATATATCTTCATAAGTGGCCTGGTCTAAGTTGTAAGGCACTAAGGATTCATGGGTAATTCTCTAATTTGGTTAAAATGAATTCGGCCTATTGACATGCTCTCTCCCCTTTACAACTTTGTCTGGTCTCTCTAACGGATTATTTTTGTCTAATTTTTTTTAATCTTTGTTGCATTATGTATGTAAACTACCTTTTCCCCCTCTCATTTGAGCCAATATCATGTATGCTCAATTGCTATGTGCATATTTAGATGCACAGGTAATTGTTAGCAGACAGAAGAATAGTGAATGGTGAGAAAAAAAAAACAGGAATAGTGACAGCAATAGCATTAAATATTTTTAGACACAACTTATGTTTGAAATACAACTACAAGTCTACCACTAGGAATAAGGGAACTTAGCAATTTAGAGTAATAAATTCATCAATTGTTAGCAAGCTACCTAAAATGCATCATTAATTCTTATGTTCATAATATTGAAGTATGTGGCATATAAAAAGAGTCATTCAGATTTCCAATTTACTACGTATAATATATGGTCTTGTGACATATAGCCCAGATTTATCTTGTTTGAGTTGAGAAAGGTGAGATTTTTCCCACCTGATTAAATTTAAAACAAAAAGGGAAACAGAAATAAAATAAAGAAGGAAAAAGAAAGTATAATGGCGTACAAGCTTTTGAGGGGAAGGTGATGTAGAACCGAAACTGAAACAAAAGGAAAATAGATATAACAGTAATTCTAACTCAATCATTCTTGAGTAATATCAATAATGAAGGGGTAATTTCCTAAGCAACCCTACTCAATCCTAGTTTTAACTGAAATTCAAGTGATCATAATATAACTAATATATGAATACTAGAATCCTAATGAAACTCCGCTGTGGGATAGGATATCCCTAGGCCCAAACACCTTTAATGACAAATGATAATCCTAAATTATTAAAAACCCTAAATTCCTAATTACAAATCCTCCCACATTACAAATACATCATAAAGCAATTAAAAAACAATATTCCCAAATTAAGTGGGTAAATCAATTTGTTTTGGACTGGGTTAGGGCCCATCAAGCAGAAGCTGCCATACCTATTATGGAAGTAGGGCCATCTTAAGTATACTTCTAATTGCATTGTACCATTTTAGTCACATTTTCTCTATATTATTACATTCTTATCAGGGACATATGCGGTCAGACAATGATGTTCTCTTCAACTTGATAATCTAATGCATTCTCTTGGGTCAGTTATGATTAATTGCAATTTTGTTTGGCCACTGTCTCAAGCCTCAAATACCAACTTGTGTTGTTGGATTTTTTTTGGGTATTCTAATATCTAGCTTTTTTTAGACCATGGCTAGTCGTAGAAGTCACTCTTGCTTTTTAGTATTATGGTAAACTAAAATAATTCCAATAAGGCTTGATGGTGAATGGTGTTGCACATGATAGTGAAGCACTTAAAATGCTCATGTTCCAATAAGAATTGAAATTAATTACTACTATTGGTTGTCTTCTTGAATTATTGTTATTAATTTGCAGTTTTGGGAAGATGGTTGCCTGCTTTCGCTATGCTTCAATTGATCTTCATTCTGTTTATCTTCCACCACCTAAAATTGAATTCAACTATGATTATGAGGATTGGCTGCGGAAAGAAGCAAATGAGGTTGGTCATTAACATCATTTGAAATATAGAATTCATTTTGAGTGCATCACTATTTATGAGATTGTTAATCTTATTCCTCAGGTGCATAACAGGGCTGAATTACTGTTTAGTGAAGTGTGCAATGCACTACATCAAATGTCAGACAAGGTATCAGGTCCTGTGGTGCAAGAGGGAAGAAATAAAGCATATGATTTCAAGCATCTAATTGCTAAACTTGAAGGGATGCTTAAGAAAGAGAAAGAAGAATTTTTGGTAGGTTGTTTTGAGGTTCATGTTCCCCTTCCTCTCTTCTCTTCTCATCACCCCCCCCCCCCCCAAAATATCAAGGACGATCAAATTTTAACCACAATTTTGCTCTACTGAACATTTGGCCCTCCAATTACTTTCCATACTAATGGATTACTTGTCAAGGTCACTTAATTCATGTTAATTAAACTTTCTTGACTAAGAGTTGAAAGTACATTAATTCCTGGTTACCCATTCATAATGTTGCATTGTTTAGGAATTGTTACGAAAGGCACTGCATAGAGAGGTCAAAGTTGGCCAGCCTGTGGTTGATATTCTAGAGCTCAATAAATTGCACAGGCAGATACTGATCCATTCTTATGTTTGGGATCAACGGCTGATATATGCATCTAATCCAAGTAAGAGTCTTCAAGAGGATTCAATGATTTCATATTCAATGCTCCAGGGGAAGCCAATTGGCTCCAGGGAGAAGGTTGTCAAGGTGACTGTGACCACCAGGCCAGGAAGTTGTGACTCATTTCTTTTGGAAACAAAATCTGATGAAATTCAAAATAAAGGAAACACTTCCCACCCTATTAGCCAGTCTAGTGAAGTTCATAAAGGTGAGGACAAAGGTGTAGATGTAAGTCATGGAAAGGTCAATCACTCTCTCTCTGGTGGTGCAAATATCAGTGATAAATCTGACCCTCTGGGGTTTGGAGGAGCTGTTCCAAGGGCTTTGTCAGAGGGAGAGTCTCTTCTTAAGGCTAATTTATCTGATACTCTTGAGGCAGCATGGACTGGTGAAAGTCAACCAAAAAGTTTAACACACAAAGAAAATGATTATCTTCCTACTGATTCAACTGTGACAGTTCCTTCAACTATGACAAATTTGGTCACAGCAAAATCAGATTTTGTAAATTATGCTGCCAATCTAGGTGGGATTGAGACAGGGTATACTCATGACTCTAAATTGCTTTTCAAGGGGCTTGATAAAAGATGGTCAGGGATGCCTTTTCCACACTTGTTTAGTTCATTCAACAAAACTTCTTTGAATACTAAAAAATTTGATGAGTACAACCCTATCTACATTTTATCATTTCGAGATTTGGAGCGCCAGAGTGGTGCCAGACTGCTTCTTCCTGCTGGTATTAATGATACTGTAGTGCCTGTCTATGATGATGAACCCACTAGCGCTATAGCATATGTGCTTGTGTCAGTAGATTATCATGTCCAAATGTCAGAATCTCAGAGACCTAAGGACAGTGGAGATGGTTTAGTTTCATTGCCACTCTTTGATTCAATAAGTGTGATCTCTCTTAACTCTTTTGACGAGAACACCTACAGAAGTCTTGGCTCTTTTGATGAAAGCATCTTATCCACTTCTGGGTCTCGGGATTCTCAGGTAGGGTATCCACTCTTCTACACAAAGGATTTTCATGCTAGGGTTTCTTTTATGGATGATAGCTCTCTTGGAAAGGTGAAGTATACTGTGACTTGCTACTATGCAAAGAGATTTGAGGCTCTAAGAAGGACTTGTTGCCCTTCTGAGTTAGATTTTGTGCGTTCACTTAGTCGTTGTAAGAAGTGGGGGGCCCAAGGAGGAAAGAGTAATGTTTTCTTTGCTAAAACTTTAGACGATCGGTTTATAATTAAGCAGGTTACAAAGACAGAGCTTGAGTCATTCATCAAGTTTGCGCCAGCTTATTTTAAGTACTTATCTGAATCCATCAGTTCAGGAAGCCCATCTTGTCTAGCAAAGATCTTGGGCATTTATCAGGTACCTTCTGTTTAGTTAACCATTATTTTGATAGCATATAGAAAAGTTATTAATGGCTCATTTCTAGTATCTCAAGTTGCAGACCTAATTCTAAGTGATAGAATACAAGTTTGCTTGATTGCCTAATTGGAATCTCGAGTTGGGTTTTGACCTGCAGAGATTGAGACGGTTGTCACTTAGAATTTGTTGGCATATTTTTTCTAGATATCTTGCTTATGTTTGTTCTCCCTGGTGTAAATTTTGAACTGCTCTTCAATTCAAATCCTTTTTTTGAAGGTAACATTAAAGAACCTCAAAGGAGGAAAGGACACAAAAATGGATGTTTTGGTAATGGAAAATCTTCTTTTTAGGCGTAACATCAGACTGCTTTATGACCTGAAAGGGTCTTCTCGATCACGGTATAATCCAGATACAAGTGGGAGCAATAAAGTTTTGCTGGATCAGAATCTCATTGAAGCAATGCCGACCTCTCCAATATTTGTTGGAAACAAGGCAAAACGGCTGCTTGAGAGAGCTGTGTGGAATGATACTGCATTTCTTGCTGTAAGTTGAATCTGCTGCCTCTCTTGATTTTCATGTTTTATACGTGTAGAATCATGGTGTCCCTTGGTGTTTTAAGGTTTTCTTGCGTTACTCCTTTCTTTCTTTCACTTTTTTGCTTTGATTGTGATGCTAGGAGGGTGGACTTGTTCATATGCTTAAAGATATTGGTACCCATCTCTATTAGCTAAGCAAGAAAAATAATAGCTAAATATTATTTGCCTATGATTTATATCATTGTTGAGATTTTAAATCATCAATTTTATTCTACTGCAAATGGCCATCTACTTTTCAGGAAGAACCATAGAATATTCCCACTTCCTTTTTTTTCGGGTTAAATCTTCTGCACAGGTTTTCTCACAGGAAAAAACTTAGGTATAATCCTTAGATATTTGCCATCAAGTTCTTCAATAGAATTATGACATACGGAGGAACTTTTCTTTTTTAAGTAAATAATAATTTTGAGTTGTAAGAAATGATCACATGTATTTTTATTGGAGAACATGATAGTTAACACATAAGGGATATTACTTAAGTCTTGTCCTTTCTCTAATAGTATGTTTGGATTTAGGAGAATGGAGGAGAGGGGTAGAAAGGAAAGGCTTGAGTTATACATTTCCTTGTTCGGAAGTTTTTTATATGGAAGGAAGAAGAACGAAGATCATTCACTAACCCTCCAATTTGAGGATCCAAATGAGAGGAAAGGAAATCATCATTTAACCATCCTCCCTCTCCCCATCCCCCCTTCTCTCCCCTCTTTTTCTTTGGATTCCTTCCCTTCCTTTCTCCTCCCAACTCCGAAAAATACCCTAAAGCTGTTTTTGATGGACATGGTTTACTGAATGCAGTTACTGTGTTTATTATATATGTATACTCTTTCGAAATGCTTGCAGAATACATTATAGGTCAGCTTTTTTCTTTCGATAATATAACGTAGAACATGTTGCTGCAGTCGATTCATGTGATGGACTACTCATTGCTAGTAGGCAAGGACGAAGAAAAACATGAACTGGTTTTGGGGATCATTGATTTTATGAGACAATATACATGGGATAAGCACCTTGAAACTTGGGTGAAGACCTCAGCCATCCTTGGTGGGTCCAAGAATACTCCCACTGTAATTTCACCTCAGCAGTACAAGAAAAGGTTCAGAAAAGCTATGAGTGCATATTTTCTTATGGTTCCAGATCAATGGTCACCCTCAGTATTACACCCTAGTGGGTCTCAATCTGATCTTTGTGATGAAACTTCATGAGATGGGATCTTTCCATTGCACAGGTCATATTTTGAAGCTGTAAATTCTTTTTCAGGCTTCTATCTACAATTGGGTTTTAATCCTCCAATTTCTCTCATAACCCCCAATATTTGTATGCTGCATGGTATTGTCCTGATAAATGCATGCTAATTTTTGCCTCTAAAGACATAGCAAAGTGCTTCTCCAATTCCCGGAGAATGTTTATTAGAAAGGGAATGCTGGATGATAACTGTACAGTATATTGTTAAATAATTTGTGTTTTTCTTCTCAATCATATATATATATATATATATATCTTCAAATTCTGGTTCGCAACCCTTTTTGAGGGCTTTTCACTGGGCCGTGCGTTCATTTTCTTTTTCATTCATTTATATAAACACAAAAAACCAGAATACGATAAAGCACAAAAACTGTCCCAAAAAAAAAAAAAAAGATAAAGCACAAAAACTAGCAGCAGTAGAAAGAATACAAACAAAACAAGGCTGCTCTTTTAAGGTTGGCGAAAACAAAAATCAGAGACAGCACTTACTCTAAAAGCATCATAAGAAAATTTATGACATACTTTGATAGAAACACCATTTTAAAAGATAGTAATGGAGAAATATGCCATGTCCCAACCCTCTGTTTTAATCTACTAAAAAAAAATATTTTTTTCCACCTAGATTTTGCAGAGCATTTTGAAACGTTCGATTTTATCAACTTGAAAATAAGAAACTCGAGTTTGAAAGATAAGAGGTTTCCCAGGTTACCAAAGTTAACCCCAGCAAACATGGTATTTTTTTAGCTTTCTCCGACTCACAATTCACACTCCTCTGCGTTTTGGTCTTTCTTCTGTGGTAAGTTCTGCTGCAACAGTGACTACCACACCTTTATTAGGAACTGTAATATTTCTTTTTTCTTCTTCATTTTAAAAAAATAATATTTTGCTATAAAAAGATTTGAACTCAAAACCTTCCACTTTAAAGATGACTTTAATATTATTAAATCAATTAGTTTATTAGTATAGCAACTCTAGTCTCTGCTCTATTTGAAACATTCTAACTCTTGTGCATTAATAGCAATCCTTTTTCTAGATTTCATAGAATTTGAAACCATCAACCATGATTATATTTTTGAATTAATTATCACAGTTCATTTGGTCAAAGATAAATAAATTTTTTTATACAGAATAACTTCATTATTATAACAAAATAATTATCTGGTGACTGTAAATTTATTAATTAAGTTCAACTTAGTAAAGTGACTAACGATGTTTTTTTTCCTTTTAGGTGCTAAAATGAGTGAAGAGATTTGCTAATTCTCAGGGTTATTCCCTTTGGTAATGATGGAGACCATCAGTCCCCACCTTGATATGGTGTACCAAATTGAAATTTTTGGGAGGCAGCTTGAGCTTCCCCCTTAAAACTAAGTTAATTTGTTTATTATTATTATTTTGTGAATTCTCTATTTTCAGTGTGGATAAAATATTAGATTTGAAATAATAAAAAATTTAATTCAATACATATAAACTGATTTAGACATCACTTAATCGTAATATACTAAAAAAAAATTATGCTACATCAAAATTTTAATCTATTTTTTAAAAATAGAATGGTTCAACGGCCCTTGTGTCTAATTTACATGAGATTATCAGTTGGTTTGTATTAGTTAAGAGCTTTTGAAGAGGCAATTAAAAGATTGATAGAATTCCTAATACTACACAACTTGAAGGTGAGGAATCATAAGTCAGATTAGACCAATATTGAACAAAGCAATTGCTGACCTCTTAGTTAACAATAATATTTGCAACATAGTGTTAGAATTGTCAAAATGGATCGACCTTTTAAAATCAATTCAATTAACCTTATATATAAATAGACTTATGAACTAATATCCCTTTTCAAAGATTTTTTGACTCAAGCATTTAGTCTTGGGGTTAAATTGGAATGAGTTGAGCCTTTAAGGTCAAACAATTTATTTTCTTTTTTTAGTAAATATTTACAATTCAAGAAGAAATGCAAAAATAAAATTGAGTAAATAATGAACTATTTTATCATAAAAAATCTAGTACATTTTTTCCTCTCCTGTATTGATTTCTTGTTTTGAAAAAATTCTATATATTATGTTATTCTAAAGAAATAAAAATTTTAGAAGGTCATTAGAGTAAATTCCTAGAGTCAATCTTCAAAGTTAAGGTCAACCCTTTAAAAATTAAAATAGACCAGTAGAATAGTATCTAATTTTGTAAAAAGACTTTTTATCCAATTTTGTTCAATCCTAAAATGAATAAAGATGGGACCACTTCCAATTGGTCCCAATGAACAACTCTATTTGGCGTAGGGGCGTCACCCATGATGAAAAATGATTCTTCAGGGGAATTTCTATTCGGCTTAGTGGAAGCGCATCGACGATGCCTTGGAGTTTATTGTGGCACTTTTATTTAAGTTCACAAATCAATCCCTATATCCCATGACAAAGTGACTCCTTATCATTATTTTAAAATTTTGACGAATCATTGAATTTCACAGTTCAATCCCAAAATCATTTGGCACTGTTAAAATTACCGAATTTTCTCCTGTTGTAGGAATGGATTTCTAGTTCTGTATAGAAATTTAAAAAAATGTAGCTAATTTAATGATTTGTGCATCCGAAAGTTATGCACCCAGAATTGCTCCAAACGCAAATAATTATCTTGCAGACCGCCATAATATCCTCCTCTTTCAAAAAAATGAACAGCTAAAAATATACTAATAATTTATTGGAACGTTTAACCACTGTAATCAGATAGGCAGATTCAACCGTCTCTTGAAACAAAATACCAGTAAAAGGCCAGCTCAAGGGAAGTATATGGTTAGTTGCTTCATTCCAATTTTATCGGAGGTCCCTGGAGAGGACTAATGGAAATAATATAAAATTTACAACATAAAAATATCCACTGGTGTTGAAAAAATGGCACAGATCTCTCGCAACAAAACTAAAACTGTCATATCTCAACAATAATCTACAAATTAAACTAAAAATCAATATAATGAGAAGACAAAACTTAAGTCCCTCTGTATGTTTGGTATCATCCGACCAACATATGAAGTTATCCGATGGCCTCTACACACAGACTACAGGAGATTGTCAATCTGAGTTTGCAGATCCTGCATGGATATCATACTGATATTCTGGATCTCTTCATTGGTGTATTCTGATTGTAGCAGGGATTGAATTTGGACATGGGCTTCTATTATATTTGTCCTGCATGAACATAAGGGGAAAAAAGCATTTTAAGCTTGCTAATTAGAAAGTCATAAAAAAATTCTGAATCATAAACAGATATAAGATTACAGTCATATTAATTAAGCAGTTAATTTTAACTTAACAAAGTTATGCAATTAGCATGACTACTGATAAAAGATATGTAACTAGAACTAACACTAGTGAGGTAGGAATTTATCATAGTGAAAGACACAGTTGAGATCATTATAAATGAAGAAGAAAAGGTTGCAAGGGAGAGAGATAGAGGGGACACATATTAGAATAGCATACCAAAAGAGCATAAATTCCTTCACGATTGCTGTTGGTACTCAGGAGAGCTTAGTGAAAGCATCAATTATTCAGTAATACTAGCCATCCCCAACCCATAACCCCACAAAAGGAGACGAGGAAACACCAGAACAAACAAAATGGGACATAACAATCAGGATGCACCTGTCAACTGTATGTATATGAATATTTAAACTGCAGTTCTACATCTACTTAATATCTTACTTTATTGGTTTGAAAAGTATTGTTCTTGTTGAGGAATTCTGCAGATAAAGCTTCATCTTTGCTATTACCCCTGGCAACTGCTCCTGAATAGCAGTCCTTACCTATTGAGACCATAAAACATCTATTAAAGACTAGTTGAACATTGACATCTAACACGTTAAACTTGATTTTTCTTTCAAACAACACATCAAATTACAAAGCTGCATAAGGAGAGTATGCAGAACCACCAAAAACAAATAATAAATGACTAATGCCAAATTAATAGAGTTTAGGCGAGAAGAGATGAGGGCTTCCTATAGCATTTACACATTATCACTATACCAAATGCTTCCATATCCAGAAGCTAAATGACAACTACACACACACACTCTTATATACACAGATTAAATATTACACATTATTTAGGAAACTTAGCACAATAAGTTTTAAAACTCCAGTTTTGAGTTTAGCATAGCAGCATTTCTAGCAGACATGAGAGTCTGATATAATAATAGAAACTACTCGTGTTTCTTCTAACAGTTTAAGTTTTTGAGATGAAATGATTCTTAATAATGGGGGACTAGTTCCCTTTTCTACTTGCATTTTCATTTAGACAAGACATTTTTTAAGTAGACAAGACACAAAAAATACCTCCCTTAGTTTCTGCAAGACCAAATTTTCTTTTTTAAGAGAAAATTTGGTTGGTGAGAAACCAACAATAAAATTCATGGAAAACAGACCTTCAGGCCAGGTCCAGCTAAAGCAATTGCATAATCTATCCAGCTCCAAACATAAGATTGTAAGCTTAGATAATAGTAAGAAATTTGACAAGACTAGGATGCAGGCTCTGGTTCCTTTGTGTGCCATTAAAAAAATTGTCCAGCAAAAAGCACAAATTTATTTTAGATCACACGAGCTAACAAGCAGTAAGATTCTTCTATAAGGGAACTTTCAGAATAGTATTTTCCTTAGTCCAATAGATTAAGAATTCATATAATTCAAATGACATACCTTCTGAACGAGTTCAGCCACCTTATCTGGAGTAGCAAAAGCCTGCTCCCTCAAGGGTTTGGTCATAACTGACTCTAGCTTTTGATTCTGACCACCCGAGGATAATGCAACTTTGACTGCTGTCACCTACCAAAACAAATTGGAAAATAAGGTAACCATCTTTTTCTTTTTGGTGGTGATAGATGATTGGAAAAATAATTAGACTTCACAGTGTTTGTTACAAAGAAACAGTTCTGTCACCAAAGAACATCAGAACAGAAAGTTGAAGAAGTATCTCAAAAATGTACATGAGTAAAAATGAAAGAGCTAATATGCATAATTAAACCATGAGATGTGCTGCATGCAAATCACATTTTCTAAGCACCAGATAATTCAAAATTTTACACGGTCCTTCACCTTAAAACCATGGTTCTCATTTCATTTCACTAGCTCACAAAGTATCAAATAACCTAGTGATTGGCATACAAACCTTAGTAACAAATGAGAGCAAAGGATCCACAACTAGCTTAGTAACTGACATAATGAACTCCTCGCAAGTGGCTTTGAGGCTTTTTTCCAGCTCCTGTGCCAAAATAAATGTCAAATAGGAAGCAACACACCACTACTGTTACAAGAAGTTGACCAAAACTATCAGCTGTTAGCAGCAACTATCCAATTCATATAATTTTTTTTTTTTGATAAAGGAAGAAAGTACAAATTGTTGCAGGATAGGAAATCCTCAAAACCGTTAAAGGAAAAAGAACTTCAAAACATAACAAAGTAACAAAAGCCCTATAAAACTAATTAGTGTAAAGATAGCCCTTGAAGATGCCAGCACTCCTCCCGAACTAAACAAACCACAGAATCCCATAAACCACAAAATGCTACTAAATTTTGTTGGAAAAAAATCCCGGGTATTTATGGCAATTATTACAATTTGTTTTAATTGTAGCAGATGTACATATCTAGGCTTTTATTTCGATTGTTTTGTTGTTGTAGGATTTTATATATCAATCATTGCTGTAGTTTAGGGATGTTGTATCTCAATCATTCCCTATTTTTCTACTAGATTTTTGCTAGCGCTAGTGTATATATTATGTAATTCTGTCTCAAACTATAAACGAGAGAATTATTCTTCTAAACACTTTTATTCATGGTATTAGAGCCAGGTTCGGCCATGGCTGAAACTGATTTCCCTCGAGAGACTATTGAAATAAGCTCTCCTATTAACCCAATACCCCAACCTGCTATTGATAGCCATTCTCTCCTAATTTTCCAACACAAACTCAATAGAACCAACTTCAGAGAATGATTCCAATCGGTCTTCCTAGTTCTAAAAGGAAAAGCTGGATATGTTACAGGCACTAACTCCATGCCTAATTTGATAGATCCAAAATTTAGTGTATGGGATGTTGAAAAGTCAATCGTTATGGCATGGTTAATTAATTCTACGGAACCCAAAATAGCGCGAACCTATCTGTTTTACAAGTCTGCCAAGGATATATGAGAAGCTGTCAAAGAAATCTACTTGGATATGGAGAATACTTCACAATGTTTTGAGGTTTAATCCAAGTTGCGAGAGATGAAACAAAATAGCAAATCTATCACTGAGTACTACAACTCATTGACAAAACTATGACAATAAATGGACTTGTTTTATGAAATTAAATGGAAATATCCTAAAGATGGAGTTCAATTTGCTCGGATGGTGGAAAAAGAACGAGTGTTTGACTTTCTACAAGGGTTGAATAAGAAATTAGATGGAAATATCCTAAAGATGGAGTCCAAACTTGAAATGCAATCTGATTTCAATTAGTAAGCTTACTGAAGATCAGAATTGTGCATTAACCTTCTACCCTTCTCTTTGTGTGTTCCAAGACCTAACTTCAGGGAAGATAATTGGCAGTGCTAAGGAGCAAAATGGCCTGTCCTTTTTCAGTGATTTTGATTCTTCCTCTAACAATCAATCCCATAGAAAGATTTCTTTATCAACTGTTTCAAATTCTGAAATTTTTGTGTGGCACAAATGCCTTGGACATCCAAGTTTTTCTTACCTAAAATCTTTGTACCTTTATTTATTCCTGAATAAAGATCTCTCTAGTTTTAATTGTGAGCATTGCATTTTAGCTAAACAAACCAAAAAACCATATTCCTCTCACTCTTTTAAGCTAAGAAAACCTTTCGAACTTATACACAGTAATATCTAAGGTCCAGCCCATGTTTCCTCCTTTACGAGTGCAAGGTGTTTTATCACCTTTATTGACGATCACACCCAGATCAATTGGATTTATACGATGAAAGATAAATTTGAAGCAAGTTCCATTGTTAAACAATTTCACAAATATGTCTCTAATGTATTTCAATCTAAAATCAAATTGACAATGGGAGGGCATACTTTACAAATGACTTGATTAGTTATCTTAATGACCATGGGGTTTTTCATCAACACTCTTGTGTCCCAACAAATGGGTTGCAAAACGTAATGCTCGATCCTTAATGTTCACTAACAAAGTTCCAAACAGATATTGGGGGGAAGCTATCCTCATAGCAACCTATCTCATTAATCGGTTGACTTCTAAGCCCCTTTATCTTTGTACCCCTAGTAGTTGTCTGTTAGATAATTTTTACCAAGCCCATCTTCTTCACTCTCTTCCTCCAAAGGTTTTGGGCTGTACTGTCTTTCTATAAAACTATAATTCACATCGAGGAAAACTAGATCCCAAGGCTCTCAAATGCATCTTTATTGGATATTCCTCCACACAAAAAGGGTACAAATGTTACCATCCTAAATTACACAAATTCTTGGTTTCATATAACGTCACTTTTTTTTAAAACCAATCCTTTTATCCCAATAGTTCTCTTCAGGGGGAGAAGAGTTGGAATGAAGAAAATAGTGGGATCCCACTACATCTCTACCTATATCTCTATCCATTAACCAACCCCTGTCCTGCTGAATCAACTTCAAACAACCCTTCTCCCATAACTATTAATACTCCTTCAACCAATCCCACACAAACACCAGCTGAGATACCTCCAAACAACACCTCAACAAGGCACAATCAAGGAGGAGAATCTATCACAAACAAACCTGTTAATGTCTATTCCAGAAGGCTAAAAATTTCCTGACAGCACTGCTCAATCATTAGAATCAGAGTAAAGTCCATATTCCACTAAAGAAGGTATGATAGATTATGATTGGTTTATTCCAATTGCTCTTAGAAAAGGGATACGGAAGTGCACTCAACATCCTCTATCTAACCACTTAACTTATGCTAAATTGTCTCATAAGTATAGGGCTTTTACTACACGAATTGATAATATCAACATTCCAAAAGACATTCAAAGTGATCTTCAAGACCCTAAATAGAAGGCAGCAGTTGAAGAAGAAATGAAAGCCCTATTGAAAAATCTAACCAATGGAGTGGACTTTGAAGAAACATTCGCACTGGTAGCTAAAATGAACTCAATCAAGGTATTGTTCTCTCTTGCTACAAACCTAGACTAGGAACTCTACCAAATGGACATTAAAAATGTTTTTCTAAATGAAAAAACTGGAAGAGGAAGTATTTATGAGGATGCCCCCAGGATTTGATGGTGAGAAAAGGTATGCCGTCTTAAAAGGTTACTCTACAAATAAAAACAATCCCCAAAGGCTTGGTTTACCAGATTCATCTCGGTTACGAAGTCTTTGGGATACTCACAAGGGCAAGCTGATCACTCCTTATTTATTAAGTAAGGAAAAGAGGGAAAAAGGGCCATACTCATTGTGTATGTGGATGACATGGTGATTACCGGTGATGACCAGGAAGAAATTGAAAAATTGAAAACTCATTTGAAAAATGAATTTCAAGTTAAAGACCTCGAGACTTTGAGGTACTTCCTTGGTATGGAGATAGCCTAAAGCAAGGAAAGAATACTTGTTACCCAAATAAAATATGTTCTTGACTTGCTGCTAGAAACTGGGAAGCTAGGATGCAAAAGAAAGAAATTGGAAACAAAAGGCTGTAGAAGATGGGTCACCTATAGACCAAAGAAGATGCCAAAGATTGGTGGGTAAGCTAATATATCTCACACTCACTAGGCTGGATATTACTCACTAGGTAAGTGTAATAAGCTAGTCCATGCATCGTCCCACAAAAAGACATGGAGGTAGTCAACATAATTCTTAAATACTTTTAAGGGAACTCCAGGAAAAGGGTTCCTATTCAAAAAGGGAAACAGAAGGGATGTTGAGGGATTTGCAGATGCTAATTGGACTAGATCAGAAGATAGTAAGTCCACAACCGGTTACTGCACAAAATTTTGGGGAAAACTTGTTACATAAAGAAGCAAAAAATAATTAGTTGTGGCAAGAAGCACTGTTGAAGCAAAATATTGAGCCATTGCACAAGGAATATGAGCTGATATGGATTGAAAAAATTCTAATAGACCTAAGAATTCCTACATAAGAGCCTATGAAGCTGTATAGTGACAATAAATCAGCAATAAGCATACTTCACGATCCTGTGCAACATGAACAAATGAAACATGTGAGGATAGATAGGAGTTTCATTAAAGATAAAGTTGATTCAGGGACAATACATATTTCCTATATCCCAACAAGCATCAGGATGCAGATATTTTTACCAAGGCACTATCCAAACCTGAATTTGAAGCATTAATTGGCAAGCTAAGAATGATTGATATCTATTCACTAGCTTGAGGAGGAGTGTTGAAGAAAATCCCAGATATTTATGGCAATTATTATGATTTGTTTTAATTGTAGCAGATGCACATATCTAGGCTTTTATTTCATTTGTTTTGTTGCTGTAGTTTAGGGATTTTATATCTCAATCACTCCCTATTTTTCTCCTAGATTTCTGCTAGAGCCAGTGTATATATTCTGTAATTCCGTCTCAAACTATGAACAAGAGAGAATTATTCTTCTAAACACTCTTTGTCCAAGTTTTGTTTTTCTTTTTATTACCAAACCCTTAAAAAATTTTGGAAAAACTGATCCAATGTACTAGGACACACCCAACCCTATCCAAGAATACCGAAGGACTTATTCCAAAGGTAACTCGCTGCTGGACAATGGAGAAATAAATATTAAATCATCTATCACTGTATGCAGCATAAAAAATAAAACAATTAATGCTGATGACTAAGCAGCCCAAGGGATTCAAATCATATTCATGTATGACTCAATCTGAGATTCATAGAAAAACTTAGTGGTGATATTAATTTTGATTGACTGTTAAAAAAAGAAGATACCAAAACTGAAGAAAGTGGGTATTCATGGCTGCAGTGACAGTGACTATGAAAATTCTGATATCATATTGGCGATGGGTTATATGTGCAAGGATGCATATGTCAAAAGAAGACAATATATAATGCTTGATTTTGGGTAGAGCTATGTTTACGTAATGTTTTATTTAATTCACAAGCCCATCATACTAGCACAACAGTGGCTGTACCAATGTCTGACCAGAACATGAACAATGGGTTTGCTTTACAAGCCATCTGAAGATACCATATTGATTACACAAAGTAACAAACCTTTTTGGTGTCAATTTGACTTTCCAAAACTCTTGGAGACAAAGTCCTTGCCAATGAAGTTGATCTTGACCAGTCGAACAGTGAGGCTTGACCTCTAAGGATCCGTCTTAGATGCTCCTGAGGAATTATTCAAATGCATATGTCAATCAAACTTTCCTTTGACACAAGATATTAGAATTACTAACTCTAAATCAGTAAAACTAAGATAAATCATTATGACAAAGAAACATTTCCAGGTTAGTTCTATCATTAAAAATTCTTTATAAAGCAACCATGTACCAAATTGAGAATTTCAACATCATAGGTCCAAGACTATGGACTACTAAGCATCAAATAAGTCTTCTTTCTTGATTAAGATTAAGTGTTTCCTCAAATTTCATCATTAGATTCATCAATTTCACAAGGAAACAAGTATTTTCCTTAGTCGTTAGAGCTTTTACTCTCTGGTTGCAGCCATGGGTAAGATTTCAAGATGACTTGATCATCTTCAGGAAGACATTAACTTCATCTGATTAGGATCATGCACATACAAGAAGTGACAGTAGTCAAAGAGTCCCAAACTTATTTAATAGAGACTAGAGAGAACTCTGAAAAGTCCAGATAACTTTCTCATTGTACTCAAAGTAGAATGCAATACAAAATTATGAGAACTTCTGTGCTCCTTATTTAAGAATCAGCAGTCAATTTCTTTCTCTTTTCTTCTTCCTCGCATTACAATTAATGAACTGTTTATGAGTTACACCAGAGCAGCTCCTTGAACTTTTTGTTTTCTGGGAAAGAATTATAGAAAACTCACTGAACTGCCATTATCTTCCAACTTGCAACCATCAAATAGGCTTTTCAGTTACCTTATAGAGTCATTGATGATCCAAACTTCATTCTTGGCAATCCTTCAACCTATAGTTGCTTAAATTATAAATTCCCAAATGACAGAATACTTCCAGCATATTTTCTTGATCCAGCCACATTTTACCTTCTAAACATCAATTATTATTTGTAGTCCATATCAATTAACAAAGCATTAGCCCTTAGTCACATAGTTGTCAAATCATAAATTAGAAGGCATATTTTTGAATTGTGAATCATAAATCATATTAAATTGTAAGATTCAAGAACATATTGAAAATTAGTTTGAAATATATAATTATAAAATATGTATAAAAAGATAGCATAAACAAAATACTCAAAATAATATATTTACCCCAATAATTAAAGAAAATAATTAACTATAAGAATTAAATAAGTCAAAATTAATTTCATAAGTCATAAATTTCTAAATAACTAAGACTACTAACTGAACTAGTGAATTCTAGTCATAAAAGAAGGTGAAGATTGGGAGAGAAGAGCCTTGCTTGTTGATTACATCTAAGCAACTAGGAGCAAGAGATACTGCAATGCAGCACTGGGTGATGAATATTTAAATCTATATGTTTTTAACTAGTTTTACAAGTCTGAAGAGATTAAAACACTTCTTTATTAACCTAAAGCTCAAAAGGCATCGGAGAGTGATTTCGATCTGGATTATGTCTGGTCACAGAGGACCCGACACAGCAACCCATTGCAAGAAGCAGATTCCAGAATCGCAGAATCGAACAATTCTGCAATTCTGTCACACCGATTTGTGCTATTGCAGCAACAATTTGGTATCTCCCGAGATTTGGCTACTGATCTGCATCAATGACCATACAAATCGCATTGATGTTTGATTTCAATTGTGAATCAAACAATTTCAATTACAACCATCTACCTAAATATATTAAAAAAACTAAAGAACTTCAATTGCCACCATAGACAAATCTGAAAGTTGTCTTGCATTAATTCTAATCATCTACCATCTAGAAACAAAATGTTTAAAGTAATGAGTAAATAATAAAGAAACAATGAAATAAGAGGAAAATTTTGATAGGTGCTCAAAATAAATAAGAATGCAGATATCTTGCACTCGACTCAAGAAGTATAAAGGTTCAGAGACACTAACCAGCAAATGAGAGAAATCAAGTTCCTTGTGTGTGACTGAAAATTCAATATCGAAGGGTGCTATCTGGAAGATCAGAAAATGACAATTTACAATACAAGATCAACTAAAAAATTCGAAAGGGAAATGTCTAGAACACAGAATTACCTGCTCCCTTAAAATTAAAAGATGCTTTATAAGGAAAAGCTGTCCATCCATTGGTGATGATCTCTTTGCAATTAATTTGCTTGCTTTCTGTAGCAGACAAGAGGGAGCATCGATTATAAAACAAGCTACATTTGAAACCTTCAAGCATGGTTACATATCAAGGACAGTGGTCAAATCCAAAGTCTTCATGATAAGAGAACTCATGCTCTTATATGCATATTATACATTATTTAACTAAGATCAAAATATTCCATGGTCTACATTCTGAATTTTAACTTACCTGAATAGATGTTGAGCAAACTTCCACTGCTTCCTGATTAAAATATCAACAGCAAATGGCTTATAAATTATTAAAAGAAAGTAAACACAAGACAAGCTAAAAAAGCTAAAATAAAACATCTATTACCTGTGCTAAACCTGTGAAAACTGCTGACTCCAAACAACGATACAATTTTGAAAGACATGATATAGTTTTCTCTAGCGGCGGATACCAAGTCTTAAATACATCTGGGTTGTTATCAGCCTACAAGTTCAAAGCAAATTACAAATGATGTTAGATAGACAGATAGATTGTCGTTCTAGGTCAAATTAAGAATAACAATTTTGTCAGTGAAGAATATATATTTAAACAACCAGCAATAATAACAAAATAGAGTAAACTCTGGTTGAGCCTCCCAGTACATGAGGAAACAAGAAATATGCTGCATCGGAATTTGAACATACACACACTGTACCACACAGGCACGAGCATGTCCAAGACAAGGACATGAGATATTTATTAACAACGCCACAACTCTTAATACATACCTAACATTCTCAGAGGAAAATAGGGGATAGAAGGAAGATGGAATAGGGAAAAAACAACTTGTTCATCAGAGGGTATCAACAATATCCAACATTCCTTGGTATCATAGTCCGAAGACATCTTACTTTGAAGACCCATAGCCCATGTCAGTTTCCAGTTCTATAAAATTCATATTTAGAAAGTAAAATAGTCAAAAACAGAAAGAGGAATCGCCCAATCAAGTATATGACTCCTCCTAATAGTATGGAAAGACACCATCCAACAAAAAACTATAGTTGTCCCTATGTCCAAAACCTTACGAAGCAACTAAATCAGTGAGCACCCATACATAATAAATAGTCTAATTAACATCAACAGAGGCATACCAGCATGCAGACCTACAGAAGCTACCTCAACAAATATTCATTACTAGTGAGAAGCACTGACAGCTAAATTATATGTTCAAGCTAAAACAAGAAATTTCTGGGAAAGACACTTTACAGAATCAGTTTCCAATGTACTCTCAGAAGATAACTTCAGCTTTTCTGGGTAGTCCAAGTCTTCATCAGATGGTAAGTAATTTGCAATCTGTCAAAAAAGCCAAAAAAAAAAAAGAAGAAGTAAGTTTCAAGGAACCAAAATATTAGGAAGAGAAATTTTAGCTGTTATGATAAAAACACATCAAGGGACAAAATATGCTCAGCTAAAGTTATCAATCAAGAATAGAAAATTAAAAATCCCCAAAAATTTAATTGAGTAGTCTGCTTCACAGGATCAGTTACTTCTATTATTTAAAGATACAAGAGAATCACTAGCATGGTTGTCGAGTCGAGGAACACAACATGAATTGGAAGGTCTATTTTCCAAATCATGAATCGTCATATATGATCACAAATTGATCAGCATCTTAAAAACATAATGTAATAAATTATAAACCTATAATATTAAGAATACACTGAAAATAGTACTTGAAACCCAGAGTTTAACAATATCAACATAACATGAGGTACTTAATAAGATACTAGGGACTTCAAAAATAATAACTCTTACATAAGTCACACAAGCTCATAAACTCTAAATATTAAGTCATTAAGCCCTAAAATGAAGCAAAATCATTAGAAATAACACATTATTAAAGTTCAGAGCTTTCTTAGAGAGAACACAGAAAGTGGCAAAACCCTACTTTTTAGTAAAACAGAGTAAATTAGTGTTTTGGTCCCTGAAAATTAATAACTATCTCAATGTAGTTCCTCATTTTCAATCATTCTTAACTTAGTGTTTGGCTTATTTGTTCTACTCAGATTTCATCCTTTTATTAACTCAAATCCCACTTTCCTAGTCAAATTAGTGACATAATCTCTTTTTCTAACATATCAATTAATGGACACAGGTATATTTTGTTAATATATGTCAGTTATTTGAGGTGACGAATGGACTAAATTGATGAATAAGAAATACTAAATTGAGTGGAACTGAAAATGAGGGGTCATATCAAGAAAGTTTGTATCTTCTAGGGTCTAAAATATTAATTTACACAATAAAATATATATGGAGGGCCAAAAATAAAATTTTTCCCCAAAATGAGTTAGCATGCCTCGATGTTAGATTGTTAAAAAATAAAAAATAAAAAAAGCCAAAAAACTAGTTTAGTTTTTAGGTCACACATCCAATTATAATCTTTGATACCCATCTGATATACACCAATGGGGGGGGGGGAGATTTGGGTATCACAAAATCCTGTGATTCAGCCAGAAGTAGCGAACTATAATAATCCTCATGATACCCAGTAAAACTCCCAATTGTTTTCTGATTCAACCAGTCATTTATTTATTTTTGGGTGAAACCAGTTATTTAACTTGGGGCAAGTTAAGTAAACTTGTAACAAATTATACAAATCAATTATTAGACAATACTTGCAATAATGACTGAAGTACTTCAACATAGGCAAGTCTGGAAAGGCTTGTCAAATTCTCTAAATCCCTTGACAAGCACATGCACCGTGACTTGAGTATATAAAATATGTGATTCATATTTTACATGGTTGTAGATATTCATATGCTTTAGTGAATCAGTGATTCAAGACAACTAGTATGCAACTAAGGTAACAGAGAACATGGTCATTTAGATAACCTCAAAATAAGATCCAATGCACCATATTTGATCAGAAAAGAAACATGAATAATCGCAATAACAAGTAAAATGCCAAGTTTACCATTTCCATTCATTTCTGCACATAATCAAGATATAGCTCATTTAATGAGACCAACAAGGGTCCAATTTTTTCATGAAAGATTAAATGAAACACCAAATTATGTTTAATTATCTCAATAAAATTGAGAGTCCTACATTTAAAAGTGAAATAATTCTTTTTTTTTTCCTTCTCCCTTTTAGCATTGAGATGGGTAAAACAACCAGAAGGTCCAGATCCCCCAGCCAATAAAAAAGGAATATCTATAACAGCATAAAACACAGTAAGCATAATCAAGAGTTATTAAAAGAAAAAAAATCTCTCAAGTAAGCATACCTCATCACGGATATGTGTCCGAGCACGAAAAGTCAACCGCTCATGAACATCTGCTAAAATTCTCTCAAAAGTTGGATGAAGACCAGCGAGTGATTCACTCCGTCTACTAAGCTGTTCTCCCAGGACTTCTACTTTAAGTATATCAACAAGTTCACAAAGAAAATCAATATTTGTTTCATGAATAAGCTTTGGACGTAATGTATCATACAAGTATGTTGACCTGCAAGCAAATTAGATATAATCAAAAATGTAGTATAAACAAATATTTAAATTATGTAAATTTTACTATGGCAGATAAAGAGATAGACAGGCTTATTAGAGCTGACAAATAGAAACAAGCCAAGCAAGGAGACACATAGTTATTTGGACTGGCGTTGAGCACCAATAATCTTCTGGTGCTCTTTTGCTCTTCATGTCAAATACTATTTGACCCTTGTTGACAACCTTTTTCTGTTAGATAAAGACCCTTCTCTTAATGGCCAATCGTAGGCAAGGAGAGACTGGAACCCCGCCAAGACCACTGTTCACAGCACATGGCCAACTCCCCTGAGCCATGGGCTGCAAATCTCCCCATGGTTACGTTCCACAGAATACTATAACAAAGCAACCTGTCCTCAATGTGAAAGTTCCTTTACATATCTATAAGAACTGTGCTTTCCAAGGCTTCAAGTGGGAAAGAAGGGATAATTATTGAAACAAATTTTTCAGTTGTTATTCTTATTATTTCTTTAAGATCAACAGGTTAACCTTTCAACATCTAGAGAAAGCTAAGAAAATTAATGCAACAAGTATAATGAATCATAGTTATTGTCAAGGGGAAAGATCCGAGGATAACACAATCCACGATGGCTTAGGAAAGAAGAAAAAGAGGACCATCTATTTAATACAAATCAGAGTAACAAAAAAAAAATTAAAATGACATGATCTGCAAACAAATCCAGAAGAGTCAAACTTCCCTAAGAATGCTAAAGGAAAGTGGAATGTATGTCTAAGACAAACATTAGAGGGATCTTGTACTGATAATCAGAGCTTAGTGGTTACTTTTCAGAGTAAATTGATAATATGAAAGCAGCAATTTACAATAGAATTTGTAGAATAGAATGGGATATGAATTTTATCAGACCAGTACCAGAGGAGATCAATGCAGTTTTCTCACACAATTCAATTTCACTTTGAAATGGTTCCAGATGGAGCCTAGCTTAAAAACAATAAGGATCTCCATGTGGAATGCAATCTGGTTTGACATATTCTACAAAAGGTGTCCCATCTAATTGACCAATGATGCCCAAAAGCACTCTAGATTCTAAATTAATTACAATCCAAACCATTTCAAGTCACTCTTATCTCTGTCACAATAAATTTGCAAGATGGACATGAATAACACAGACAATATGTCTAGCACCCCAAAACAAACAGATCAAAAGCAGATGAAAAATTAATATTACAAAAAGCAGGGCAGGCTTACAAATCCTACACATGGAAAGTAAATTAAATTTCAAAGAAGCTATAAAACATATAAGTCACTCATGGACAACTAAACACAACAGGAAGCTTCTAGCAACTTCCAGAAAAGAAAAATTCCAAAACAGAGTCTGGGTGGAACAAAAGGGCTAAAATCTAAAGATTTAGTACATTCAAGGTGCCACCAAATTGTAATGAACATGGTTGCACATCCTGTGAATCAATAAAATCAATGGGCACTTAAAAGTTTATGCAAATAAAAGAATAAATTTACCAAATGCATGAACCCGAAACTGTCTAAACAGTAAATGTATGCCGCTAAACCTCAATGACAAAGGAAATTAAAGTATACTTGCATAACAGAATACAAACTTACAGAGGATCCATTAATGGAGCTAAACTTGAAATATCCTTGGAAGATGATGGGAAAAAATGATCAAATAGTTGGTGCTCAAGTTGACAGACCTGCACTTCATATTACAGTAATAAAAAATTTGACTCTCCACCAAGACTTCATGCAAGTTATATATTTAAAAAAGACATTTATTGTAAATAAATAAAACCAAATAATTACATACAACTAAACCATTGGTTCGCATCTTTTTCTTCTGCTTACAATACATATGTTAATATAATATTGCAATATGTTTATTATGGAAAAAATGCATCAAACTCCCTTCAACTTTGGGACTTTGGCAAGTAAACTTCTCAACTTTGAATGTGGAAACTAACACCATTAACCTTGAAAAACATCTTAAATCTTAATGGCTATTTTCTATTCATGGGAAATGGCTAATTTTTCATTAAGAGGTTGTTTGGTTCAGAGGAGAGGAGGGGAGGGATAATAAATTTTTTTTTATTTGATTTGTAAGAGGAGGGAAGGAAAAATAAAATAATATGACTATTATACCCTTATTATTTTATTTTTATTAAAAAAAATTATATTAATTTTTTTCCTTAAAATTTTTGGTTGAGGGGCCTTGGCTTTATTGTCCTTTTATTTAGAAAAAAAAAGTTTTGCATTTTTTTTATATTTTTTCCTTTTATCTTAAAAAAAAGGGGAGTAATTTTGAAATTCAACATTCAGCGCCTCCCTCCCCTCCAAATTCCCCCACTTTTGGAGGGGAGGGGAGGGGTTTTGGGAGCCCAAAATTCCCTCCCCTACCCTCCAAAAATTTTACCCAAACAAGGTGATTTAAAAACTTTCCCTTCCCTCCAACCAAACGACCCCTAAGGCATTAATGAGCGGATTAGTGGCTGCAAAATTCAAGCATGAAAGTGGCAATGAAGACAAACTCACTAAAAGAAAACAAATACAAGCGGGTATTGAAACATTCTTCATCTTTCTTCAAAAACATCTTAATAGCTACTTTGTGTTCATGGGAACTAGCTATTTGTGAAGATTGTGGTTTCAAATTATGAATTTGTAATAAGGAATCAATAAGTGGACAGGTAGATAGAAAATTCAAGCATGAAAGTGGTAATGATCACATACAGAAAAAAAAATACAAGCAGCAAGAGACCTTTTTCGAAAAACAAATACAAGCTGAGGGGGTTAATTGATGCAGTTTAAAGTTTAGGGAGAGTCTATGCATTTTTATCTATTCACTAAACAAAAAAAAATAAAGGTAAAACACTTTACCTCCCTAAAGTTTACCCTGATTACAACTTTAGTACGAATTTCAAAACCGTACAAAACAGCCCTCTATACTTACATAAAAAGTGAAAGCACTAATAGGCTGTGAAATTTAATGTTTTTCTCATGTCATTGGCACATGTTAAAGGATAAAATACACTTTATCTATTGAAGTTTACTCCAAATAGAACTTTAGAACATGAAAATAAAATAGTTCAAAATACCCCTTTAGACTTACAGGTTAGGACCTAACTGAAGGCTTGAACAACAAAGAAAAACCCAAAACAAAATATAAAACCCAAGTCAATTCATAGACCCACAGGTTTAGACCTAAATTGAAACCTCAAACTCTGAATCATGGTGGTCTAATTCTTCATCCCAAATACAGAACTAAATTCACCACAAAAATTTGCAAAGCAGAACTAGACTCGATCAAAGAAAAAGGGACTGAAATTTGAGGGAAAATACAGTCAAACTCGTACTAAACAGAATAAAATCTAATGGCTCATTGACAGAAAAAATGGACTGAGTAGAAGAAAATCCTTTACTTAGTGCCTTGGGGGCTCTCCCCTAATTTCAGGTTCTAGACAAGGCCAGCAATTTTGAAATTTTTGGGAGCTTTTCACCATGTCTTCTCTTGGAATCTAGGATTGAAAAGGATTTCTCGCTATTTTCTAAAGTCAAGTTTCTCTTGGAAATGAAGACCATGTGTTTATTATTGGGATTTGATCAGTATAGCTACTTTGTTCTCTGTTAATGACCATTAATTTCAATTTTGTTTAGTATGAGTTCAATTTTTAGAAGTTTCAGTTCTTTTTGTTTGATCAATTTTAGTTCTTTGCAAATTCATGTGGTGATTTGTATTTGAGGATTGAAGAATTGGACACCCCCCCCCCCCCAATGACTGTTTTGGGTTGATGTTTGATATTTAAGCTTTCAGTTAGGGCTCAGCTTATGAGTTTAAGTCCAAGGGAGTGTTTTGAACGGTTTTGATCTTTATCTACTAAGTAGTAATTAGGGTAGATTCCGGAAAGGTAATTTTACCCTTTAATATGTGTCTATGACATCAGAAAAAACGCTAAATTCATGGCCTTCAAATTCACTTTTTATGCAAGTCTAGGGGCTGTTTTGTACTGGTTTAAACTTCATGGACTAAAGTTGTAAACTTGTAATTAGGGTAGACTTTGGTGTGGTGAAGTATATTTTACCCAAAAATATATACAAGACTTAAAGAATTAAAAGAATATTGAACCTATGCATTTTTTGTCTATTTGAAAAAAAAATGATATAATCTGTCCAAAAAAAACAAAAAGATATACAAATTCCTGATTTTAAGCATTAAAAATTATTTTTTTATCAATTTAAAGTTTTAAACTACTAATTTTGTTCTCTGAATTTTAAAACTATATAACACTGCATAATATTTGACAAAACTAGAATAAGATTATAACCGTTACTGTAGAAGTAAATACACTTAATTACTTTATATTGAAAAAGACTTTCTCAGAATATGATGAACAACTAAATTCCAGTAATACAAAAATATAACTTGGACCCCATTCAGTTTAAAAAAATTAATTATTACTTATTTAGTATATTTGAAATATCAAGGACTAGTGTCTACAACTAAACACATAAACAGAGACACAAATTTGAATTTTTAAAAAAATATAGAATAATTCAGAAGCCCAAAAGCTTACAGAACCAGGCAAGCTTAAACCTTCGACAAGTCATACTGAAGTGTTGGCTGTGCAGATCATAAGACATTGCAACTCCAATATTATGCACAACAATCAACTTTTAGCTTCTTTCTTCAAGAATATATTGATTCTCATGACAAAACTAGAAAAAAAAATTTATCACTACAGTCCAGACCACATACTGTCTAAAGTTTATTTGCCCCAGAATAATCATAAACCACTAGATAAATGCTTTGTTAAACATAAAATAGTTATAATAACAAGGATTAGATTGCCTTCATTATTCATTCAAACAAGACATCAATGATATGAAAACTACAAAAGGATGTCAACAATACCTGTATGAGATATGCACACCCAGATCTAGTCAACGATGGCAAGGCCTCTTTCTTGGAAAATTCAGATATTCGTCGATGCACTATACCTCTTATCTACATGATATAAGACAAAGGAGCTTGCTATCACTGGCTAAGTAAAAAGAAAACAGTGCAGAAAACATACAAGAAGCAAAGAAGTATCAACTCACCAAAGAGAGACGTTGCTCACAATATAATCTATGGCATTCTGCAAGGATTTGACCATATTCTTTTCTTGATGACCTGCTTTCAATTTCTTCTAGCACTGGCTTAAGCTGCAAAACTTAAAATTCTTAATCAACAGCAAAGAGGATAGGTAGAAAATATGCTGTACAAAGATGTTCCAGAATCTACGCATTAAAACTGACCAATGTTTATGCTATTTGTAATAATTTCATCCCTTCTAATCCAAAATATTTATTTGGAATATAAATATAAAACAAGGTTTACCTCACTTGCTGCTGCCTTGAATCGGACATATATTATAGATGCCTCTACTCCCTCAGACACAGATGCTTTGCTGCCCCCACTTCCCCGAATTGCTCCTTGGACCTGATGTAGAGGTATATGCTAATTTACTTAACCATTAAGTTCTAAATTTTCATAGGCTTGAAGTATGCATATATCTACTTAACCTGTTAAATAAACTTCACCTGAGAAGAGGCGCCTTTAAGAACAGCAAGTACGTGAGAACGCATCAAGCCCAGAGCTCGAGACTATCAAAATAAAGCCAGTATCCAAATTATTAATGGTTAAATACATATCATGCATAGGCATAACTTCCTAACCAACAATAGTGGACCAAAACTATTACTCACTGTGTGCTAAAATTACTACAAAAAATCCTAGTATTATAAACATTCATGTACCTGGAGTTGCCGAAATTTAAGCAAGTAAACATTGGATTCTGCATACTGTGGATTGCTTTCAACATACCTAAATAAAGAAAAACAAAATATGTCAATAATGACAAATTTAATGTTTAGTCAAAAAGTTTCATTAAACTGCAGATAAGTGAGATTGTATGAACTGAGCACCATTGGCACAAAGTACAAGAATGAAACTTGATTTTTACTCACGTTATGCATTCATCAAGCCTTTTAAGAAGTGGGAGAAAGTTTTCATTTCCGACATTCATGTTTGGAGAATAAAAATGTGTAGCAACCTGTAAATGAGAAATGAAAGTTAAACAAAACATACACAACTACATACTCAACTTCTGAATAAAACACAGACATCCTACTTTTTGGCTTTAAGTACTTTATTGATAACTTCAAATGATAATATATATAATATAAAGTAACAAATATACTACCATCTTCACCAGCAAATAGATTCTAGGCAAAAATTGGCACAGGCAGAATTTGAAAGAGTAAAGCAGCAGAATTAATATCTGAATTTTTTATAAAACTTAAGAAGTGATGATCATATCCAGTAACAGAATGTAAGACATAATATCCTCACTCCCATAAAGCACAATTTCCACATGATGGTGATCAGAACTCAGAAAGTTCAATTAAGCAAGAAACTAAAATTTGAATTACATACAATAACAGTAATCATAAATGCGTAACAAGGTTAGCGTGCAAAATGCATACAGCATATTACATCGCTCAAATCCAGAAAAAGTTTTCTGTATATCATCAAAACCAAAGTTAAACCAGTGAAAGCATCAACCTGATGCATAGGTGAGTTGTTCAAACCAGCCCTAGCCAAGACAACAACTTATCTCACAAGGACAGAAAACTTTGGAAGATGATGCCATCCTTAATTACATGTTCCACAGGAAATTAATAATCTAGCTCTCATCACTGCCATTATCCTGATGGCTACATAAATTTCATTGGTAAATATTAAAATGTATTACAAGTACAAAGCTTTTGCATGTCCTTTCAGCATATTCAAATTCTTAGATAGTACTAAGCTTATTCTATTAGATTGCAAAAATGAAGAACTAGATGGTAAAACAAATTTAAGTCAAAGCTCCAGTCAAGCCAGCAGTCAAACCTTACATTCTCCAGTTCATCAAAGTAGTTCAGTTTATTACGAAGAGCTTCCGCAAAATCAATCAGCCTTTGCTTCTCTTGTACCTGTAACAGGAAAATAAGAGAAAAACAACAAAATCAGTAATTTCAAACTTAAGATAGAAACATAAGGTGCTTTTGTCAACAAATTTAGATCCTACTCTTTCAACCTTCCAAATCAGAAAGACAAATCCTACCAAATATGTTGAATGTTACTCATTTACTCTCACTGAAGATATTTACAACTTTAAGACCAAGGGTAATACCGCAAAGAAACCTAAAAGCTCAACTTCTGTTAACTTGTTTTTCTTACTTAGTTAAACATACACATAACCCTATGTCTCACACTCTAGCCTTGCTATTAAAGGAGTAAAAGATTATATACAGCCCCACAGATTAATGATGACCATAATTCACAATTTGGCCTTTATAATCATTCCAGCCAACACTACAAAAATGAAATTCAAATTTGGGTAAGGAGTAATAAAACAGCACCAGTCTGTCACACGCATCATGTAGTGTTTTAGTCTTTGTAGCAACTGCCTGATGCTGCAATTGTAGTTCATTGAACAAGTCAAGGGTGTCATCCACCTGCACGAGATCAGAAAGTCCAAGTGACAAACTAAATGAGAAAGAAAAATAGTCACCAGAAGGGACTGCCGAACCAAACCATTAGAAGAAAAATCACCTGTCGAAGAATATCATCACATGTTTGTATGCGCTCTGTTAGCGTATTTACATAGTGTTGATATTTCTCTTCTGTCTACATAAGGAGAATAAAATAAGCACAATATGGAAAATTCACATAATCTGCACCAATGGCATAAAGATTTAGTTATCATCATTACTAACCTCTGATTTCATGGCTGATTCAAGGTCTGTAAACCATTTGTAAAACTGCATCAAAGAGAAGAGAACATAAGTAAACTCATTAGCTTTTTTAAGTACCTTCAGAAACTTTAGTAATAATCACTATCGTCAGAAGAGCCGTACTTCAGAAAATTCCTTAATAATTTTAAAAAAATGAATAGACATAGGCAACAAAACAATTAATAATTCACCTGATTCGTATTGACCATAACCTCCTCTATAGCCCCAGAATCATTGAAAGATTTATCTTTGGTGGAGACCGACAAGCCATTTTCTTGCACCGATGCATTATCGTGAGCCTACAAATAAAATTCTCAGACCATAAAATACAGTAACATTTCCATTAGAATTACAGGTAGTACGACGAGAAGAGGCAGTAGCACAAAGCCTTACCAGCTTTACTGGTATTGGTCGCTCAGCAACCGCATGAGAAAGCGATATAATTGCTGTCTGTTGCTGCTCTGTCAAAGGAGCATTCTGCAAAGCACACACCCAACAAAATTTACCCTTAAGAATTACAGGTGATTGCTCAGATCTGATCCAATAAAATGCAATTTCGACATCAAAGTATAGAAGCAAATGTATAACAGTAAGATCAAATGCAATTCAACTTGGCAAAATACAAGATCTACAAAATTCAACCATTGTGGCCAAAAGAACGAAAGAAATAATAAACCAAAATCCAATTCAAATTTTAATATACACAAGGATTGATTGAGATATGGGGATCGAAGAGTGAACCAAGCGGTAGAAAGAAAGAAAGGAGGAGGAGGTAGAGAACCTGTTCCCAAGTGGAAGCGAAGTTGTAGCCTCTGGAAATGGCGGCGTTTCTCGGAAGGCTTTGAGGTGGATTCCTGCTTCCCATTCTTCAGTACTGTCGTCGTCGTCTTCTTCCTATGGACCTCACGAATTCTGCTCCTTTCCCACTCCCTCCTCCTTGCAATAACATTACCCGGACGGTTGAAGAAACAGCTATTTCGAAAACGAAACGGTGAGTTTCACTTTTCTCTGCGTTTAACGTTTTCCTGACTGAGTCGGCGATTGGCTTTTTATATTTCTGCAAATCCAATTACGTTATTATAAGACTAAATATGTAAAATAGTCTTTCGAAAAATATATTTTTCAAAATTCAAATTCCCAACAATATTATTTTTAATCAGTCAGTTTTTAAAAATTACGTAATTTTTAATTTACTTACAGAAATTATTTAACAAATAATTTATATTCATGTAACAATAAATTTAAAAAAAATAGTGTTATAAGAATATATAATATAAATTTTCTAAATTAGAGAAATAGAGTTTTGGAAACATTTATACTAAAATTAAAAAATATTATACACTCTTAAAAGACTGTATTTTTCTAAATTTATTATCACATAAATATGAATTAGCTTTTTTGAACAAAAAAATGTGAAAAAAATTAATAGTGAAATTAATTTGTGACTGTTTTATATATTTTTTAAATTAACTAGTTTATAATGGTATTTTCATGTATTAAAATTTCGAATTGTGTATTTTTCAGAATCAGAATTATGAGTCACTTTATGTTCCTCTTCACATTATTTCACCTCTTTCAAAAAAAAAAATAACACCTTTATTATTACTACAATTTTTAAATAAAAAAATTGGAAACTCTGACTTTTAGTTCCCAATTTCTTCGTATTATGCTATTATCATTAAAAAATATTTCAGTACAAAATTATTATCATTAAATTATACTTACAAGCAAATGGTGTAAATAATTTATAAAAAGCCTTTAAGTTTGAATCTCTATTTCATTATTTACCGACAAATGAATGGCTTCCACTTAAATGGTAGTGAAAATGTTATCCTTGAAGTTTCCTTCCTTTTTTTTGTTTTTTTGGTCAATTAAGTTATTGACTTATAAAAATAAATATCCGATGAAGGGCAGCCTGAGACTGGCAATTTTATGAAATAAGTCTCAGAAACAACTGCCTTGCCAGTTTTCATCTTGGCACCGCCCAGTTTGTTGTCTAATTTTTCTTCTGATAACTTTTTTTGCTGAGATGTTCATGTACGTATGTATGTACGTGACTTCAATGGTCCAAAATCACCTCCAAGATATTAAGCATTTCATAATCTGCAGAGAAGTTTCAACAAAAGGATCTCCAGTTCACATTGTAATGAAGCTCTACTATCATCACTGGAGCAAATCTATTAAAATTGACACAATATACAAAATGAACTCTGAAAAATACACCATCTACAGATTTAATTCCCAATCATTGCGAATTGAAGCTTCTCTTAACTCTCACATTTTTTGTTCCAAAACAGTGATGTGAAACGTCACAAAAATAACTTATGAACTCATTTATGTTGCTCCAGCAACTATGCAACAAACTGAAACAAGAAAAACAACAATAGCAAATGTCAGTAGAAAAGTGCACAAGTGTTGCTCCTCACCGTCCTCCCACACATGTAGGAGCACTTAATCTCTTTCTAATGCAATTACCCCATTGCACTCACAAGGTTTTATATTCAATATTGTGTAACCATTCTTTCAATGAGACTTTGTAGTTTCTTTTGTAACTCGAGCCTCTCAAGGTTTAATAAAATACACAACTTACATGGCAATAAATCTCTGCCCAATCATTGCCAAGTAAATATAGTCAAGTGGCCTCTTTGGCATTCTATGTCAGTATTTTTAAACAAAAAGTATGAAAGAGTTAACAAGACCAATTGGCAACAATTATATATTTTTTTAAGATTAACTCATTAAAAATAATATTTTCAGAGATTAATCCTTCCGCTATTATATTTTTCGGGAATTGTTTTGTATATTTGGTCAAAAATTGACTATATAAATCTGCAAGAGAAAAGAAGGGTAAAAAGTCCACAGAAAAAGGGTAAATTTTTTCACATCTTTGAAGATGAGGGCCTCTGCCAAACAAAAATTGCAAAATTTCACACTGCCTGCAAATTCCAGTTTTAAAAGATGACATGATGAACAAAAGCAACCTTAAATCTCAAATTTCCAAAACGGGTCAGTCTTTAACATCAGCAACGCCTTCTGGACAAATCAGAAACCTTGCTTCAGCTTCAGCCAAACAAGGTGAGCTTATTACTTTACAGATGCGTTCTTCCCCTCTTCCTTTTCGAACAGCTAGCCTGTGCAAGTAAATAAGATCCAGAGTAAAAACAGACTTACTTTACTTAGGAAGGCACAGAAAATCAGCACTTCATATTTTTTAAGTTTAGACCTTGTTGTTGTTGCATGAGCCATAATGTTGCCGCCAATAGGCTTGATTTGAGGTCCAGCAAAGACTGCAGAACCATCTACTTGTGAAACTACTTGGTTTGTTATGACCACAGCCACGCCAAACTACAGTTAGAATACCAAAACAAATTATGTGGAAGAATCAAAGAAACTGTTACATCAAGAAAATCCACTAATATCATCCATTATCTGATGGGCTAAACCAGAATTTTGAATTAGTTCAAAATAGAAGGATAGCTGAAGTGGCACTAAGCCTTGGACTTATACCTCATCTGCTAACTTCTGAAGACTTCGAAGAAACTTCGCTAGATGCATTTGTCGGGCTGAAAGCTCCCCCCTTCCTGAAAAATCTGTCCTATAGAGTGCAGTAGCACTGTCTACTATCATCAGAGCAAACCTGTCAATAGAAGACCATAAAGGCAAGCCTTAGAAGCAATTTAAATGTTACCCAAAAAGTGAGAGGGTCCAATTCTGACAACCCAGAATGCAAGATATGTTGAAATGGTATGAGAGTGACTTATAATAGTGTTTTTTTACAAATTAACTACTTGGCTGGGTAATCTGATAGTCCAAATTTCCATAAGCAGAAAGCAATGAAATACATTATGAGAAAACCGATAAATGTTACATAAAAGAATTCAGCAACAAAATGAGTTCCCTCACTCTATCAAACATCCTTTGTCAAGGGAAATCTTATTTACTACAATTCACTCAGCAAATCATATGTAAATCACCCACCGACTCTGTCATAAGTCATAACATGTTAATAAAAAACAATTTATCTATACTTTGGCTGATAATGAAAGCATTGAGCGAAGGTACTATCACAGGCCACACCTTGTTTCCACCATCATTGAAGCTGCTTCGATCAGAAGGCGTGATTGATGATCAGTGTTATATGCTCTAGCATAGGCAACATTTTCCAATACGTCAGCTCCATTTAGTCCAAACCTGTATCATTTAGCAACATAAATATTGAATGCACACTTCAAGGAGTAGAAATTATATATATCAAGAAACTGCTATACCTGTCTGCTATTTGGAGGAGTCGCTGTGGTCTAAATGTGCCCTCTGCATCAATGTACATTGCTTTACCCTCACCGCCTCCTTGATCTAGTGGCAACTAAATTGACCACAATAAAATTAATATATTTGGTAATACTATGCTGTCACTGATAGAGAACAAGCAAAAGTTCACCTCACATGCCAAATATGATACTAATAAGAACTAAAAATGCATAATTCATAATCACATGGCTATTTTGCATACTCTAGTCTGCATTGATATATTATATCTCCTCTTGTTCAAGTCAGACAAATAAGTATGTCACTTGGTCTATCTGTGTCCTCTCGAACTATATTAAGTTACCATTTAAAACAACGCAATTGCATACAGGTAATCCCACAATGAGGAAGTACTATAGTACCAATACTTACCTGGCAAGTGACACAGAGAGTATGACACAACTGAGTCTTCCCAGAACGAGATTCACCATATATCTCAGTGATAGACCCTGTCTCAATTCCTCCTGGAAGAAGCACGTAATTAAAGTTATGATACTTTAACAACGAAAAAAAATGCTGTTAGCTATAAAACAAGTGCAGATGATCATGAATAAAAACATTTTTTATGGATTTTATTGGTCTTAGTCCTGCCTTCCAATATCTTGTCGAGCTCTGTTGATCCTGATGTTATTTGAATAATTTCAAGCCGCTGGGCATGGAGTTGGCCAGCACTAGTAAAACCCAAAGGCACCAATTTAGAAGCTGTCAACAAACAAGAGAGAACAAACATCACAGACTCAATATACTTTCACATGCAAGGGCCTACACTATCGAAGAATTAAGGAAGGATAACAAATGAGGGATGCATGCCTGCTTCAATGATTTTATCAACTTTAGCATCACTGATTCCTTTGATTTGCAGAAGTTCCTTCCTAGGAGAGAAAGCAACAGATTCAACTGTGCAGAGGCCCGCATCTTTAAGCTTCTTAACGTCAACGGCGGCTATGCCTGATGCCTGAGATTATGATTAAAAGGAAAACGGTAAAATGGGAATAGAACAAAATACCATTAAAAAATTCGTACTATCACCCAATAATCTAATTATGGACGAGGCAACAAATAGCGTACGCTAGTGTTATTCCACAACAAATGGTGGAATGAAATAGGCAAAACCCATATCAATAATAGACTCTTGAAAAAATTATTTACAGGAAAAAGGGGAAATTTCCCCCTCTTGTTAAACTAAGTTCGCGTAAAGCCTTTATCAAAGATCTTGAGTTTTAAATGTTCAAAACCCATTTTCTTGCTAGAACCTTCCGCAAGGAATTAGAAGAAATCGGACATTAAAAGAACCAACTTTTTGAAACTCTCAGATAGCCAAATCGAGCAGGAAAGCTAACAAAGAACCGTTAAATTGGTAATAAGGACACCCACTCTACCGAAGATTCCCATGTGGGTATCATTATTAGATGGGAATTGAGCGAAACCCATTAAGGCAAAAGCTCTTGATTCGTTCTCCATTGCTGGTAACTTGAACAAAATCAAAAGGGTTATCAGGTTCCCAAGGTGTTTGTCACCTGAAGCTGTTCAACAGGGAAAGGGCCCTGTTGCATCTCTTCGGCTTCGTCCTGTTGTTGGGCCATTTTCTGTTGCCTCTGCTGCTCCATGCCTGCTAGCTTCGCCCCCAAAGCTTAAATTTTTCTGAGCCCTTTAGAGAGAGAAACAGAAAGCTGGGGCGAGGATGAGAGAACGTGGAAGCTTACGATCTGCACGCAGACGAAAAGGGACTGAAGGGAGAGACCAGGAGAGAGAGATGGAGGGAAGAATATGGGAAATATGGTATTTTCGAAAGCGCTCGACGGGCGCCAAAACAATTGATATTCAGTATTCAGTTCACGAAAGGTTACTTTGTTTTCTTTTTTCTTTTTTGGACAAGTCACGGAAGCTTATTGAAGAAGCTTATACTTGGCGCGGTAGATAGCCAAAATCCGAACGCATTGTTTGATTCACGGGAGTGGAAATAAAATTTTTTTTATTTAATTTAATTTGAAAAAAGAAAGAAAAGGTAAAGTAAATTATTTTTTTGTTTAATTTGTATGGAAAAGAAAAAAAAATTATTTTTTTTAATTTTAAACAAATATATAGAATAAAATTATTTTTAAATGAAATTTTTATTATTTTATTTATTTATAATTTTTTTTAAATCTCTTTATTTTTGGAGTAAAAGAAATGAGAGAGAGGAAAAAATTTTGTACATCTATTTTTTTTCTCCTTTAAATTATTAAAATAAATAAAATATGTTTTAAAAAGTATCTCTCCTTTCTTTTTCTCCGTTTCTTTGTTTTGTTTTTTTGGTGGACATCTTTTTCTCCATTTCTTCTTCCACCAAATACTACTTGAGCCGCCAAAGTTTCACATTATCAGCATAGTCTAGCCAATTGATAACCCACGCCTCTATAGTTGTTTCTTCAATCGGCCTAACCCCTGTCCAAAAATCAAAATCTAAGGCCATCAGTCACTCAAATTATTTAAGTGGATCTTACAGAAATTATATTATTATTATTTTTTAAATAATTTTATAATATTTTAAACAATTTTACATTTTAATAGTATAATTTTTAAAAATTTATTAAATAAATTTTATAAATTACTCTACGTTTTTATTTTTTATTTAAAATATTAATTCATTTATATTTTTATTTTAAAATAATAAATATAAAAAAAATTAAATAATATTTTAATATAAATTTTTAAATAAAACAAAATTTTTAATATAAATTTTAAAATAATAAAAATATAAATATAATTTTTAAAAATAATTTAAATTTATTTTAAATAATATTTTTAATAATAATAATTAAAAAAATTAAAAAATATTATTTTATATTTAAACACAGTTACTTATAAAAATAACTATACTTAAAATTAATACATAAATTTGTGCCATCGTAGACATAGATCCACGGTAAGCAACGCCAACGGAAGTGGCCCAACTGAGGGGATCAAGATCCTCTGCTGTGGGATAGAACACAGCACGCTGTGCTGTGGGGTGAAACAACGCCGTTTGGCGTCCAGATGGCGAGAGAAGGCCAATTTGGCGTCCAGATGGCGAGACCAGGACACTTCAGCAATCAGGCGACTGGTACAATCTACCAGTCGCCCGTTTCCATCCGCCAGTCGACTGGTAAAACGGCCAGTCGACTAGGGGAGTGAAAACCAAAAGCCAACCAAAATCCAGGGGCTACCAGTTGCTATACCAGTCGACTGGCCAACGCCTGGTAGTTCCTGGATTTGGAATCAGTCAACTGGTATAACGGCCAGTCGACTGGAGGGAGCCCTTAACGTATTCCAGAGGCTAGCAGGGGCATACCAGTCGACTGGCCCTGCCCCTGCTAGCCTCTGGAAGGGCTGGACAGTCGACTGGCCGTTTTACCAGTCAACTGGCGGATGTAAACGGGCGACTGGTAGATTGTACCAGTCGCCTGATTGCTGAAGTGTCCTGGTCTCGTCATCTGGACGCTAAACTGGCATTCTCTCGCCATCTGGACGCCAAACGGCGTCGTTTCACCCCACAGCACAGCGTGCTGAGTTTTATTCCACAGCAGAGGATCCTGATCTTAACCAAGGCCTTTCTTCTCAATCTCAAACAAGATCCAACATTCTCTTTCCATAACCTTTTGCAGCTAGTGGCAACCACGCGCAAGTTTGGGGTAGCTGTCCTTTTTTACTAAAAAAAATTAGTATTAATTAATATCTTAAAAGATTTATAATTTAATTTTTAAATTTACATCATTTCAATTTTAAAAGAAAAATCTTATGTAGTAGCCTTAATCTTAAAACAATATTAAAAAATATGTTGTCTCTATTTGTAGAATTTTCTTTTTTATTCTATAGGATGTCTAACTAATTGTATTTTAATCAAATTTATTGTAATTTTTGTATAATTTTTTGTTAGTAATAATTAGGAGGCATTTTTTTATTTCTTTTTAATTTTTAAAAGTGTAATTTTAATCTGTAATTATTTTTTTATAGTGTCTTTTTAAAAATTTTATAAATTTTAGACATTAATATCTGTTTATGAAATAAAATTATTATTGTTCTGTACAATCAAAAAAAGTGTAAAGAGTTAATAACAATTTATCAAAATAGGTATGGGTTAGTATTAGTATGTTACTACACACACCCATTTATTTTACTATGTTTTTATTAATTTCATATACCTATTGTTAGGTGCTAAGAGTGTTCTTAAAAAAAAAATCCCATGTCCCTACCTTCAAATGTAATATTGTAAAAATTGAAGACAAAAATCAATAAATTGGTAGAGAAACTGATTCAATTTATCCTTTACAATCATTTAGAAAAAATGGTTCAAAATTGGCAAAGAATTAATGAATTTTTACTTTTTACTTTTATTTTTCTGTTATTAAAATCAAATCATTTTAACTAATTTTTACAAAAAAATTTAACTCAAAGCAATATAATTTTGATTAATTTCTTATATTAATGATAATAATACTTATATTTTTTAAATTTTTTATTTAAAATGGTATTTTAATTATTATTATTGAATATTGAATATTATATTATGTAAAAATATAAATTTCTTTCATATATATAATAGAATTATTAATAAATTTTTAAATATATTATTTTGTATTATTTAATTATCTCTATTTTAAATAACTTATTTAATTAATTTTACATATTTATGTTTCAATTTATCATGTTTTATAATATAAATTTTTTTAAAAAATATTATATATATTTTCTACTGATTCAACAATAGTTGAAGATACTAGTAATATATTTGAAATCTCTAAAACATTATAAGAATTCTTTAAATTAGTTATGGATAATTTAATTTTGACTTGTAATTATTTTTTTATTGTGTCTTACTAAATTTTTTATAAATTTCATACTCTTATACATGTTTATTAAATAAATTTATGTTTGGTTTGTACACACATAAAAAAAGTGTAAAGAGTTAATAACAATTTATCAAAATAGGTATGGGTTAGTATTTGTATGTTACTACACGCACCCATTTAATTTATTATGTTTTATTAGTTTCATATCCCTACTTTTTAAGTGTTAAAGGACGTATTTAGTTGGATTGAATGGAATGAAAGACAACATGGAATACTTTATTTTATCATTTGATGAAAAACTGAAACCAGCTTAAAACTGGTGGAATCCAACATTCCACTGGTTACCAAGATTAATTTTATATATTTTTAATTAAAATAATTTAATTTAATTATTAAAAAAATTAATTTGATTATATTTTATAAAATTAATTTGTAAGAATCTTTTTTAAAAAAATCTACTTTTAAAATTTTTTTATTTAAAAAAATTAATTTAATTATTTTATATTAAAATTAATTTAATCATTTTACTTATCTTATCTTTCTATTCTTTTAATTTATCTATTAATTAAATAATAAAATATCACATTACTTAATTATTTCTATTGTATACCAAATAAAGTAATGGCATTCCATTCTCCTTTTCATTATCTCTTTTTCTCTTTTTTTTTATTTCACTAAAATTTATTTCATTCAACTAAACGGACTTTAAGAGTGTTCTAAAATTTTGTTTCCTATGTCTCTCTACCTTCAAATGTAATATTGTAAAAGCTGAATTGAAAAATCAATAAATTGGTACAGAAAGTGGTTCAATTTATCCTCTACAATCGTTTAGAAAAAAAATGGTTCAAAATTGGAAAAATATTAATGAATCAGATTAGTTTGAACAATTTACTTTTATTTTATTAAAATAAAATCATTTTGACTAATTTTTACAAAAAAGAATTAACTCAAAGCAATATAATTTTGATTAATTTCTTATATTAATGATAATAATACATATATTTTTTAAATTCTTTTATTTAAAATGGTATTTTAATAATTATTATTGAATATTGAATATTATATTATGTAAAAATATAAATTTATTTTATATATAATAGAATTATTAATAAATTTTTAAATATATTAGATAGCATTATTTGGTTATTTCTATTTTAAATGACTTATTTAATTAATTTTACATATTTATGTTTCAATTTATTATATTTTATAATATAACAAAATTTTAAAAGTATTTTACATATGTTTTACGGATTCAACTATTGTTGAATCGGTGAGCAGCTTCTTCGGCCAATTTAATAACCGGCCCTATTTTGAAAATATTGGGCTTCACTATAATATTGCTATTTCATCGTATTTACGTGAATCAATGACAATAAATTATATGTGTGTCTATATATATATATAATTTTTAACACCCTAATTTTTTGTGATTAAAATAAGTTATTTCAAAACTACCGGCAAAGACATTAGTATCATATATCATATCTCACAGGTATTAGAAGAATTTTCTAAATTAACTATGGATAAAATTCATAGCTAATCCCTAACTAAGTGGATTAGCCATAATTGTTGTCGTAATTTAATCCAAATTTCTAATTAGCTATAGATATAATCTATAGCTAATCCTTAACTAATATTTTATTTATTCCCTAACTAATCTAGTTAATTCTTAGCTGTTTTGTTCCGTAAATATTAAAAGATTCCTTACCTAATTAGTTAGAAAAACTAATCTGTAGCTAAGTTTTTTGAAATTTGTAACTATTCCTAATGAATCCCTAGCTAGCTGATTCATAATCCTGCTATAAGCTGATTCTCACTTCTTCAGCTAATCCTTACCAAATTTGAACAAAATTTTAGAAAAATAAATTTAATTTATTATAATACCCAAATCAAACAGGCATAAAAAAATTATAAATGAAAATTAGGCAACTCAATTGTACACAAATCAAGAAATATTACAATTAATTATATTAATTTCTTAAGAGTTAGACAATTTAGGAGCTAAAAATAAAATAAAATCCTACTAGTACTAAGCAAGTCCTACTCTGGTCAGTGCTTTAAATCTATGCTGCTATTGTCATGATCGTTTTTCTAATCCTCTGCATCTGCTCTATTCCGAGTGTTCCATTTAAAAATTCCTTTTTTACGAAAAAAGGGCTTCAAAGAAACAGTACTAGTGATTATTCTTGCGCAAATGTGATTATCCTACTATTTAATAAATAAAAAAATTTAATCTTGAGAAAAAAGCATGGATTATTCTTGTGCAAATGTGATTATCCTACTAGTAATAAGCATGGAAAGAGCTCATTTTAATACAACATAGAAAGACTATGGTAATAAATCTTGCGAAAATTCTTTATTATTTCATGCATCAAGTACTAATAATATTTTTATGTCCTATCGCCTTAAAAGTCCACCACAGTAATGCAAATATAAGGTCCAATTTGGATATACAATTTATTTAAATACTTATAGAATAAGGCCTTATATAAATAGAGTTTATAAAATGACTTTTAAATTAAGTTATTTAGCGTTTGGATACATATTTAAAAAAAAAATTTCAAATTTATAAATTTTTTTAAAACATTTGGATATAGTTTTGATGGAAGGAGAGAGGTAAATGGTATAATTTTGATGAAATTTTAACTTGTAAAAGTACAAAATAACTTCTTGATCATGTGAATTTGAGTTTTTATAGAAGTTTTTTTCAATAAATTTAAAAAATTAACTTTTTGAAGATTGATAAGTTACTTATTTAAATTTATCCAAACACTATTTTTTTAACATAAAAACACTTATACTGATAAATAAGCTCTAATAAGTTGTAAGCTTTGTTATCCAAACGGGTCCTAAGTCTGTAAAGTTTTCAAACAATCAAATTCTTATTTTGGTGGAGGGATGGAAAAAAAAATTTACAAATTATATTAACACTTATTTATTTACTGTGATGTTATTTAATTTATTTAATCGATTCTATTTAATAAAAAAATTAATTATTAATATTATTGTAATAATACTTATTCTTCGAAGATGCATTGCTGCTGAGTTCATTTGAATTGAATAAATTAAAGATAAGGTCCCTCGAGATATCAGAAAATCAAAGCCACATTGAACCCATAGTGGTTCTTTCAAAAGTTAACAAAGATACGGGGCTTGTTTGATTCTATTTTTAAAAATTATTTTTGAAAATTATGTTTAAAAGTTGTTTTGTAGAATAAAAGAAAAAAAATCCGTTTAATAAACTATTTTGAAAACATGTTGTTTTTTGCTTTTTTATCTTTTAAAAATAAAAATTAGAAACAAAAATAATTTTTCATTATTTTTGTTTTTTTGTTTTAAAAATAATTTTTTTTCAAAATTTGTTTTCGAAACAATAACAGAAAACAGTTACCAAAAGATTTTTTTTTGTTCTAAAAACAATTGAGAATAAAAAAAAATTTTAAAAACAGAAAACAAACATACTCATGGTTTCTAATGTAATAAGGTCAACCAGGTTACAAAAGAGACAAGTTCATCTACAAAAAGATTGGCTAAAACAACCATGTAGTTCTATTTTAAAACAACTACACAATTAAACACAGCTCCAACATAAAACTGTTTCATTAACTGATACTGCTTTAATTTCTGACTAGGATGCTTGAAGGTCTCTTGATTTTAGCTTTGTATTGTTCTATCCGCGAGAAGCACAAGAAAAATTAAAAGGACGTCTTATTTAACTAGCCTACTGCATGCATGTAATAGAAAAAATCGAAGCAAGAAGAAAAAGGCATAGACATTGAAAACAACAAAATCTCGTGCATTTGGTACCGAATTTTCTCTCCCTATACATGGCTCTTTCTCCCTAACTATTCTATTTTTTGATTCTTCTCCGTCTTAATTTACAGATAAAAAAATAAAAAAATAAAGATAAAGAGAAGAAGAAGAAAAAAGCGACAATAAAAGATAAAAACCCTAGCCAGTTGAAGTCTTGCAAAAGGGTGAAAAGATTATGCTCTTTCACCACATCGCATCATTATTAATTTAATGGGCCCTATATGTAAATCAAATTACCAAGATATATAATTTGAATAAAAATTTCGAATATATATATATTTTCCAAGTTTGTAAAAATAATAAAAATAAATAACACTAAAGAAAGAGAGAATTATAATGAAATAATTATGTAACGAAAATTATAAACAATAATATTAAAAAATGTATGATGTGTGTCTTGTAATACAATTGTTAGATCCAACATTCACTGTTAGATTAAAAGTTAAAAAAATAATTTTTTTTTATTTATTCATAATAATTCAAACGTCACGTGTTAAATATGATTTAGCCATTACTTAAACTTCTATCATAGAATAATTGCTGTCACAATTCAATTAATATTTTCCAAATTGTCTTAAGATCACAACATTTACATCAAAATTCAATATAAAAATATTGAAACAAGATTAAAGTTTTGAAGTTTTATGTTAAGTATATAAGTCTCATTTCTTCCTCTCAACAAATGAGAGGAGAATTTAATTCATTCAGAGACAAATTCAATCTCCTTCTTGACTATATCACTAAATTTTGGGACAAATGTACAGAGTGAAAGAGGGAGTAGATAAATCACTTATAAATATAACATGAGAACCCTCTAAACATAAAGCATAAAATTTCCTGCTAAGTAATTTTACTGACACCAAGAAGTCGACTTGCCTTCTATTACCCTTGCTACCACAGCGAAAGAGAACCATAGATGCTCCTTGTTTTGACTGCATAAAAACTAATATCAATCAAATGTTTTTCAACCATTTGCAAATCGCTAGAACATGAATGTCCGTGGGTATTACCTCCACTACAAGAAATGCAGAAATCTACGACGGTTTTTAAGTGGGCATCATGACGATTTTGACTGTCATTAAGCCATTTAACGATGGTTAAAAAACCGTCGTAAATCCTTGAGCATAGCGATGATTTTAGTCGACCGTTAGAATAATCGTCGTTATGACTGATTTTATAACGATTTCAAAACCGTCGTAAAATTTGATATAACGACGGTTTAAAAATCGTCGTTAAACTAATAATTTTTTTTAAAATTTTTTTAATTATTAAAATTAATTTATTTTTTATAACGAAATTTTATTTTTAATTTAAAATGTAATATATTTTTTATTCATAAATACTAATTATGATTAAATTTTTTTTTTATTAAATTATTATGCATAATAAAAATTAATTTATATTTTAAATATTCAATAAATTATTTTAGATACATTTTTATTTATTATATAATAATTAAACGTATGAATTACTTAATAATTTAAAAAATTATTTTAAAATTTATTAATATTTAACTATATACTAGATATACTTAAATTATTAAATTATAATGAATCTATATATAAATAAAAAATATGAACACAAAAATTAATAGTCACGAACATAACAAAATTACATATACAGACTATAATAACTTAATCATGTTCCCGGACCCTGCGGATGCTGATCACGCTGATGCCCACTACCACGGTCACTAAGGTCTTGAAAAATAAAATTTTTTTGTTAGAATTTTTGGCGTTTTCAAAGTAAACAAAATTATACCAACAATTTTTATGTATTAAAAAATTACCCTGAGTCCGGAACTATGAAATCTTGCTATTTCAGGTGACAGCTAACCCTAAAAATTTTGTAGCAGGAACGCCATAGCAGCCTTCATTTGTCCCTGCCATGCTACGAGCTTAGTGTCTCGTCGCAACTGCTCGACGTCCCGCTCATGTATAGCTGCTTTCAAGCGCTCCACCTCATTCTGTAAGTCATGGTATGACGACCCAGACTATGAGCTCGACCCAAGCGAGCTACGACCGAAAACTTGAGTTGGGCAAACACCCAACCCAAATCCTCAAATGAGGCCGGAGTGCTCCCTAGTGCCAAGAGCTCTCGCAAGTGAATCAGCCGTTGAGAGCTATTGAGACGAATTGTCCTCCTACTAGATCGAAACAATTTTTTTCTAAAATCCAATAACAGACAATTAATAATATTAAATATTATCTAAAAATTAAATAATTACCCACATATGGTTGATAAAATTTTATTACTTACCGCAACAGCCCAAGTTTCGTCGTTGATGTATGATTTATCAGCTCTTTTATGAGCTGCCGTCCATACATCACCACGAGTCACTAGACCGCTAAGATCAGCTTCTTGAAATTTAAAATAATTAATTAATTTATGATTATATAAATTATAGTCTTCTTAACATTTAAAAAAAAGATATTTATGGATTTAAACTTACCATCTCTGCCTTTTTACGCGCAAGGCTTTTGGATCCAATGGTGTGTGGCATTATCAGACGTCTTCTGTTCCGTTTATTCTTCGTAGCAACATCCTAATTAATCACATAGAGAAATTAATTAGTCACAATATTTAAAAGTTAAATTTTATAAATATATTAATATACACAACTTACCCTAAACTTTGCGTCAAGGAGATAGTCTATGAAAGTTGCCTACTGATCAAGTGGGATGCTTGTCGGGACTTCACTCTGCAACTGATATCTAGTCTTCGTACCATCATACGCCAGCCGAAATAAATTGTATCGTGCGACTCTCCACTTCGCTTCTAGCGACTGCATGATCAGTTTCTTGTGTAGACCCGTCACATTAAAATGTGTCTGCAAACGAAAGTAAAAAATTAGTTACACATAAAATGCACATAAATTATAAATAAATATAATTAATTACAAAAGATATATGTTTTCATACCTGAACGTTGTTTACGAAGACATTTATCTTAGACTGCTGAGGAATGCTCCTCCAGTCCTTGTAGGAGATCAGAAATAACCGAAAATTATCCCCGATGGTGCCGAAAAAGACACCGAGCAAACCATCACTGTCTTCGATAAGCTGGTGGTTGTCGTTGAATTGGACAACCACCTTTGACCCTTGAAGTAAGGCCCATACGTCATGGACAGTCAACTATTTGGACATCACCTGCCCGGTCCCATCTGTCATAATATAGACAATTATATATTATGTTACTATGATAAAATTATTAAGCGCATAAAGTGTTTACAATACTGACTGACTACATCAACTGTCTAACTCCTCCTGCGTCTGCGCTCCTGCTCATCGAGCTGATGCTCCTCCTCCACATCGGCAAAAATCACGTCAAAATCGAAGCCATAATCGTCGTCCGGTGCCTGAGCGTAGGGTGGGGGGAGTGTGCAGGGGACGTCCTGTAAATCCAATGGACGAAAGTCACTAGCAGCGACTGATGACGCAACAGACTCCGACTCTCCTCCCCGAGAGAAAAGGTGAGGAAGAGTGAATGGAACGGTATTTGACTCCATAGTGGGCTGTCCGCCCTCACTGATCGCCGCGCGAGACTTGGGAGTGTGAGAAATGGACGCGCCTGCCATGCCCGTGTAGAGTGATCTAGCATTCTTTATCGTCACCACTCTTGTCAAAATGAAATTAATAAGATTAGTCACTGCATAAAACAATTACAAAATGAACTTTGCCTAATAAAAGTTATGAAAATAAATAAAATAGTACAGTAATTGTAAATAGTCCAAAATATATGTAAATACGCGGCAACAGCAAAATTAATACTATAACAAGCATAAATTAACTTCTCCTTTTAGAAACAATCTTTCTAAATTTTACATGTGTAACGGATCACTCTCGTATATAAGATTTTCATCTTTCTTGCCCATCTCGTATAAGTCACAGGGTTTCAAATGCATCACTATACTCCAGTTCTTGTCTAGCTCATCTTATACATAGTACACTTGATGAGCCTCAGATGTCTGGATGTATGGCTCATCATCATCATTTTTACCAGTGTGAATCAACCGAGAAAAATCAACTGATGTCACCCCGAATTCATCAATTACAATTCATCTCGTTGTAGTTGTGTTGGCCTACATACACTTAAATAATATGATTGTAAAATGCCTATGGTAGTTTAACTCAATAATGTCCAATAGTTTTTCGTAATACAGGACGCCACCAAATTGCATGTTCCTGTCACTACTACTTGCATAACTCCTCATCCCGAAAGTACCGTAAACTCCACTATTTTGAGATGGCCCTTGGTTTCGCTTTAAAGTTCAAAATTTGAATCCATTTAAATTATAAGCACTGTATCGACGTGCTTTATCTAGTGGACCAAGTGCAAAAAATTTTAAATCAGCACACTGCGATCCATCGTCATCAATTGCGATTTGTAAAACGAATAAAGGATGAGTTGTACTCATATTTGACATATGAATGAAATGTGACTGTTGTTGTTTTTATTAAAACTCGCAAGCGCACGAATCTATTGGAGTATAGATTTAGTGGTATGCAAGATCGATCCCACGAGGATTGCCAATTGAGAAAATTTAATTCAGATCCAAAATAAATATTTCTAACCTAGTTGCCATAATGTTTGTTTTGCGAGAAGAGTATTGAACAGAGCTTGTAAAGAACTAAAATACTGAAATTAAATATGAATGTATTCAAAGTAAGAAACATGCTAAGGTTAGGGGATTCACTTTTGGTACATCAAATAATAATAAATTTTAACTCTTTTATTACTCAAATGGAATCCTCACGTAAATGAGGTTCCATTCGGAAGATATTACATTAAACGCGCTTTGGTTTATAGATGAAGTGTATTTGCCTTCTTTTATTGCATTATTAATAGTAAATAAATTTTGTAAAATGGATTCAAGTATACATCGTGCCAATCATATTGTCTACAATAAATTAAGAATGATTCAAGTATTTATTGTGCCAACGATTGTCTACAATGTATCAAGATTTGCACTTTACAAAATTTAAAATAAAAATATACAAAAAAAGTCAATAATAATAATATAAAGTAGACGGTAAAACCATACATTGAGAAAAGAAATAACAAGAAAATAAATAACAGAGGGGCAATAAAACCATCCTCTAAGAAAGTAAATAACAAGAAAATAAATAATAAAAGTACTGAAAATAAATAACAGAGGGGCAATAAAACCATCCTCTAAGAAAATAAATAACAAGAAAGTAAATAATAAAAGTGCTGAAAATAAATAACAGAGGGACAACAAAGCCATCCTTTAAAAAAGTAAATAACAAGAAAGTAAATAATAAAAGTGCAGAAAATAAATAACAGAGAGGCGACAGAGCCGTCCTCTCAGAAGAAAAATAATAAGAAAATAATAACATAAAAAATAAATAACAGAGGGGCAACAAAGCCATCCTCTAAAAAAATTAAATAACAAGAAAGTAAATAACAAGAAAGTAAATAATAAAAGTACAAAAAATAAATAACAGAGAGGCGACAGAGCCGTCATCTCAGAAGAAAAATAATAAGAAAATAATAACATAAAAAATAAATAACAGAGGGGCAACAAAGCTATCCTCTAAAAAAAAGTAAATAACAAGAAAGTAAATAATAAAAGTGCAGAAAATAAATAACAGAGGGGCAACAAAGCCATCCTCTAAGAAAGTAAATAACAAAAAAGTAAATAAGAAAATAAATACAACATCAAGTATAAACATTAAAATTAAGAGTTAGATAAATTATTATTTTTATACCAAGAGTTTCACCCTTTCACCTTAGCATTAGGAGATTAGTTCTCCATAATCAAGATAAGAAAACAAAATGAAAGATGAAGAAGCATGATAAAAGTTATGAAAGAAAGTAAAGATACAAAATGTATAAAAAGAGAAAAGGATTACAAACACTTAGAAATTCCACAAAGATTCCCCAAGCTCCCTCTTCAGCCTTTCCCCTCTCCCTTTAGCTCACAATATGTCTCTATTTATAGACAAAACAAGGGAAGTAGGTGACAAAAATGGTGGGTAGCAAATTGCACTAAAGTTGACAATAGTGTTCCATTATCTGCCCCGAAAGTCATCCTGATATATCTCCTTGATAACAACCGAATCTGCTCATCCAATCAACATAAGAGTTGTAGATATTTTCATTATCTTTCCATCCATATAAGGTAGACAAAAATTGGCCACTTATTTTGTGATTTATCTCCGAAACACTATAGCAAGGTCAGGCTGTACTGCAATAGTAAACATGTTCGGTTATAGCCCAATTTCGGCCCTTTTAGTGTCCGAATTTGCTGACCACTTGAACATAAAAGTTGTAGAAAATTATATCTGCTATTCACCTACAAAATTTCGTGTCCATTAGATATGTATTAGTTGAAATATGGCCTAAACACTACAGTAAGGTTGGACTGGACTGTAACAGTAAACATGTTCTGTTTTAGCCCAATTTCGGCCCTTTGGATATCTGAATTTGCTGATCACATAAACACGAAAGTTGTTTGAAATTATGTCAGCTATTCATCTACCAAATTTTGTACATAATATATACGTATTTTCTGAGATACGGCCAAAATACTGTAGTAAGATCAAGTTGAAAAGCAAGCAGTAAACAAATTTTTAACATTGAGTGTTTTGCCTTGAATCTTTATGTTTCGATTCTTTTAGAAATGTGGTCATAAATCAAGATTGAATTTATGCATATATCCATTAGGATGCGTCTCAAGAGACAAAAAGATAATGCTCCTTACTCTGCCATCCTTAATGAATTTATTTTGTCTGCTTGATTTATAGACATCATTTCTAAAGAATCACAATTTAGCTTTGATTCCTCCAATTGAGTCAATTTCCTATTCTTTTCTTCATCTATAAGAATACACAAAACTAAAGACAAATAAGGGATATAAATGCTTAATTAAGGCAAAAAGATAAGATAAAAATATTTAATTTATGAGTACAAAACTCATTCATCAAATACCCCCAAACTTAATCTTTTGCTTGTCCTCAAGCAAAACACACAAACATCAAAATTCAAAAGATGAGTGAGTGATGAGTTGTTTTTGGCTTACTAAACATTCCTCAAGGATTTAAAATGTGCAACCAAGGAAAATATCAGAATTCCAAAGTTATGTAAAACTTTAATTCAAATGCAACATATAATTTACTATTGAATCCCAAGTGTGTGTGTGATAATCTTATGACATTGGACTTTTTGCATTCAAATAAATTTACATAATCAAATTTTTAAAACAGATCTCCAGAGTTTTACATTTGAAACTCCATAAGCTTATTTTTCATGTCACTCTCCACTAATGTAGACTAATCCTAAAATTTAAGATCATTAGGACTTCTATTAGGCTTGTAATGTATGGCATAGGTTAAAGGTGGATAAAAAGATATGAAAGCTCAATTCACTCTATAACATACATGATCATTTAAGTCCTCCCAAATATTTTTGATATTATCATATGAATTCTACCTCCAACCTTATCCTCATCCTTATGTTATATGCTCATAATACTCTCTTCTTCTTTTTTTCTCTTTTTTTTTTCTTTTGAAAAGTACCCCCAAACTTATTTCTTTAGGAGGTTCTATATATATATATATATATATATATATATATATATATATATATATATATATATATATATTTTAACTTCTTCCATTCACCCATGAACCGTAGCTTTTCAAATGATCATTCCTGTGAGTGAAAGGTAAAAGTTAGAAATATTTTTATTCAAAGGCTAGATAATAATATAGGTGTACAAGAAAGGATAAATATAGGCTCAAAATGGGTTACTAGGGATGGCATAATGTGTAGGTTGGTTTGAAAGGCTCAAACGATTCCAACAATGCCTAATTCATTTCTTAAATAGAGAGTAGTCTAGAATTTCATTTCAAGTGACAATCAAATAAGTTCTAGAGTTTCATAAGATCACTTAGCATATTTGAATTATATAAATCTTTTCTGAATAAACAATCAATCAAATGTAAAAGATTAAGTGTTCAGGATTTTAGGATTCTCAAGTAAAATATAAGTTACAATTGAGTTTAGGTTCACACATAACACTCAAAACTCATCTATTTTCCTAAGGTTACAAACACTTTAAATTATTTTCATCATTGGTGCTAGTTTTGCCTATTCCCAAATCATCACTCAGTTTTTTTTTTTAAAATCTAGGTGCTAGAACCTATACAGAGATAGGAGGCTAGACACCCACTCCTTTTTTTTTTGTGAAGAAAGAAGAAGGACAAGCACATAACAAACAACAAAAATTGAAAGTGATATTACTTGGAAGGAAATCTAGGAAAAGATAAACCTGCAGTAAACTAACCAGAAAAGAAAAATTTATTCAATCAAATAAAAGTTGTTACAGATGAAGATCCAAATCCAATTTGCGCTTTTTGCGGTTGTCTGTTGTCCAATCTATTTGAGCTGTAGCTTGATCAGGAATATGAACATATGCTTGTAATGCATCAATCAACTCATCAGCATTCGAAGCCGAGATAAGAATCCGTCGTGCTGAGTGTGAGATAAACCTTTGTTCTACAGCTTGATCAAGAAAAGACAACAAACCATCAAAGAAATTGTTAACATTCAACAGACCTATGGGTTTATGGTGGAGATTCAACTGTGCCCAGGAAACTATTTGAAAAATTTCCTCCAAAGTACCAAAACCACCTGGTAAGGCAATGAAAGCATCAGCGTTGCTCATCATTCTAGCAATGCGTTCATGCATAGAGGCTACCCTAAATTCTTCTCCAATTATTTTTCCAATGATGTTTGATACAGCTAGAGCTGTAGGAATAATACCAAGAACTTGACATCCTCCTACATGTGCAGCTGTAGACACACACCCCATTAACCCATGACTACCTCCACCATAGACTAAATGAATTTTTCTCCTGGCCAGTACAATACCCAAATTTTGTACTACTTTAACATACTCTCCATCTTTTCCAGGACTGGAACCACAAAAGACACAAATATTTCGAAATTGACGAAATGTGATTCCTTCCATACCTGCAATCACCTTAACTTTGAGTATGAAGATAAAGATAATAATATGTGAATTTATAGAACTCAGATAAAAGCATACTTACAGCAGCTATGCGAATAAGACGGTGGCATAATTACAATAGCCATGTGAGTATGCCGATGGATGACAGCTAAATTAAAGATGAAAAATTCAAAAATAACGGCACGCATGCATATGTACAGTAGTTGTGATTGTGGCTCACATCTTCCTCTGGTTTTACGTCCAGTAACGGCTTAAACGCCCTCTAAGGGTCGAGGATATGCTTCCCATCCAATTTTCTTATAAATTGGCAAACAGGGTCTTTTAATGTCAGATTCCCAAGATTGTATCGTTTTTGTTCTTTTTTAAAATGGGGCCATAAACCAACAATTCCGATTTGCACAGATCCACTAGGATGCGTCTCAAGAGACGTTGGATGAAACTCATCATCCAATGACTCCTTACTCAAGCCATCCTTAATGAATTTGATTTTATCTTCTCGATTTACATGAACCCATCCCAAAGAATGACAATGTGTGTTACAAGTTTCACGTCCACATTTATGGCAGACACCCATTCTTTTAGCTCTACGCTTTTTAGCAAAACTGCTTTTTCCTAAACCAGGCATGTAAGAGATGTAACCATTTGCAGACTCACCTGCTAATCGTACCTTAGCTTCAATTAGCCAACGAATATCAGCAGGTATTCCCATTATCATCATCAACCTTAATCTTTCAACCCGTGCTTTATAAATTTTCAACAATGCATTGGGTGGAAGAGAAGGAAAATGATTTTTCAAGTTTGCAAGTATGTCTTCCATTCTTAATTCAAATTTTTTTTTTTTTGAAGAAAGTTCAAAATCAACAAAACCAAGAAAAAAGAAAAAAAAATAGCAATTGAAAAGAAAATATTAATGAGGAAACAAATTAATGCAAACTAATAAAAAAAAAATCTTACCTAAATAGCGTGCGTAGCAATTAAAGGTAGCAAATCAATCCTGGTAGACAGGATCACGCAGAAGTGTCTCCTCTACCTCTGGGTTGCGTAATTCCAAAAATAATTTCAATCTTTGACCATTGACTTTAAATACATCACCATTTTTGGGATTTTCAATCTCTACTGCACCATGTGGATAAACAGTACGAACAATGAATGGTCCTGACCACCGAGAACGCAATTTTCTTGGAAATAAATGCAAACGAGACTTATATAGAAGAACTTTTTGACCTACATTAAATGATTTTCTTAAAATATTTTTGTCATGAAAAATTTTTATTCGATCATTGTACAATTTTGCATTCTCATATGCATCATTCCTTATTTCTTCCAGTTCATTGAGTTGAAGCTTCCTGTGGGAACCTGCTTTGTCAAGAGCAAAGTTAAATTGTTTGATGGCCCAATAAGCTTTATGTTCTAACTCAACAGGTAAATGACAGGCCTTGCCATACACAAGTCGGTAAGGAGACATTCCAATAGGGGTTTTAAAAGCAGTACGATAAGCCCATAAAGCATCAGAAAGTTTCAAAGACCAATCTTTTCTACTTGGGTTAATCGTTTTTTCCAAAATATTTTTAATTTCCCTATTTGAAATCTCAACTTGACCACTAGTCTGAGGGTGGTATGGGGTAGCAACTTTGTGTGTAATGCCATATTTTCTCATTAATTGCTCAAAATGCTTATTACAAAAATGTTTTCCCCCATCACTAATGATAGCCCGTGGTGTGCCAAACCTCGAAAAGATGTTTTCTTTCAAAAATTTTACCACAATCTTGTGATCATTTGTTTTACATGCAAGAGCCTCTACCCATTTTGACACATAATCCACAGCAACAAAGATATATAAATTACCAAAAGAATTAGGAAAAGGACCCATGAAATCAACTCCCCAGACATCAAATATCTCAACAACAAGAATGGGAGTTAAAGGCATCATATTCCTCCGTGAAATACTGCCCAATTTTTGACAACGCTCACAAGAACTACAATACAAATGGGCATCTTTGAACAATGATGGCCAGTAAAAGCCACATTGTAAGACTTTTGCAGCAGTTTTTTTAGCACTAAAATGACCTCCACAAGCATGATCATGACAAAAAGAAATAACACTAAATTGCTCACTCTCAGGAACACATCTCCGAATGATTTGATCAGGACAATACTTAAACAAGTATGGATCTTCCCAAAAGAATTTCTTTACTTCTGTTAAAAATTTTACCCGATCTTGCTTACTCCAATGTGTAGGTATTTGACCTGTGGCAAGATAATTAGCAATGTCAGCAAACCAGGGTAACTGAGAAATAGACATGAGTTGCTCATCTGGAAATGAGTCTCCGATAAGCAAGTTATTATCACCCGATTCAACTATCAGTCTAGACAAGTGATCAGCCACAACATTTTCAGATCCTTTCTTATCTCGAATTTCTAAATCAAATTCTTGCAACAAAAGTATCCATCTTATCAAACGCGCTTTAGCATCCTTCTTAGAAAGAAGATACTTAAGTGCAGCATGATCTGAAAAAACTACAATTTTAGATCCTAATAAATAAGATCTAAATTTTTCTAATGCAAATACCACAGTTAGTAACTCTTTTTCTGTTGTAGAATAATTCAATTGAGCATCATTAAGAGTTTTACTAGCATAGTATATCACATAAGGAAACTTTTCTAGATGTTGACCCAAAACAACTCCATTTGCATAATCAGAGGCATCACACATGATTTCAAATGGAAGATTCCAATTGGGTGGTCTAATGATGGGTGCAGAAGTAAGAAGGGATTTGAGCTTCTCAAAAGCTTGAAAGCATTTTTCATCAAATATAAAAGGTGCATCTTTGGTAAGTAAATTACACAAAGGTTTGGAGATTTTGCTGAAATCTTTGATGAATCTGCGATAAAACCCTGCATGGCCTAAAAAAGAACGTACCTCTTTCACTGTCCGAGGAGGTGGAAGACTGGAAATCAATTCAATTTTGGCTTTATCTACCTCAATCCCCTGATTTGACACAATATGTCCCAAAACAATTCCTTCTTTAACCATGAAATGACATTTTTCCCAATTCAAAACAAGGTTTTTTTCCTTACACCTAATTAAGACCAATCTTAAATGGTGTAAGCATTCCTCAAAACTAGACCCATGCACAGAAAAATCATCCATGAATACTTCCAGAAATCGCTCTACCATGTCAGAAAATATGCTTATCATGCAACGCTAAAATGTAGCAGGTGCATTGCACAATCCAAATGGCATTCGACGATAGGCAAAAGTTCCGAAAGGACAAGTAAATGTAGTTTTTTCTTGATCCTCGGGTGCAATGGGAATTTGGTTGTAACCTGAATATCCATCAAGAAAACAATAATATGCATGTCCAGCCAACCTTTCTAGCATTTGATCTATAAAAGGAAGTGAAAAATGGTCTTTTCTTGTTACAATATTCAACTTACGATAGTCAATACAAACACGCCACCCAGTTTGTACTCTAGTGGAAATTAATTCATTATCCTCATTCTTGACTACAGTAATGCCAGACTTCTTAGGAACTACCTAAACAGGACTGACCCATGCACTATCAGAAATTGGGTAAATGACACCCACATCAAGAAGTTTAATCACTTCAGCTCTCTCAACTTCTTTCATGTTTGGATTCAGACGTCTTTGTGGCTCTCTTGAGGTTTTGGCATTGTCCTCCAAATGTATCCTGTGCATGCAAATTGATGGACTAATACCTTTAATGTCTGCTATTGTCCACCCTATGGCTTCCCTATGCTCACTAAGGACTTTTATGAGTTCAACTTCATGTTTTCTATCTAGGTCTGATGCAATGATAACAGGTAAGGTCTCAGCAGGTCCTAGAAACACATATTTTAGAGAATCTGGCAAAGGTTTTAACTCTACCTGAGGTGGTTTCTCTATGGATGGTAATAGGACAAACCCAGAAGATGTAATTGTCTCTGTTTTAACTTTCCATTCATTGGTATCCATCAATGGAGTAGTTTCTAACAGGGAATTTATTTCATTGATCAAACAGTCCTCATCTATGTCCATGTTGAAGTAAGCCAAACATTTTTCTAAAGGGTCATCATCAAAAGAACTCAAAAATGAATCATCAGTTATACTCTCAATCATGTTGACCTCACATAAATCACCAGCATCCACAGGTTGACGAGAGACATTAAAAACATTAAGTTCCACAGTCATATTTCCCAAAGATAGATTCAAAATTCCATTTCGACAATTAATGATCGCATTGGATGTTGCAAGAAATGGTCTACCCAAAATGACTGGAATTTGTGTCTCTGTATTCTCAACAGGTTCAGTATCAAGAACAATAAAATCTACTGGAAAGTAGAATTTATCAACCTTAATGAGCACATCCTCTATGACACCTCTAGGAATTTTTGTGGACCTATCAGCTAACTGAAGGGTTACTGGTGTATGTTTTAACTTTCCTAACCCAAGTTTTGCATACACAGAATACGGCAACAGATTCACACTTGCTCCTAGATCAAGTAAGGCTCGGTTAATCACATGGTCACCTATAACACAAGAAATTGTAGGACAACCGGGATCTTTGTACTTGACAGGAGTTTTTTTGTTGAATTATGGAGCTCACTTGTTCAGTCAAAAATGCCTTTTTTGGAACATTAGTTTTCCTTTTCACCGTGCAAAGATCTTTCAAAAATTTTGAGTAAGCATGTACTTGTTTGATAGCGTCAAGAAAAGGGATGTTAATGCTTACTTGCTTAAACACCTCTAAAATGTCACTATATTGAGTACCTTTCTTATTTCTCTCAAGTCTTTGTGGGAATGGAGCTTTAGGGGCAAAAGGAATATGTTCACCTTCATTCTCACTTGAGTCATTAATTTGTGGTTCATGCTGACTCTGTTCTTTAGTTCCAGGCATGTGAACTTGATTATTAATCACTTTTTCAGATCTAAGGGTCGTTACAGACTTTACTTCTTCATTAGGATTTGTTGATGATCCTACTTCAAATTGACCCTTAGGATTAGGAATAGGTTGACTGGGAAATTTTCCTTTCTCTCTCTCTCCTACAGCATTGGCTATTTGACCCAATTGTGTTTCAAGCTTTGAAATAGATTGAGTGTGGGATTGTAAAGCTTGTTGAGTTGATTGCATGAATTGCTGTAGAGTATCTTTCAAAGAAGGTCTTCTTTGTTGTGATACTCCGAAAGGAGGAGCATATTGAGGAACTGGAGGATATGAGTTAGGAGGGACAAATTGTTGCCCACCTTGATTCATTGAAGGTTGATTTTGCCTCCATGAAAAGTTTGGATGATTCCTCCAATTTGGATTATATGTAGGTGCAAAAGGGCTGTCTGATGATTTTCCATGAAATTGAAGAGAATTGACTTGCTCAGAGAATGCATCTTGGTAAGCTGGTATAGATGGACAAGATTGTGTAATGTGAGATGTACTAAAACATAAGGTACATGCCTCTATCCTAGTATTGGTAGAAGGGTTCAGAGTGTGGCTTAAAGTTAAAACTTCAACCTTTCTAGTCAGGCTAGCTAAGGCAATTCTCACATCTGTGTCATCACTCACCTCATAAATTCCTCCCTTTTTGTGTGTTTGAGACTTCTTATCCCTGGAATCTATGCAGTTCCAATGTTGAAAATTTTTAGATAAAGATCCCAAGGATTCCCAAGCTTCTCCCTCATTCAATTGTAAAAATCTCCCACCATGCATGCTTTGGATCATTTGACGGTTTGATGAAGTTAAACCATCATAGAAATATTTCACCAATCTCCAAATTTCAAAACCATGATGAGGATATTTTAAAAGAAGATCATTAAATCTTTCCCAACATTCGAAAAATTGTTCACCCACTTTTTGGCAAAAATCAGAAATTTCTCTCCTAAGGGCATCAGTTTTAGACATGGGAAAAATTTTTGCCAGAAACTTATTTACCAATTAATTCCAACTAGTAATAGTTCCTGTAGGAAGGGAATTCAACCAGGCTTTAGCTTTATCTTTTAATGAGAATGGAAACATTCTAAGCCTAATTGACTCATCATTGAAATTTTGAAAGCGAAATGTTGAACAAATTTCAAGAAATTCCTTCACATGCATGTATGGATCTTCTCTTTCCAAACCATAAAATGATGGTAAAAGTTGAAGTATGGCTGGTTTGAGTTCAAAGTGAGTTGCAGTAGTTTGTGGCAAAACTATGCAAGATGGAGTATTGGCTATGACAGGTGAGAAGTACTCCATAAGAGTTTTCTCATGCACAACTTGTTCTTCCATTTTTGATGATGTCTCAACAAAGTCTAATGTTCTAATTTTTAAATCAAAGGGTGATCCTAAACTTTTCCTAACTAAACGCTGATCTTTATCACATTTCCAAACACGCATAAACTAAAAGAAAAATTATAAACAAATATTTCTAATAGCATATAACACAATTACAAAAGAGGATAATTTCCAACTTAGTAACATATATATACAATGTTAACTACAAGTAACAAAATGCAAATACAACAAAAACAATCACAAAATTTTGCAACAAAGAATTTTTTTTTTTTACAAAGAAAATTTTCTATACAAAAAATAAATATTCTAAATAATAACTAGTGGAAGAATTTTACTTACCTGGATCTAATTAGCTTTTACGTCGGAATCCCCGGCAACGGCGCCAAAAACTTGTTGTTGTTTTTATTAAAATTCGCAAGCGCACGAATCTATTGGAGTATAGATTTAGTGGTATGCAAGATCGATCCCACGAGGATTGCCAATTGAGAAAATTTAATTCAGATCCAAAATAAATATTTCTAACCTAGTTGCCATAATGTTTGTTTTGCGAGAAGAGTATTGAACAGAGCTTGTAAAGAACTAAAATACTGAAATTAAATATGAATGTATTCAAAGTAAGAAACATGCTAAGGTTAGGGGATTCACTCTTGGTACATCAAATAATAATAAATTTTAACTCTTTTATTACTCAAATGGAATCCTCACGTAAATGAGGTTCCATTCGGAAGATATTACATTAAACGCGCTTTGGTTTATAGATGAAGTGTATTTGCCTTCTTTTATTGCATTATTAATAGTAAATAAATTTTGTAAAATGGATTCAAGTATACATCGTGCCAATCATATTGTCTACAATAAATCAAGAATGATTCAAGTATTTATTGTGCCAACGATTGTCTACAATGTATCAAGATTTGCACTTTACAAAATTTAAAATAAAAATATACAAAAAAAGTCAATAATAATAATATAAAGTAGACGGTAAAACCATACATTGAGAAAAGAAATAACAAGAAAATAAATAACAGAGGGGCAATAAAACCATCCTCTAAGAAAGTAAATAACAAGAAAATAAATAATAAAAGTACTGAAAATAAATAACAGAGGGGCAATAAAACCATCCTCTAAGAAAATAAATAACAAGAAAGTAAATAATAAAAGTGCTGAAAATAAATAACAGAGGGACAACAAAGCCATCCTTTAAAAAAGTAAATAACAAGAAAGTAAATAATAAAAGTGCAGAAAATAAATAACAGAGAGGCGACAGAGCCGTCCTCTCAGAAGAAAAATAATAAGAAAATAATAACATAAAAAATAAATAACAGAGGGGCAACAAAGCCATCCTCTAAAAAAATTAAATAACAAGAAAGTAAATAACAAGAAAGTAAATAATAAAAGTACAAAAAATAAATAACAGAGAGGCGACAGAGCCGTCATCTCAGAAGAAAAATAATAAGAAAATAATAACATAAAAAATAAATAACAGAGGGGCAACAAAGCCATCCTCTAAAAAAAAGTAAATAACAAGAAAGTAAATAATAAAAGTGCAGAAAATAAATAACAGAGGGGCAACAAAGCCATCCTCTAAGAAAGTAAATAACAAAAAAGTAAATAAGAAAATAAATACAACATCAAGTATAAACATTAAAATTAAGAGTTAGATAAATTATTATTTTTATACCAAGAGTTTCACCCTTTCACCTTAGCATTAGGAGATTAGTTCTCCATAATCAAGATAAGAAAACAAAATGAAAGATGAAGAAGCATGATAAAAGTTATGAAAGAAAGTAAAGATACAAAATGTATAAAAAGAGAAAAGGATTACAAACACTTAGAAATTCCACAAAGATTCCCCAAGCTCCCTCTTCAGCCTTTCCCCTCTCCCTTTAGCTCACAATATGTCTCTATTTATAGACAAAACAAGGGAAGTAGGTGACAAAAATGGTGGGTAGCAAATTGCACTAAAGTTGACAATAGTGTTCCATTATCTGCCCCGAAAGTCATCCTGATATATCTCCTTGATAACCACCGAATCTGCTCATCCAATCAACATAAGAGTTGTAGATATTTTCATTATCTTTCCATCCATATAAGGTAGACAAAAATTGGCCACTTATTTTGTGATTTATCTCCGAAACACTATAGCAAGGTCAGGCTGTACTGCAATAGTAAACATGTTCGGTTATAGCCCAATTTCGGCCCTTTTAGTGTCCGAATTTGCTGACCACTTGAACATAAAAGTTGTAGAAAATTATATCTGCTATTCACCTACAAAATTTCGTGTCCATTAGATATGTATTAGTTGAAATATGGCCTAAACACTACAGTAAGGTTGGACTGGACTGTAACAGTAAACATGTTCTGTTTTAGCCCAATTTCGGCCCTTTGGATATCTGAATTTGCTGATCACATAAACACGAAAGTTGTTTGAAATTATGTCAGCTATTCATCTACCAAATTTCGTACATAATATATACGTATTTTCTGAGATACGGCCAAAATACTGTAGTAAGATCAAGTTGAAAAGCAAGCAGTAAACAAATTTTTAACATTGAGTGTTTTGCCTTGAATCTTTATGTTTCGATTCTTTTAGAAATGTGGTCATAAATCAAGATTGAATTTATGCATATATCCATTAGGATGCGTCTCAAGAGACAAAAAGATAATGCTCCTTACTCTGCCATCCTTAATGAATTTATTTTGTCTGCTTGATTTATAGACATCATTTCTAAAGAATCACAATTTAGCTTTGATTCCTCCAATTGAGTCAATTTCCTATTCTTTTCTTCATCTATAAGAATACACAAAACTAAAGACAAATAAGGGATATAAATGCTTAATTAAGGCAAAAAGATAAGATAAAAATATTTAATTTATGAGTACAAAACTCATTCATCAGTGACCACGTTGAAATACTTACACGACACGAAAACCAAGAGACAAATTCCCTGTGGACTTTTTTATCTATCTCGGTAGAGGCTTGCGTCTGACTTCTTAAACTATGCCGTTCATAGTCTTTAAATTCCCTGTTGAGTAAACATTGTCTATACACTTAATGCTACACAAGACAAAAAATTGTATGCAAATATAACTAAGTGTGAGTTAACTTACTGTAAGTAAGGATCAATTTCTTTGCAGTTTGTTAAGACATGCCGATGGGTCTACAATTTTTTTCGGGGAGAAAGCGTGAAATATTCAAGCCCACCAACTGGTCTTCCTATTGGTGGGAACAAACCCCTGTCAGACGTCTTAACATCGGATCGATCATCCACACGAGGAAGACGATTGAAGACAGTGTCAATACCATCTATGTACCTAGAAGAAAATAATAAAACTTCTCCTGCAACATACGACTATGCTATTGAGCCTTCTGACCTTGCTCTATTCCGCACGAAAGATTTAAGTTTACCTAAATATATAGACAACATAGATTAAATGAATAAAATTGAATTAACAATAATGCAAGGAATCTAATTTATGTGTTCCATTTTTTTACCTTTCGATGGGATACATCCAACGATATTGGACTGGTCCTCCTAACTTCGCTTCTATGATCAAATGTATAGATAAGTGCACCATGACTGTAAAGAAAGACGGCAGGAATAACATTTCAAGATGGCACAGTGTCATAATGATATGATTTTAAAATTGATCAAATTCATTAACATTCAAAACTCTAGAACAAAGTTGTCGGAAGAATGAACAGAACTCGATCAAAACTGCAGATACCGGCTTGGGAAGTGTCTTTCTTATGGCTAACGGTAACAGTTGTTCCATAAGGATGTGATAGTCATGACTTTTTAGTCCTCCGATCTTACGCTATCTTACGTCAATACATATGGAGATATTACTGGAATAACCGTCAGGAACAGATACATTTTTAAGTGTTTTGAGAGAGACTTTCTTGCCTGCATTTGTCAATGTGAACAAAGCAGGTGGATATTTACCGTCATCATCTGGCCATAGCTCAGACCTCACACCAAACTTCTTTTAGTCTTTTCACGCATTTACATGATCCTTTGAACGGTCAGAATCATTAAGTAAAGTGTAAATGATGTTGTCGCAGACATTTTTTTCAATATACATGACGTCAAGATTATGACGCAACATATTATTCGTCCAATACGGAAATTTGAAAAATATAATTTTCTTACGCCATTATTGAGTCCCAGCATCAACCAAACTCTGATCTCGGGAACGCCGTTGTTGAGTCCCAACATCAGTTTCTATATTTTTTCCGAAGACAACTTCAATATCCTCGACTTGTCTTAAAATGTCTACTCCACTCAGTTGCGGATGAGGGTTTCCTCTTTCCTCTTCTACGTCAAACCTATTGCCGGCCATCCTAAATTTATGACCCAGAGATAGAAAGTGGTGATATCCCATAAAACACCACTTTCGACTGTGAGGGAGACGGACTGGAGTGGAGTCAAAGTTACAGTGCAGACAGACTAATCCAGTATAAGTATTCCAGCCTGATAAACATCCAAGGTCAGGAAAATCACTAATTGTCCATAAAAGAGCAACATGCATATTGAACATTTCTTTGCTAAAGGCATCATACGTGTTAACACCTCCAACCCATAACTCCTTCAACTTCTCAATTAGTGGTTGTAAAAATACATCTATATCATTCACCAGTGCTTTTCTCCCTGAAATTATCATTGAAAACATGAATGAACTTTGTTTCATAGACATCCAAGGAGGAAGATTATACGGAATCAACACAACTGGCCATATATTGTAACTTGTAGATAGGTTTCCAAATGGATTGAAACCATCCGTTGCAAGGCCCAAACGAACATTCTTTGAATTTGATGCAAATTGAGGATTCAGAAGATCAAATCTCTTCCATGCCTCAGAATCCTTTGGATGCCTCATGGTGCTGTCAGAAATTTTGTCTTCAGAATGCCATATCATAAATTCAGCAGTCTTAGAAGACATGAACAACCTCTGTAATCTTGACTTAACTGGAAAGTATCTAAAAATTTTATTAGGCACATTTTTTCGCTTCTCCCCCTTCTGTTTCGGTTTCCACCTTGGTACGAAGCACTTACTACAAGTTTCTCTACTTTCATGCTCACCCCAGTATAACATACAATCATTCTAACAAGCATGAATTTTCTTGTAGTTCAACCCCAACTTATTAATAACTTTTTTAGCCTCATAAAATGAAGGCGAAATCTTAGCATCTGGGAATATATCGACAAGCAACACAAGTATCATCGACATTACTTTGTCGTTTAACTCGCACAAACACTTGATGTGATACAACTTCACTAAAAAAGACAATTTGGAATACTTCTCACACCCTTCATAGAGTAGTTGTTGACCATCTTTCAGTAACTTATAAAATTTTTTGACACTATCATCCATCTTTTCTGTTGATTGTGGAACTGACATAGCCACAGAATCGATGCTCTCATTTTCGGGGTGAATCCTGAATGCATCACGGACTATGTTTTGCATAGGGTCATCTCGAACTAAGGGTTCTGGGACCTCAATTGGCATTATAGCATGTCCTATAGCAGGTTCTTCTGTAATCATTTCTCAGTGCAAACTCCAGAAATTGTATCCCTTCGAAAATGATTTGACGATCAAGTATTGGCGCACGACCTCGATGAGTTGCTATTTCTTGAATCTACACTTTGAGCATGGGCATATTATTCTACCTTCGACACCAGAGTTGCCATTTGCAAATTCTAAAAATTCGTCTAAACCATTAAGGTACTCTATTGATTGTCGAGGTTTATTATTCCAAGATTTATCTATATCTGAAATAATTATGAATTTAGATAACAATTAACCTAAATAACTCTTACTCTAAACTGAAAGAAAACATGACTATTTTACATAGGAAGGCATTTGCAATTGATTGTGCATAAAATACAACACATTTTGAAGAGGTTTAAATGCTTTACGTGTAAAAAATATTTAACAAACTGGATGATAATTGACATTTAACGAAGCACCGAAAAAAAAAATCCTCGTCATTGGTTAGCTATAAATAAAGAATCCTGATCCTAAAGAGTTTAAGAGAGATCTTTAAGAGAGAGTGAAAAATAGATAAATAAGATACCTACTTGATCTTAAGAAACTTATGATACAAACTTAGATGCATGAAATTTATAGATTTCATTGACAAGACTTGTCACACTTTATAAAAGTGGGATAAATGATGCCATTGACTTGCATAATATGAAATAAAACATTTGAAATATCTCTACGAATCCAAGAACAAAAATTCTAACTTTTAAAATAGTGCCATTGATAAAATTTTTGGTCATATGCCAATTTTATTTCATTCTTCTAATGTAATTAATTTAAAAGATGAATTTCATGATCGAATCTCTACGAATCTGAATTTTTTGAGAAGGACAGCTACTAACAGCAAAAAATTGAATTATGATTTTGTATCTGCCGTTATGATTTCAATTATAGTATTTACATGGTAAAATTTCTAACGAATTCATATAGGGAATTGAAATTTTAATTTCCTATATGAAAAAGTAAAAGCAGTGGCCCATATAAGGGCCATATATTCAAGAATAATTCTACTCAATTACACCTAAAATATTACTAATTACTTAAGAGAGAATCTAGTGTAAGAACATAGTGCATTAAAACTTATTGCACTATTATTTTCTATTAAATTTATGTTATTATATATATTTATTTTCATTTTGTAAAAACTACATGTATTTTTAAATTAGTGTTTTAATTTTTTTAAACCAATTCTTAATACTAATTTCGTTTATTTACTAACATTTATTATTTTACTTCATCACCTGAGCAAATATTTTAATATTTTAGAATCAACTGTAATAAAATTTGACTATTACTAATTTATGTATATTATTTAAACACGTTTATCAATATAATAACTATTTTTGATTTATTTGTATCAATTTTAATTTTATTTTTTAAACACTAAATAACTTATATTTAAAACTGAATTCACTATCATTTTATACTAAATTTATAATATTATATATATTTGTTAAACTTATATTAAAACATATGTATATTTTTAAAGTAGTGTCACATTTTTTTTAATATTTACTCTGTCTATTTATTAAAATTTATTATTTTACCTCATTAATTACACTTCAATTCATCTACTAAATTTATGTTATTATATATATTTGTTTTCATTTTTTAAATCTACTTGTAATTTTTATTAACAATTTTTTTTAACTATGTGTATTTAATAATTTTATTATATTATTCCATCAACACTGCCTCAAGATCTCTATTTTTTATTTTTATAAATTCTTTCTAATATTAATTACAAATATTTTACTTCAAAAATAATTAAGTCTAATATTTTAACATTATTTAAAAACAAATTACCTTCTACATATTTTCAATGGACATAATATATTATAATATTAAACATCGTAAACATTGAAAAAGTAACAAAAATTTTTTAAAAAAATTTCATACATGTATATCACAATGTAAACTATATTTTTTAAAATAAATATTAAGTACATAAAATATCTAATATTATCGCATTTTAACATACAATAATTTGAAATAAATTTATTTAAAATAAAAATAATTAGATTGCATACCTTCAAAATGATTCCAAATAAATAATGCACAAAAATCGGAGTGTTACCACAAGATCTTCACAAAAGAAAACAAAAAATAATATAACAAAATATTTTGAACATACAATATTTAAAAAAATAGTCAAATATAATTATAAAATTAAATGACATACCTTGAGAAAAATAAAAACAAGTCGCAAAGTAGACCACAATACCACAACTTATAAAACACAATAAAATATCTTAGTTAATGTATTTTATACAAAAAAATTGTAACTGAAAATGTTCGTAATGAAAACGAAGAGGGAATGCGAATTTATATATGACCGCCTGATTTAACGACGGTTATTAACTGTCGTTAAACCCACATAACGACGGTTATAATCAAAATCGTCGTTAAGGGTAGGTTTAACGACGGAATTTATTAAAACCGTCGTTAAATTACACGCATCCCGAGTAACGGTTTGAATTCCAAACATTAAAAATCCACGACAATTTTTGACAAGACTGTCGTTACTTAATGACAGTCTATGTAAAACCGTCGTGAAGTAACGACGGTTACTTTATAACCGTCGTTACTTCACGACGGTTTTGTCAAAACCGTCTTTAAAGTTCGTCATTTTTTTATTATCCTAAATCCAAGACATATTATGACAGTTCAGTTTAAACCGTCTCTATTTAACAACAATTTTTCTTAAAACGTTGTTAAATTTATAATTTTAATGACAGTTAGAGAACCGTCGCTAAATTTGAGTTTGACGACAATTTTTATTGATCGCCGTTAAAATTCTGTCCTCATACTGCGCTTTGCTTGTAGTGCTCACGCTTGGCAGAATATATCTCTCCCAAACCTAAAGGCCCACAATCCTATACAGACATAGGAAACCCCAAATGTAAGCACTAATGCACTATAAGACATCACAATCGCATAGGGTGTTATAGTACAATAACACATTAGAATTCTAGAGTCCTTCACTCGCAGCCACAATATCAACATGTACTGCGTCTGTAGTTGTTGTCTAGTTGTGAAATTTGAACTCTTAAAAAAATTTCACTTTTTAAGGGATATTTGATATGAGAATTTTTTTTTTTGAAAATCCCAAATTGAGAAATAAAAATTCTCATGTTTAGTATAAGTGTTGAAAAATTCATTCATAGGATTTTTTCAACACTTATTTTTTTATATTTAATATACAAATATATAAAAATTCTCATTTTATAAATTCTTAATAATTATAATTCATATAAATTATATTTTTTAAAAAACATAATTTTTAGTAACAAATTTTTTTATCATTTACCAAACACCTTAAATCTATTTGTAGTGTTAGTTTACAAATTTGATTACTTTAAATAAGAGTTTTAGAACTCATATTTTTTCAGCTCTTTTTTTCTTCTAATTTTCAATATTTTTTGGCCAGTTTATGATAAATTAATTAGCTGAACTTATAATTCTCATCATTTTAAATTCGATGACACCGATAGTGTCACAAACAGAGGTTCAAAAATACTTGAATCAAATTTTTTTAAAATAAATTTTAGAAAGAGAAAGTGAAGGTTTTACATAATGTTTGTGCATAGTGATTTTGCAAATTTTCTACCCAAGGGCGAGATTTTTTATGTGGTAAGGGATTAAATAGTAAAATTTTATTTTTGTGTTATAGTCCAAAATTCTTAAACAATTTTTATTTTTGTCTTTAAAATCTTTTAGTTAACCCCTACTTCTTTAATACTCTTAATAAAATATGTAATTAGTTATAGGGAAAATGACACTTTGCCACCCTAAACTTTGAACCCAATTGCAATGTCCACCCTCTTCTTCCAAAAATCGCAATCTCCCCCTTATCCTTTTGATTGACTGCAATCTCCCCCCAACAATCAATTTTCCATGAAAGTTAATGTTTTTAGGTTGTGAAATATCGAAAATGTCCTTCTAATTTTTGTAAACAAAAAAAAAAATTAATTTGTAAGCAAAAATTGCAATCTCCCACCTTTCCTATTTGTTTACTTCAACGAATATCGGGCATCTTTAGCCGTATCTCGTTTTCTTCAGCTTCTATTAGGCATCTTCTTCTTACATAACCCATCCCCTTCTTCACAGACACACTCATGCAGTGAAGCCATGTTCTACTTATGAAGATTACTTAAGCTACAAGAAGAGCAGAGTGACGCCATTGGTCTCCTTCATCCACATTATCTCCTTCAGAGGAAACTGAAGCTGCGTGAGATCCAGCGACAACACCCAAGACCTAGAGCCACCACGTCTGAGAAGCCTCTGTCTGGGCACCGTCAAACTGAACCCGTCACCCACATAAGCTAAGGAGCGATTGAGAAGCCTCGGTTTGGGCACTTGCGCGAGATCGAACTCTTGGTGGAAGCACCCATAGCCACAACGTCTGGGTCTGGGCACTTATGGAGGAAGAAGCCACCACGTTTGGGTCTAGCCACCTGTGGAGGAAGAAGAAGCCACCACGTCTGGGTCTGGCCACCTGTGGAGGAAGAAGAAGCCACCACGTCTGGGTCTGGCCACCTGTGTAGGAAGAAGCCACCAAAAAAAAGTTTGCTTATGAAGTGTGATGGATAACAGATCAGGTATATGGTCTGAAAATTGTAAAATGGTTTGGTATAAAGCATGTGATATGAATATTTAGTAATAGACACATGTAGATTATCTTTGTGGTCCCCTATGTTTCTAGTGTTGACAATGAATGGGCAAGAAGAAGAGGTTAAGTTCATAAAGTGTTGATAATAATTTTGTTTTTTTGTTGACAATGAATGGTGCGAAAAAATGCTAGTGATTGTCTCTGATTCTATTTTTTGGTTGAATAAAGAAAATCAATGTGTTGAATTTATTTACAAAGATTAAGCCTAACCAATGATAAAAAGTTGTCTGCATCTTTAGTTTTTAACTTTGTGCCAAACCAATGATCATACATGGCCCAGTTGCTGGATTTTAAGAATTTTTTTTTGAAATTGGTGAGTCTTCACGCGAGAGGCATAACTTTGTTAAGTAAATTATAACATTCCCATGTTTTATGGTCCCCCATCTTCTATATATAGCCAAACATAGTATATTCTTTTTGTGGTCCCCCATGTCTATTGAAAATGTAGTTAACATTGTTTTTGGAGAATTTTGTTTTGTTGCTAAAATGCATTGATGAATGTATAATATTTGTCATTCTTTCTTGGTAAAAAGCTACTTTTTAGCTTGTACATAGAATAAAAGAAAGCAACAATTTAACGTCACCATTCTTCCATTATATTGGTAGACTAATAACAATAGAAATACTAAAAGTGTGGCTATTTTTTGTGATTGAAGATTAAGACATACATAATAACATATATTTAGAATTATAGTACCTCTAAAAACTAAATATGTACTTATGAACTTGTTTAAATTTTTTTATACAGGGAAAGAAAATCATATGTGAATTTCATTGTTCATTATGGTGGAAAATTACAGTATGGATTGGAAGAGACCACCTATGTGGGAGATAACGTGGCAATCATTGGCCCTATGGATAGGGATATCATGTCATATTTTGAGCTTATGCATGAGTTAAAACCGTTTATGTGGAAAACAAGTGTCTCCGTATATTACCATGTCCCTTATCAGACCTTGGATATAGGGCTTGTACATATTGTGTCAGACCTTGATATTAAAGGCATGTTGGACATATACGATATTTATAAACCAGACTTGGAAGTTTCAATATATATGATAGACACAAGTACTTTATATGATGTGCCAGTAGAGGAAGATGATGAAGATGAGGCAGTAAGTGAAGGGGAAGAAAGTGAGTACGAAAGTGATGAAGACCCTTATTGGAAAGAGGTGGTAACTAGTGATGAAAAGATTTATAATGTTCTAGGTAAATTGCACATACATAATGGTTAATTTACATTTTGTAGGTATAGATGGTTATTGCACATACATAATGGTTAATTTATATTTTGTAGGTATAGAACCTGTGCAAGCAAATCCTCCAAAGAAACCTAGTTTGGTTCAAAGGACACTGACACTGGTAGAAACCATACCTGCCAACTATCTAGATACTGATGTTCAATCAGAATATTCACCTTCTGATGAGTTGATATCTCCGCCCGTTAGTAGCGAGGAAGATTGTGGAATGCCAAGGTATGATGAGTTCAGGCCTGATAAAGACATGGACAATATTGTCTTTAGTGTAGGCCAGAAGTTCCCAAATGTGGCTGTTTTTAGGACTGCAGTCCGTGAATGGAACATCCAACAAGGAAAAGACTTGAAATGGAAGAAGAATGATCCCGATAAGGTTATTGTTGAATGTGTAAAGAGTTGTGGGTTTAGAATATATGTGATAAAATTAAAGGGTGAAAGTACATTTCAGATTAGAAATTTGTATCCAAAGCACTCGTGTTCAAGAGCCTACAGAAATAGACAGATCACCTCAGGCTATCTAGCGAAAAAATACTTAGAAAAAATGAGAAGAAATCCAGTTTGGAAAGTAGTCAATATGATGACGGAGATGCCTGAAAATTTGAAGAGTGATGTGTTAATACACCAAGTTATAGAGCGAAAAAGAAGGCCATGAAGGCTATTTATGGAGAGTGGAGTCAGCAGTACAGAATGGTGTATGATTATGCATAGACACTTATTGATCATAATCCAGGAAGTACAGTAAAGGTACATGTTGCCAACTATGGTGTATTACGAAATCTTGTGTTTAAAAGAATGTATGTGTCATTGGGAGCCATGAAATTAGGATTCTTGGCTGGTTGTAGGAGATTTGTGGGTCTAGATGGTTGCTTTCTGAAGTCTCCATTTGATGGTCAGTTACTATCAGTTATTGGGAGGAATGGAAATGAAAATCTATTTCCAATAGCATTTGCTGTTGTTGAGATAGAAAATAAAGATGCATGGGTTTGGTTTCTAGAACTACTATTACATGATATTGGAGGAATTGCAAAACGTGACTGGACATTTATATCTGATAGACAGAAGGTATTATTTTGTTGTTGTTGTTGTATATACATGATATTGGATTGTTCAATTCAATTTTAGTCTTATATGTTTCATGTTTCATTCTATGTAGGGACTGACTCAAGTATTTGAGTTGCTTATGCCAAATGCAGATCACAGGATATGTGTTAAACATCTCTATGCTAACTTCTGAGATCGAGGACATAAGGGTCAGGGTCTAAAAAATCTCTTGTGGGAGGCTACATCTTGTTCAACTCCAAGGGAATTCAAAAATACCTTGGAGAGAATCAAGGCCCTAGATGTTAGTGGCTATAATTATTTGGCAACTGTAGATCTAAGAACATGGTCTAGGGTATTTTTAAGTACAAGATCTAAATGTGATCTGCTGCTGAATAATCTGAATGAGAGTTTCAACAACTACATCCTAGATGCAAGAGACAAGCCACTAATTACGATGATGGAGATTATTAGGATGAGATTGATGAGAATGTTTCAGCTTAAGAGGGATGGCGCAAAAATGGATGAGAATGACATAAGTAAGAACATCAGGGCTAAGCTGGAGATTGCTAAGTATGATTCTTTTGACTGCCGAACAACTTATGCTGGAGATTGTCACTTTCAAGTGTCTTGCAAGGGAAAACAGTTTGTTGTTAATTTAACCCAGCGATCGTGTAGCTGTTGGCAATGGGACTTGAATGGGTCCACATGCATGTTCTGCTAAGTTGAGGATATTGAACTAACAAAAATGCTAAATAGACAGATATAATTCATATTTAGCAAGACAGAATATTTTGACATTCCTATTATAGCACATGCATTTCCAACTATGAACTTTTATATTAATGCTGAATGTTATTTTTCAAGAAAAGGATTACCAAATTAGGGTTAATTTATATTAATTCTCAATTTTATGTTTCTATCATATATTTTATATTCAATTCTATTAAACTGATTTTGGAGGTTTACTTAGGGTGGGAATTTGGACTTTGTGATCAATATTTCAATGGAAGTTCAAGAAATAATGTCAGAAGTACAAAAGTCAAAAGAAGATGTTCAAAGTGTTGTTTTGCTTGTGGACGAGGCTTATAAAGTTTTTCTGCTCTCTGTGATGTGTTCCTTGTGAGTACTATTGTGGCACTGCAGAATAAATATTTATGATTCAAATATTTAATAAGGCGTCTGGACTCTAGTGCTGCAATCCTTGATTTTTCTAACAACTCATCAATAATTTCATCTTGATATGTGAATGCTCTTATATATATTAGTCTAATATTTAATGTTGGATGTAGGATTTAAAAACCTCAATATCCCAGGGATCAGTGGAACAAAGTTTAATTTTGAGTAACCATCAGAGTTTGAATTCTTGCTTGGGACTAAAAGTATCTGAACTTGAGAATGAGAAGGTGAAGTTGTTTTATAATGGTGATTGGTTTATAGTTCTACTTGGAAGGTCTCAAATTCTCAATTGGACTAATGTTAGTGCTGCAGACTCTTTTAGCCAGCCAATTAGCTGATCTTCAAAAACAGTTTCAGGAATCAAAATTAGATGCTCAGAATTCCCAAAATTCTACGATGGTGAGGTCTTTAGAATAAATTATCTGCATTATCTCATGTTTTGTTGATGTTGGGTCCTTTGTTGACTCTTTATTCTAGCTATAGGAACTTTCAGAACAGCGGGAATTGGAAAATGCAGAGCTGCTTTCTTATATTCAAACTCAAGAAAAAGATGTATCTTGTTTAGCATCGTCTTCGTTGGTTAAGGAAAAGGAAACCTTAAGAAAAGATCTTGAGAAAACAAGAATGAACTTGAAAGCTGTTTCTAGTGTTTTCTTTTATTTAGGAATTACTGATTTGTGTATTTCTAGTGTTGACGTAAACTTGATGGTACTGTAATGTTCTTTGGTTTGCTTTCCAATTAATACTATGAATTATTGGGATTAGGAGCTGCCAGAAGCATCAATTTAATTTCTTGTAACTAAAATTCAGACTTGTGATTTAATCTCTTTGTGTCCTCTTTCTTTCTCTACTCCTCTTATTCTATTTCCTCATTCTCTTTTTGGTTTATACCATCTTCCCTGAATTGATTTATTGCCTTAAGCAAGCTTACTCATTTTATTGAGTCACCAAAATGTAATGTTAGAACACTCAGTGTGAGCAAGCTTGCTGATATTTAACATTCAAGAATTCTTCATAACAGTCTTGCCAAGTTCTCAGCATTTTTAGTAATTTAGCATTGAAGGTTACTGAGTTTAGGTAACTATCATATGTAACTATCATATGTAAATATTTTGATGTATAATTTAGCATGGAAAACAAATGCCAATTTTTTGAGTTAACAGAAGGGTAATTTTCAACGTAATCATAGGTCCTGAATACACTAACTTCATAAGTTATTAGCCCACAATTCAATTTCACTCTACAACCTTACAATCCTATATATATATATGTATGCTGCACTATTTTGTCCACTCAAAATCAACTCATGCATATCACCAACACATATTTATGTGTATCTATATTACATCACAATTCTACACATTAGAATATAGTATTCCTTTATCCATCTTTATGAATGAGCGTGTTTTCATTGTTTTGAAACACACAGAGACACACACAAACCCATTGATAGTGTTCTCATTGTTTATATTACAGGTCATTGGTTTCATTTCCCTCTTGAATCACTTCTCTATTATTAATCATCTGTAACTTCTGAATGATTGTTACCACAATTCATAAAGCAGATCCATCATGAATGATTGCTACCACAATTCATAAATTTTCAATCAATGCAGGGGGAATTTCAAATTAAATCAGGGGAAATCAACTTAAAACAGAGCATCACAATTCATCTCATTCACCAATTTCACTACTCTAGACTTATCAACACCCAGGTAAATCTGAAACACCATTACCTAGTTTTCGTGGAGTTGGGTTGGGAGTTGTCGTTGGATCTCGCGCAGGTTCGGCTTACTCTAAAATCACATGGCCGACGGAGGCAATGTGGGTGACACCGACGGTGGGTGGGTGGCTTCACTCACTTGTTCCTCTGAATGATGGCTTCACTGCGTGGGTGGGTGGCTTCACAGGGAGAACGATGGCTTCACTGCGTGGGGTGGGTGGCTTCACAGGGAGAACATCGGCTTCACTGCGTAGGGTAGGTGGCTTCACTGCAACTATGGATGGCTTCACTGGGTGGGGGTATGTCTCTGTGAAGAAGGGGATGGGTGTGTCGGTGAAGAAGGGGATGGACGTGTCCGTGAAGATGCCCGATAGAAGCTGAAGAAAACAAGAAGAAATCCGATAGAAGCTGAAGATGCCCGATATTCGTTGAAGAAAACAAATAGGAAAAAAATTGTTTTTGCTTACAAAAATTAGAAGGACATTTTCGATATTTCACAACCTAAAAACATTAATTTTCACAAAAAATTAATTGTTGGGGGGAGATTGCAGTCAATCAAAAAGGATAGGGGGGAGATTGCAATTTTTGGAAGAAAAGGGTGGACATTGCAATTGGATTCAAAGTTTAGGGTGGCAAACTGCCATTTCCCCTTAGTTATAACAAAATTATTTAAACTTAGGCACATTACATATTTTTTGTCTTTATTTCTTATCTCTTTGTGAGAATTTTTTCTTCTTCTCCTTTTGAGAGTTCTTTCCTTCCTTTAGGAAAGCTTTCTCTTCTTTTTGAGGAGAAGTTTTGGAGCTTCAAGTTTATGTATATCTTATATTTAGATTTATAATTTTGTGTGTGTGTATTTTGATAGAAAAAAGTTGAAGAAAGTTAATTCTCAAAAAAGTTTGGGATATATGTTACCTGTCCATAGATGTTTCTCTAGTTTATTCGTATTTTATTGTATTAGTTGAGTTTCTATGATGTTGAGTTGTAACTTTTGATATCGTGTTTGCAAATTTGTACTTAAAAATGTGTTGTTTCTGTTTTTTTTATACTAATATCTGATTTTTGTTTACTAAAAAATGCAGGACTTATTTTCCTTAATTGCCTTTGTGTCTAATATAATCTTTTTTTATCATAATTTCATTTATAAATGTCTAAAAAAAATTAGCTCAACTCTACATTTTTCATTCATATGAATCTATCAACTTTAGATTCCACGTGAAATGATGCAGGGTATAAAACAATGGCTTCAATATTGTGAAACTTGAAATTGTATCATGTGCGGATTAAACAGAGAGTTAGTGTTGGCTCGTTTTACCAATTAATTATTGGTAGAGTAGTGGAATTTGAACTTGAAAGTTAAAACAATAAAAGGTTTGTTTGATTTTGTTTTTTATTCTTTTGTTTTAAAAAATTATTCTGTAAAATAAAAAAAATGTTTGATAAATTGATTTGAGAATATATTATTTTTTTACTGAAAACAAAAATAAGTATCTCTTTTTTTTATTTTAAAAATAATTTATTTTCAAAATAAAAACAGAACATAATTTATAAACAAGCTTTTTTTAACTGAAAACAAAAAGTTATTTTTAAAAATAATTAATAAACAGACCATTTTATGTGAAGATATGACTAAAATAATAAATCAACGGCACCATATGGTTTAGTGAAAGACAGGTTACGTATGGGTGACAATGCTCAATAATGCACAGGGAATCAAACTAAGACTAATAAATGTTTTTCTTTCCTACACAAGAGGCCGGCTTTAGAAGTAAGGAGTGAGAAAGTGTGCTTTTGTTTAGCTTATAAACTAACTGTTTTTCTAAAAGAAGTGATACGAGTTCGAGTTCCAACTCCCAAATTAAAAAAAAAAAAAAGAGTAAGAAAAGGAACATGGATAAAAATTTTAATATTTGAAATCAAACTCATTTCAATAATAATTCTCAATTTGGACTCAATTTTTCTAAAATTAATAACTAAATATAAATGAAACAATGCGTCCTTAATATCATCCAGAAAAGACACTTAATTTGAGCAAAGATCAAAGATATTCTAGACTACAATATTAAAAAATAAAAACTCACCTGAATATATTAAATAACAAGGCTAGTACCATCTAGCTATTAGTGCCAAACATTTTTAGTCCCATCCCAACATCCATGTTCATAATAACAAGCCATTTAATAATCAAATTAAAAGTTTTGTAATGGCAAGAACATTACTGCACAACTCAGAGAAGTAGCAGTTGCTCTCAGTGAGAGGATAAGAGCTTTTATCATTATCATTGTCATGCTTGAAGCCATCCTCGCACGTCTCAGCATCAGTCATGGCAGCACTGACCAAAGTCTCAACTTTGCCATAGTCTCCATCTCCAAGTGCTTCTTCTGACTCCTTCAAATTCTCAAAGGCTTCCGAGTATTCCTCCAGGCAATCACTTAAGCAACTGGCCATGTATTTGCCATTGTTGGTGTCATTGTTCATCAGCTCGTGAACAGAAGACAGGACTTTAGCTGCATGAGCTAAGCTCAGGTTCAGTGCAATCACAGCAAGGCCTTTGAGATCAGAAACTGTGTGGCTATGGGGATCAGATCTTAAGGATGAAACGCATACTTGAAAATGGAGGGTGTGCTTGCAGGTTGTGGTAATCAAATCTTGATCATCTCCTCCATCTTCCCGTGTTTCGTAGCATAGCACATTGGTCCAGAAGTGCAAGCCATTAATAATGGAAGAGCCAGCAAAGCTTTCCCTGAAGCCATCATGGATCTCTGCGTCTGCACATGATGAGTGTTTTGGTGTGTTTATATTATATGTATATATGGAAACTTTAACTTCTGAGTTATTTGTAAACACTCCACTTCAACATTTAATATCTTCTGTCCATTTTTTGTAACACAGCTAATAAAAATACTACTTCACTTGTCTCAAAATACAAAAGTAAAATGCCATTTGAAATTAATTTTGTCAGTAGAAAATAGACAAAAAAATATTAAATAGTTATTAGTAAAAATTGATAGAATAAATTTTGACGTAACGATAAAATTATTGTCTTATGATTTAAAAGTCATGAATTCAAAGTTTAAAAATAATTTCTCCACTTGAGAGAATGAGAGTCTCGTAGCCGCCTTTTTTACTTACTAGTAAAAATTGAAAGTAATAATTTTCCTCCCTATATATATTATGGACACATCGAGATTTAAGTTTTTAAACAAAAGTTCCTGCAACGCATCATCTAATATTCAATATGAATTCCTGGATTGATTGCAAATACAGTAATGCTAGCTTCTTGTTGGTTAGTAACCTTCCAATTATTTTGGTTTCCTTGACGAGTTTTTTTCTTCCCTTTTTATGGTGTGTTTTCTAGATCAGGATGGATCTCTATGCATTTGGTTTTAGTCTTTTATGCACAAAAAATATCTGTCATTTTGGCTTCTAGCTAGTAGTGATATCTGTTTCCCAATAAAAGATACCATATATCATGGCAACCACTACAATAATTATTTGATGTCTTAGATTCTATTTATTAAAACAAGGAAATTAACTCAAATATAAATAAATATGAAAGTATGCAAGACATACTTTTTAGTAAATTAAAAATTTAATTTTTAAATTATTGATAATTAGTTTATTTATCTTAATTGTATGAGTTAACAAAATTGATTTGTAGATTTATAAATTCACTCAGTTTAATTTAATCTTTGAATTTTTTAGAGTCCTCAACGTAATATATATATATGAAAATATTAAATTTATTACATATTAATTTTTTTAAAAAATTAATTAATATATAACAAATTTGATATCTTTAGATACTAGTAAAATAATTAATGTACAACAAATTAAATTGATAATTTCATAGAATAATTTATATATTCAAAAAAAAATTAGGGATTAAAGTTAAATGGATCTCTGAATCTAATGACTATAGTTTGCTCTAATTCTATGGATTGAATATATTTAAAAATCTCTTTCTCTTTGAAGAGTGATTTTTAATTTAATTTAATTTTTATTTTTTGTCAATTATTGTCATATTCATGAGAATACGAGCTTTGCAAAATGGTTGACTAATTAAAAATGTAATTTACAATCCATATATGTGAAAAAATAAAATAATTTTTTTAAGCTTTAAACCCCATCCCCCAACACAAAAACACCCTGGTGTTTTATGAGGGGGGGGGGGGGACATTTCTTTTCTGGTCTTTTGATGCTAGTTTGACTCATGCTTGGGCTTAGCTAGCTACTTCTGTAAACAAGCTTAAGTTTGGTTGAAGTAAACGGAAAACGAAAGAAAGCTTTCTAGAAGGAATGAATTTTTTTTCTTATTGTATTCATATGAGTCTAATACCTCCCCTCAAGTTGGATGTGGGAACAATCCGAACTTGCTTAAAAGTTCATGATGTCTCGGGTTTGAAAGAGACTTGGTGAAAATGTCTACAATCTGCTTTAGTCTACGAAGATGAGAAATCGAAATCAGGCCATTTAGCAATTGTTCTCTAACATAGTGACAATCAACATATAAGTGTTTGGTGCATATGACTTTGACAACAGTTTTAAATTGGGTTTGAATGAGATCGATGAAGGACTTAATCATAAAGAAAGTTGAGGATTTATTGTAAAGTAAATGAACCCATATATTTTTACTAAAATCATCTACAACAGTTAAAAAATAGATATGTCCTGCATGTGTAGGTGTTCTATAAAGACCCCAAACATCAACATGTAAGAGATCAAATGGAGAATTTGCGAAAATATGACTAGGAGAAAAAGGAAGATTATTCTATCTAGACTAAGAACAAATTAAAAATGGATCAACATCATTATTATTTTACTTGGGAATATTAATTGATAACAAATGCAGCTTATACAGGGGAATATGTCCCATGCATAAATGCTAAAGTAAAAGACTATCTTTTTTACAAGATGAATCACAAATTAGAGTACAAGACAAAAAAGAAGGAGCGAGGTCAATAGCTCTGATATAATGTTGTAGTAGGAGATAGAGGCCTACATCTCTTTTACCAAGAATCACTTGTCTCTTCATTAAAGGGGCCTGTATATAGCAAAAGGCATCAAAAAAAGATATGTGACAATTGTATTGAGAAATGAGTTTATTAATGGATAAAAGATTGAATACAAATGATGGAACAAAAAGGACATTAAGAAGAGTAAATTGAGGAGACAAAACAACTGTGCCAACTAAACAAACCAAAACAGTCTCACCATTTGGTAATGAAATAGAGTATGGTGTTTTAAGGTCAACCAAATCAGAAAAGGTAGCTTTATCAAAACACATGATCGGATGCTCCTATATTTATTATCCAAAATTGTTCTTTGCGAAAAGGATAAATAGAAAGTGTGTCAGAAACCAAACTACCTACAAAATTAGCAGCAGCCATAATATTGGGAAGGTTATTTTCTTTAGATGGCTTCAACTAGTTCAAAAGCAGCATAAGTTGATTATATTGTTCATGAGAAATTTGAAGGGCAGAAGAGTTATTGCTACTCTGTGAATTGTCATCGGTTTTCCGCTTGAACAAATTCAGAAAATTTATTTGGTTTCTGGAATTTGAAATTCACAAGGTAACAATTTAACTGGTAGCATTTGTCCTTAGTATACCCTGATTTTTTGCAGTAATTACAAGAAAATGAGGTTTTCTTGCTTTGATCAGATTTCTGGAGAGGACAATTATTGTAATCTCTCTCAGCACTAATATTTATAGCAACATTATCATAAATGAAAAAAGAAAATAGAGTATATATTTGTTTTTGTTTTTTTTCTTCATGAACAAAAATAGCATAAGCCTAATTAACATTAGGAAGATGAGATATTGCTGTTGTTTTAATTAAAACTCGAAAACGTATGAATTTATCGGAGTATAGATTTAATGGTATGCGAGATCAATCTCATAAGATTTGTTAATTGAAAAAAAATCTAATTCAAATCAAAAATAAATATTTATAACCTAGTTGCCAATATTTTCTTTTGTGAGAAGAATTTTGAACAAAGTATGTAAGAAATAAAATAATAAAATTAAATAGGAATATATTCAAAGTAAAGAAACATCCTAATGTTAGAGGATCTACTATTGGTATATCAAATAAAAATAAATTTTAACTTTTTTATTATTCAAATAGAATCCTCACCCAAATGGAGTTCCATTCGGAATATATGTTACCTTAAACTTATTTTGGTTTACATATGAAGTATATTTGCCTTCTTTTTATTGTATTACTAATAATAAAACAACTCTTGTAAAATAGATTCAAGTATACACCGTGTCAATTATTATATTGTCTACAATAAATCAAGAATTATTCAGGCATTTATTGTACCAAAGATTGTCTATAATGTATCAAATTTCACACTTTACAAAACTAAAAATAAAAAATTGTAAAAGGAAGAAAATGATAACAACATATATGTAGCAGAGTCAATAATAATAATATAAAGTAGAAGGTAAAACCAATCATTAAAAAAGAAAATAACAAAAAAAATAACAGAGAGGCGACAAAGTCACTCTCTGAGAAAAAAATAATAGGAAAATAAATAATAGAAGGGCAACAAAACCATTCTCTAAGAAAAAAAATAAGAAAAAAAATAACAGAAGAGTAAAAAATAAATAAAAGAGGGGTCACAAAGCCATTTTCTAAAAAATAAAATAATAAGAAAATAATAACAAAGAGACGTCATAGTCGTCTCTTCAGAAAGTAAATAATAAGAAAATAAATAATAGAGAGATAATAAAATCATCGTTTAAAAAAATAAATAATAATAAAAAATAGGAGGAAGAACTCCAATAGCATGATTAAAAGGAGAAACTTTTTTTAAATAAAAAATAATGGAGGAAAGATGAAGGAGAAAAATAAGAAGGAAGATGTGCGAAAAATATATAAAAATTGAAGTATTTAGCAACGATTTTTTAAAAATCATCGTTAAAAACTGACATTTTAAAAACAAGTATCAGAAATAACAATTTTTAGCAACGATTTATAAAAATCTGTGGCTAAAAATTGACAATTTTAAAAAATAACAAAAATTAACGATATTTAACGATGGTTGTTTAAAAAACTATTGTTAAACAGCGACGATTTTTTTAAAACTCGTTGTTAAATAATGACAATTTTTTTAAAAATTGTTGTTAAATAATCATGATTTTAAAAATCGTCATTATTTTATATTTTAGTGATAATTTTTTTTATCCATAGCTAAAATTTTATCACTAAAACTTATATTTATCGTAGTGAATAAGTCTTGAATTTGTTACCTTTCAAATATATATGGATAGGATGAAGCTAATATTTCCGTAAGAGTTAGAATTTGAGTACTATAGTACTATACTTAAAGTCTACACATTGCCATTCCTAATTGAGTGGATTTCTGTTTCTCGGAGCACACATTTTGGCTAATTGAGTCCATTTTCACAATTCTACGATTTCAATGTATATAGGGTTTACCTATTGTAGCATATATAAGAATTAGATTTAAATTCTATTTAATAAAAATAATTTATAAATTAATTTAAAATTTAAAAATTAATTAAAAACTTATAAATTATACACTACTAAAATAAAATATAACTTGTAAATTTTTAACTAATTTAAATTATTCAAATAAATTTATTTATTAAATATTTTTAATTTAATAAAATAAACTTATAAATTATAAATTAATTTATTTGACTTGTTAAACACACTCTTAACTATATTTTATATATTTTTATTTTAACAAATTATTCAATTTAATATCTTCATTTTAAAATGTATCAATTCAATATTTATCGTATTTTTAAAAAAATTACAATTAAAACTATTTATAAAAAATTTGTCTATGTATAAATAATTTTTAACAGTGTGATTGTTAAAAATTTCACACAAACAATCTAATTGCTACATGTTCTGATTATTTGCAATAAAAAAATTATATCAGAGATTATTTATATAAAATTTTTAACGGTCATATAATCAAAAATCATTTATACATGGATTAATTTTTTATGAAATAACTTGATTATAATATTTTTAAAAATATGAAAGACAAAATTAGTATATTTTAAAGTAAATGTACCAAATTAAATCATTTAAATAAAGGGACCAAAAAAATGTAATTAAACCTAAGAATTATACAATTGTTTATAAGGTCATTGGCTTAATACTAAAGTTTAAATGAAAAACACTTCTTGTAGTGATTATGTACAAATGCGTCATGATTTTTACCAAGGCTTTTTTTGTATATATATATATATATATAAATGAAGTGCCCGTGGCTTTGTGCTTCATTATGGTGCTAATTGCTTAAGTATAACATTATTTCTTACATTAAGACTAGTGTCAAGTGTCCACACATTATCAACATGAAAGAAAAGAGAGGGAGAGAGAAAAATACTGTTTCAATTATTTTGAACAAAAAATATTTTACATTAATTCTAAATTTCATTTTATAGCCAAAGATCTATCATTATAACTTTTAAAAGAATTTAATTACAGTGAGTAATCACATTTTATATAAATATTAAGGATTAAAAGAAAACAAAAAATACATTATGTTGGAATAAACATTTAAAAAAAAAGAAGACAAAACAAACCAGACCAGACCACGCACACTACTAGAATTTAGAACTACCTTCATTCTTTCTGGGCCAAGCAATTTTGGATCTCCCTCTTCTCTTAGTTAATAAATATTGTTTGTAATTGAAATAAGGATTAAATTTAGTAAAATTTAATTATTTGAATTACATTTTTATGTAAGTAATAATAGAATTCAATTAAATTGTTAATTTTACAATAATATATTCTAATGTTACATCAAAGATATATAAAGAGGTCCTGTTGTCGATCCCCAAATAAATTCTCAAATCCTATCAATTTTGATAAACTTAAAAACCACAGCAAAACCCAAATTCTTTTTAAAAAAAATTTGAATTATACTTCAAATTACAATTCAAACAAGTTAAATTAAAAAAAAAGAATTCAATTATCAAATTTTTGAGTGTTAGCAAACAACTCTTCATCTTCAAGAGATCAAACTAGTCTCCCCTGCATGCATCTTCAATGAGAGTCTCATACTCACAGCACTCCCATCAATGAAACACAGAAACATTGGTATACGTCTATTTTCCTTTTAGCATTTTGGTGATCATCTTGAATTCATAAAGTGCTATGCAAAAGTTTTCCAGCCCCACGTAAACCACCAATAGTTAGTTCAAGATCATAACAACAACTTAATGCAACAACAACAACAGCAACAAAATTAATTCCATCGCTATAGCTCATGAACACACAGAACTTGTCTCTGCATGCACCACCATTATAATTTGGTTCGATTAAAGCAAACCATACCAAACCAAGCCAACCCCTTTAGCTATACAAGCCCCTCTGAGCAGGCACGCCTGTCCCACTTATCCAATCCCCAACCAAGAACGATTCCACAGTGAACTTGCTAGCTTCTTCTTTGTTTATGACTTTGTACCCGGGCCACTTTACTCTATTATCAGTGCCTGAACCAGGTCCTGTGTTCTTGAACTCTGCATAGTACAATGTGCTTAGTGCAAAGTCTCCTGCCCATGGCATCCACCCAGCTGGGTCAATGACGTCTTCGATTTGGGATTCCATCACGATGGTTCTTGAGTACTCCTTCCAGGGCCTTCCGAGGTAGCTTTTGAATTTGCTTTTCTCTGGGGTGAGGGACTCGTCAGGTCGGATGACGCAATTCTGCAAAACTATGCCTGTGGTTTGGCGCTTGTCTGCTCTTCCTTGAGCTGTGATTATGTTCTGTTGATTCTCCAGTGGCTTCCTTATTTGCATTATGCAGTTCTGGAAAACCGCGGCTGCGTCCCCAAAGATGAAGTCCACCGTGCCGGAGATGACGCAGCTTCGGTAGAATTGCCTGTGGGTTTGGACGTATAGAGTGTCTTGGTACCCTTCAAAACGACAGTTCACAAAGACTGCGCCATCTGCTTGCACTCTTGCAGCCACTGCTTGATGCTTCTCGGGGCCTGCAGTGTTTCTGAACCCCATTGCTTTGCCTATGAATCCTTCTCCTAGAACCACTGCAATGTTCATTACAGGAGGAATAAGTACATGACTATGAATAGTTTTAAGGGTGCATTTGTATATGAATTTCGAAAACTTATATATTAAAAATATTTTTTCAAATTTTTAGAAAACAAAAAGCTACCACCTAGGGAAAAATTGTATTTTTCCAATTGATTTTTGCTCTCAATTGTAATATTTTCTTTTATCTTTTAATTTTTTAATTGATGCTTTAATTTATTTGTCACATTATATTTAATTTTTTAATTCTAATATTATTTATGAAATTATCAAAATGCCTTCCTATGAAGAAGGAAAAATGGGATTATCAAATAAATAGAAGGGTATTTTAGTAATTTTATATAGTTAGGGTTGAAATTATTGTCTAATTTAGTAAGTAAAGGGTTGAATGTAATGAAACAAAAAAAAATTAAAGAATTAATTGCCAAGTTTAATAGATTAAGGGGAGAAATGCAATTGGATGCAAAGCACCGTGAACAGGTATAATTTTTTTAGTTTTAATTTTTGAATTTCAAGTATGAATAAAACTTAGACCCACCTATGGGATGGCAAGTATCAAATTTTTTACTAGTTGGTCATAAAAAACTCTGATACCGTCAATATTTATAAAATCTAAGCTAATTTTAAGGGCATGAATAGTTTTTAATTAATGTCTAACAACCATGAATTTAATCGATTTAGATACCAGTGTGCTGTGATGGAGGGAATTTAGACTTACCAAAGGTTGCAGTTTGGAAGGTCCTGACTCCATCAACGAAGTTCTTGTTGCCGCTGATAACGCTCTTTTGTGATCCATCACCATATATGGTTAGGTTTCCCATTCTCTTAGCCACAGTCACAGTCTCCTCATATATTCCTGCTTTGACATAAACTACATACCTGCATTTTCGTATAGCACAAAGGTCATACAACTTACCATGAATTTCAACAACATGGGGTTCTTGTAAGAATTTTATTAATTATAAGCTTTTATTCATTTTTATTCTTTGTTTTTAAAAAAATAGGTTGTTATGTGATTCAAGTTAATAGACAGACATGCATGAAGTTCAATTATATCAAGGATTTTAATACCACTGACCCAAATGAGTCATTGGTCAAGTTTTGTTGAGATTTATGAGTATGGGAAGAATCAAGATAATGTGATTTAAGTCAGAGGATCATACCGTCCTTCATATTTTTGAGGGATAGCAGCCAAAGCTTCAGAGATGGTTTTGTAGTTTCCGCTGCCATCTTGTGCCACAGTGACATTAGGCGTGGGCTTGTCATCTGCTGCCTTCAACATCCTTCGTTCCTCATCGTCGACCAGCCATTCAGGAAGTCCATGATTATTTTTGTCCAAAGAATCTTCTGGGGACATGGATTTTTCAGACAGCAAATTCCGTTTATTGGACACTCCTTTTTGGAGCCCAGAAAGGAACGAAGCTAACTGTGACACAAAAGCAAGAGAATTGCTCACATATTCCTGAGCATCCTTAAAAATGTCCTGCATTTCATTCCTTAATTTCTCATCAGAAACCCCATCAATGCAGATTTGCTGGTACGAGATCACTGCACTTAGCCAACTGTTTATGTCAGATTCATGCGAGGCAAGCTTGTTCAGCTCAAGTGTGCTCAAATGGGATGACGTCAATCCTAACTCTTCCTTAGCATCCTCAATAACTGACTTACAGTCTTCATACGCTCCTTTGTCCTTGTCAGATTCGAACTTCAATGAGGTGGTCTTGTTGAATGCTTTTTTCAGTTCTTCCTCTGCGACTTTAATGGAAATTGTAAGAACATCTTTGGGTTGTAAAGACTTATTATTTATCTTCTTAACTTCCTTCACAAGGCTGCTCTCGCATTTTTGCTTGTAATCTGTGGAATTACACATCGTCTTCACAATCTTTTCGCTTTGTGAAATTTTGCTCGTAGCTTGTTGAGTTGCAGGTGGGGACGGGGATTTTTTATGGCTGTCTTTGGCTTTACCGCCATCTTTGGTGATGACAACGAAAGAAGCAGCGGCAACGAGACCAATAATGACAATGGTGCAAACTGCACCAATGGCGATTCTCTTCCTCAGCCTCTGCTTCCTCTCATTTTTTCTTCGTTCTGTGATGAGGTCGAAATCCTGAAATGCCATGGTGAAAATTGGGTCTAAGGCAGAGGAGCCTCTGCCTTAGAAACAAACCAGGCACAGAGTGAAAAGAGAGGGAGGGTCGGAGAAAGGCAAGAGATTCGAATTGGAGGGTTTAATTTTAGTACTACCTTTCCTCTTCGTCCTCGTTGTTTGATCGTTGGAATTTTAACGTTGTTAGTCTGTGGGGAGACTAAGGTGGTTTGGACGAGAGACATTTCAGGGGTTTCTATATTTAGACGTTAGTTAAGGTCTCTGAACGATGGGTGACTACAGGCAATTCTTCTCTTTTCAACCATTGTTTCTCGCTAAGCTCTCTCTTTCACAGTTCATACTAACTTTGAAATTGTTTTGCCCTCTTTCCAAGGGGTGGTAATGGCAGAAAATAGAAAGAGCAAACCCAACATTCCATTTCTTCATCGAAGTTGAAAAAATCACAGTTCCAATACTAGAAAAGGAGCTATCTCAATTGAGAAGCTTCGCTCTCTCTTTTTTTTTCTCAAATTCAATTTATTTTTTATGTAACTTCAATCTATAAAAAAAATATTAATATATTTTTAAGTGAGATCTACTTATGACATCTTTATATATTCGTTTATAATTATTTTAAACTAGTTTATTTTAAAAAAATTCATCAGACATTTCTCAAATCTATCATTATGTTTAAGAAATTTTTTTTGATCAAATCACACTTTCAATACCAATAAATGAGTTATATAACTTATTAGTGAACAACTTCTCTTTTTCTTTTTCTCTTCTTTTTAATACAATTTATTTTAAAAAAATTTTAATAGATTCAATTTATAAAAAAAATAGAGAATCAAATATATAACAACTCTATTTTTTTTTTACATATATACATATATGTATATTTCTAAAATTTCATGAAGTTATTACCTTCTTACTTCTAACTATTTAACTCATAATAACATTCAATTAAATTAATCAAACATAAATAAGGTTTATGAAATAGCATTAACACTTATACAATTCAGAGTTCATGTACATATTATTAATCAAAATATATGAACAAAAATCAAACACATAAAACTCTATATTTTATTTATCCATATTGACCAGTTCCGAAGATACAAGTGCAGATGGTTGTACCTTCATCGAGATTTTAGTTAACTCAACCTAACGTACGCTAAAAGTCAGTTATAGAGAATATCTGCATAACTTAGTTTTTTGAACATTATTTGAAAATATAGTGAGAAATAAATTCTAGTAGGTTCAACAATAAATCATTATCAATAATGTTTGTCATGTAATGTTCATATGTATAAACTACAGCAATTATCTTTAAGTCATATGAATGCACTTTATCTATGCACATGAAAAATGTATAGTTATGACATGTATGACATGAATAACTATTTTTAGAATATCATATGATGGTTATCAACTTATTTTTATATTAAGCTACCCCGGTCAGAGTGAGTATTTTTTACTCTCCGAAACAAGATTTTCTTGCTCCGTCCGACATTGCACACTTTCTCTTTCTTTTCTCATTAATATAATCATAGCTATTAGTAGGACATCCTCTACTGGTGCACCACACAGACCGCCATATAATCGTGCTTATTTTTCTTTTCTTTTCTTTTCACATTAATAGCAAAAAATATGATTTCATTAACAAGTATGTTCATTATGCCATAATTTTTCATCAAAATATAATCATTACCAAAAATCATTGGTAATCATGTCATAAATATAATCGTTTCAAATATCATTTTAGAAAATATTTCTACTTCAAAATTATACACTTAAGATGATAAGGAGTTCATACAATGGCAATGGCTATGGTATACACTAGTCATTTATTATTTTTGTTTATAAGATTCTTTTTTTTTAAATATTATTTTTATCTCTTCATTGTCTTTATTCTTAACCTCTAATCACTTTCCTCCTACTTATATCATTTTCATTACATGTTCTCAGAAATTTAATATAGCATTCTTTTTCAATTTGATTTTTATTATATCCTATAGTTAATAAGGTTCATTTAAGGTAGAAAAATGTTGAAAATAAGTTTTACCAACTTCCAACATGACCCCTGTAACACGGCTTAGTCATTTCCTGTAAAACAGCCATGCTTTAGGCTTCAAAATGTCATTTCTAGCACCGAACACGGCCAAGCTCTATGTTGTGTTTTTCCTGATGCAAGTTTTTATCCTGCCTAACCTTCTCTCACTAATCAGAGCATAACTCCCTCAATTTAATTTTGAATTAGGAGATCTTAGTGTCAATCTAAAGATTAATCAATTATCTAAAACTATTATGTTGAACATTTTAGCAAAATCCTAAGGAATCTTGGTGATATTACTCCCTCAAATTAAACGTTATTTCTTCTTAGGTAGGTTCTGACTTTTACTTACTAACCTGACCATATCTCTCTCATACGAACTGCAAATTGAGTGCTTTCAGTGGCTAAATTTTTATGAGACATATATCTATATTTTTTTATGTTAACTAGTTATTTTAACTCCCTACATAATTTTTTCAAAAATTCAAACATTGAAACTTTCCTAACAGATACTTCCCTCGTTAACCATTTTCTAACTATTGCTTACATATTAGACAATATATCCCACATCTAGACTCTAAATTAAGTGATTCTAGTGACTAAAAATCCGTAAGATATAGATCTACATTTTTTATGTTAACCATTTCTTTTAATTTCTAATCGATTCTTACCAGAAATTTAAAAACAAAAACTTCCCTAATTACTCATAAATCCAGTTTTCTAACCAAACCTTTCCTAAGGTTTTAGTTCATCATTATATTATATCATCTTCCATTTTATTTACATCTAATCATATTCTATCAATTTTTTACCACATTCAAATATACAAAATAGAAGCATAAAAATCATTAAATTTTACCATCCATAGCCATACCTATGCAGAACGTTTCACATCAACCGAAATGTGCAAAACATCCATCATATGCAAAATAACATGTAACATGATATAGCAACATCCATGACCAATCATCAAAGTAATGAATATTATAAATTTCATCAAAGTTATAGGATCGAAATTCTATATAAATGTTTCTAATTTCAAAACTTTTCTTTTTTAAAAAAATATTGTTAAACCTACGTAAAGATCTTTCTAACTCACTTAGTGAATTCTCTTTCTTGTTACCTCTACAAGGAATTAGTAAGATTCCCTCATTCCCTTGGCTTTTTGAGTAGTTTAAATAAGAGAAGGAGGGTATTTTTTGAACCCCAAGGATGAAGAGAAAAGATAGATTCAAGTGGAGATTAAACTAATTTACCTTAAGTACTTAGTCCTTTAAACTTCTTCTTCTTCTTCCTTCCTTTCTTCTCCTTTCTTTCTCTCATTTCCTCACTCTACCTTACTTCTATTTTTTCTCTCCCTTACTTGGACGAAATTATAATTTTATAAGGGTGAATTTTGCTTAAATAAACTATCAAGTGATTCACCTTTCATGATCCTGGGTCTACCTTATCACAATTAGGATGCATTGGGTTATTTTTTGAAAAAAAAAACAACTCATGTTTTTGTCTTCATCTTCCTTAGTCAAGATATGCATAGCAAAAGAATATTTGTATTTTGAAAATTATGATAATATGTTCTTAAGATAAGGGACAATCTCCCTTTGATTTAGGGATTCATTTTCTTTTTCTTTTGTCTTAATCAAGTATGATAGGTTTGCCTTTCTAAGTGGTAAATTTTCAGTCCTTAGATCTCCCTTGCTTGGCTAAAATTATTTGTATAGGATAAAGATGTTTTGTCATAATGCTATGTATTATTATCCACTTGTTAAAATTATGAATGTAGGATATAGATGTTTTGTCCTAATGCCATGTATTATTACCTACTTGTTGAAATTATGAATGTAGGATATAGATGTTTTGTCCTAATGTCATGTGATCTAATCTTGATTATTATTATACTACTATTTCCTCACATGATTCTTATTTTTTTTCCTCTTGGATTTGGGCTCATTTTTATCCATTTCCTTTGCTTTGGCCAAAACTCTATCTTTCATAGAGGGTCTGGTCATATTTTCATAATTTTTGGGCTATCGGTCCAACTTCTATATCTTAGTCCAAGTTTATATTTTATTTCTTACTTGGACTATCTAATGGGCTTACTACAAACTTATGTGAAGTGAAAAAAACTCTTTATGAAGTGTCCATAGGTAAAAACCCAATTTATGGGTGGAGATGTTAAACTTAAAAATTTTTAACTCTTGAATTAGGAAAAATTACCCTAATCCAATATTCTTAAAATTTTAAGACCTTTACTTACTTTTAAAAAAAATTATCTTCCTTATCAAAGAATTTTGCCTCTCTTTAGCATGTTATTTCTAATTTTTTTCTATTAGGTTTTCTCTCTTTACTTATTCCCTTAATGTTAGAAACATTTTTTATGTATACACATAATGTGAAGAATTTCTAAAGATTATATTTCCTTAGATATCTAAAAAAATTGTCTAATAAATTTATTTTCTTAATTAAATATTTATTTATCTTTATTAATGAAAGAAACAAAATTAGAGATGTTACATTAAATATTTATATCCCTTTATTAATAAATGAAATGAAATTAGAGATGTTATATTTCTCTCCCTCTAAAAGAAATTTTGTCCTCAAAATTTCAAAAATTACCTAATAAAAACAATTGCGGATATTTCTTCCTCACGATTTCTTCCAACTCCCATGTTGCTTCTTCCAGAGCCAAACCTTCCCATAACACCTTAACCAAGGGAATAGTCTTATTCCTCATTTGCTTCACGTCGATGTCCAATATAGATGCTGGTACTAACTGGTATGTCATGTTCTCCTTTATTTGGATTGGTTCATCCCATATTACATGTGAGGAATCTGAAAGATACTTCTGGAGCTGTGATATATGGAAAACATTATGTAGGTTGGACAAATTAGGTGGAATGGCAACTTGATATGCTAATGTCCCCACTTTCCTCAGAATTTGGTAAGATCTCAAAAATCATGGACTTAACTTTCTAATTTTAAGAGACCTGCCAACTCTAGTAGTCGGAAAAAATTTCAGAAATACATGGTCTCCTTCCTCAAACTCCAGAGGTCTATGTCTCTTATCATAGTAACTCTTTTGTCGACTCTGAGCTGTAAGTATTTTGTCTCATATCGTCCTGATTTGTTTACTGGTTTGTTGAACTAGATCAGGACCCAGCAAGTTCTTTTCTTTTACCTCAAACCAACATAGTGGAGATCTGTACTTCCTACTGTATAAAGCTTCGTAAGAGGCCATCTTAATACTAGAGTGATAGCTATTATTATAAGTAAACTCCACTAAAGGTAAGTACTTATCCCATCCTTTACCTTACTCTATCACACAGACCTTCAACATATCTTCTAGGGTTTGAATGGTCCGTTCTGTCTGCTCATCAGTTTGAGGATGGTAGGCAGTATTGAACCGCAATTGGGTTCCAAAAGCTTTCTGCAACGCCTTTCAAAATCTCAATGTGAACCTCGGATCTCTATTAAAAATGATATTTAAGTGAATTTCATGCAGTCTAACTATTTTCTGAATGTACAATTGGGCTAATTTGTCTAGTGAATATGTAATTTTTATAGACAAAAAATGAGCAGATTTGGTTAATTTGTCAACTATTACCTAGATAAAGTCATGTCTAACTGACGTTTTAAGTAAGCCCACCACAAAGTCTATCAAAATATTGTCCTATTTTCACATAGGAATCTCAAGAAATTGTAGAAATCCTGCTGGCTTTTAATGCTCTACCTTCACTTTCTGATAAATTAAACATTTCGCCACAAATTCAGCAATGTCTTTTTTTATCCCTGGCCACAGTACATCTTTTTTAAGTCTTGATACATTTTAGTGGATTCAGGATGGACTGTGTACTTACTCTGATGTGCTTCTTGTAGGATCTTAATCTTCAACTCTTGTTCTTAAGGGACACAAATCCTTCCCTGATACATGATTGCTATATCTTTCAAGACAGAAAAATTATCTTGATCTTTATGATCCTGTAAGTATTAGTCGTGAGCTTGAGCCTATTTGATCTGAGCTCTAAGGTCACACTCTATACTTAAACTATTAATGATTAGTTTCTTTGGAGTAAGAGTAGTGGTTAGCTTTAAATTTCGAAACTCCTCTAGCATCTGCATCTTATACACCATCATCTGACCCATATGTAAAGATTTTTGACTCAAGACAACAGCTACAACATTCTCCTTTTCTAGACAATACTTTATCTCAAACTTGTAGTCATTGAGAAATTCTACCCATTTTCGTTGCCTCATATTTAACTCCTTCTGATAAAAAAGGTTCTTAAGACTCTTATGATCACAGTATACTTCAAATGTTGCACCGTACAAATAGTGTCACCAAATCTTTAAGACAAATACCACTGCTGCTAATTCAAGATCATGGATTGGATAATTTCCTTCATGGGGTCTTAGTTGCTTAGAGGCGTAAGCAACTACTCTATTGTCTTATATTAGCACACCCTAGCTCTTTCTTTAAAATGTCACTATACACTTCAAAATGTCCTGTGGGGTCTGGAATAATTAAAAAAAGAGGAGTGGTCAATCTTGTCTTAAGTTCTTGAAAATTAGTTTCACATTAATCAGTCCATTTGAAAAGACTTCCTTTCTTGGTCAATTTAGTAAATGGCAAGGCTATACGAGAGAATTTTTGTATAAACCTCCTATAGTATCCTACCAAACTCAAGAAATTTTTGACTTCTGTAACCGTCTTTGGTCTTTCCCACTGAATCACTGCTTTCGTCTTGTTAGGGTCTACGACTACCCTTTTATTGAAAATGACATGTTCGAGAAATTTTTCCTCTGACAGCCAAAATCCACACTTCTCCAATTTGGCATACAACTTTTTCTTTTTCAGCACTTGTAGCACGATTCTGAGATGTTGTTCATGTTCTTTCTCACTCTTAGAATATATCAAGATGTCATCAATGAATACTACCATAAATTGATCTAGGTAGGGTTGAAAAATGCTATTCATGTAATCCATGAAAATTGCAGGTGCATTTGTCAACCCCAAGGGTATTATAAGAAACTCATAGTGCCTATACCTAGTCCTGAAGGCTGTTTTTGGTACATCCTCCTCCTTGATCTTAATCTATAGTTTCCCGATCTCAAGTCAATTTTAGAAAAGATGGAGACTCTCTTTAGTTGATCTAATAAATCATCTATCCTAAGGAGATTATATTTATTTTTTATAGTCACCTTATTCAATTGTCTATAATCTATGCATAGTCTCAAGCTCCCATCTTTCTTCTTAACAAACAATACAGGAGCTCTCCAAGGTGATACACTTAGTCTAATGAATTGCTTATCTAACATTTCCTCTAACTGTTTCTTAAGTTTCTGTAGTTCCTTTAAGGCCATTCTATAAGGTACAATAGAGATAGGACCTGTTCCAAGTAGGAGATCAATAGAGAACTCTATCTCTCTCTTGGGAGGTAAGTTTGGAATATCTAATGGAAATATTTCAGGAAACTCGTTAGCTATTGGGATTTCATCAAGTTTCGGTTCTACTTCTAGGTTTGATAAATACAAGAGAATGTATCTAAGTACTCTATTTTTCAACTCCCTATTGACTTGATTGGTATTAAGCATCAATAATTGCATCTCCTCTTCTAAAGTAAGAGGTAGAAATTTAACGGTCTTGTTGTAACAATTCAGTAAGACTCGATTTCTAGACATTTAATCTAATCTTAAAATGACATCAATACCTTTTAAAGGTAGACAGACGAGATCTACAGAAAAAAGTTTTCTCCTAAATGGTGACCTGACAATCTTTACATCCCGAGGAAGTTAAGATCATTTCCCCCGTATGGGTTACTACAGATAGTTCATAGGGGGTTTCAAAAATAGGATACTGAAGCTCCCTAATACATTCTTCTGATATAAATGAATGACTAGCACCAGAGTCAAACAATATTATAAGAGTAAATCCATAGATGTAGCATGTACCTTGAATTATTTTGGAGGATTGAACTGCCTCTTGGCCGCTCAGGATGAAAACCCTTCTTTTCACCTGAGGTTTTGATTCCGGCTGCTTCTTCATATTCTGTGAGTAGTTCCTTGCAAAATGACCTTTCTGTCCGCATTTAAAGCAAACATCTGATCTCATGTAGTATGGCCGGTTATCATGCGTACGCCCGCACTTAGTACACTTAAATGTGGAAAAATTTTGTTAGAAGAATCGGAGACTTGTAGTCATTGGCCTCTTGCCAGCATCCTATTTTTTTCTCTGACATTTTTGCCAAAGTTTTGTGACCCGTTCTTTTTTTTCCAACAGTTCCATCTTTGTTTATCATCCCTCACTGCCCTCAAGCTCTTCTCCAGGAGTCTGTATTTATTTATCAGAGGTACAAACTCCCTGATCTCCATAGTTACAACAGTATTTCTTATCTCTGGGTTCAATCTCGCTTCAAATTTAACAGCCTTCCATGCTACATCGGGGTTAAATCGTAGGTAAGAGGAGAATTTAGACAACTCCTCGAACTTTGCGATGTATTGGTCTTTGGTCATGCTGCCCTGCCTGAATTAGAGAAATTTAATCTCCTTCTTCACTCGTACAGTACTTGGGAAGTACTTTTCTAAAAATGTGTCTTTGAACACCTACCAAGTGATCTGCCTTCCTTGGTGAGCTAAAAGTTCTTTAGCTCCACGCCACCAGTATTCTGCTTCATCTTTCAGCATATATGCAGCGAAGATAACTTGCTACTCCTTATTACAACCCGTCACTTCAAATATTTTCTCTGATTCCCTTATCCAACTTTCAACTACAATTTGGTCAAAGTCGCCTTAAAAAGAAAGTGATCTAGTCCTTAGGAACTCAGATATGTCGTTATCATTCCCTGCCATCTGGTTATTAACACCATTTTTACCATTCAGGTTATTAGCATTCTGGAGGTATTGAAGAATTTGGTTGGTGGTTGTGACCTGGTCTCGAATTGCTGTGGTAAGTTGGTGCAGGATTTCCTCCACATTGTTTGCAGAATTTCTCCTTGGTGGTGCCATTTCTTACTATGACAAAAACAAAGTTATGCTGTTATTGAGGTGATCAAGGTCAATAGTTAGTTTCAAAAATATTTAACAGCAGTCACAACACCACCTCGGCATATAGATAGAAAACACTAGTAATTTCTTACTTATATGGAATCACCGATCCCCTACACAGCACAATCACGACATAGTCAAGACACTGTAAGATCGATTCAGATAACCATCCATTCACTGGCCATCTAGGATAAACCAAGCTCTAATACCAATTATGTAACAACTCCAATTTTTTTACATATATACATATATGTATATTTCTAAAATTTCATGAAATCATTACCTTCTTACTTTTAACTATTTAACTTATAATAACATTCAATTAAATTAACCAAACATAAATAAGGTTTACGAAATACCATTAACATTTATACAATTCTGAGTTCATGTACACATTATTAATCAAAACATATGTACAAAAATCAAACACATATAAATCTATATTTTATTCATCTATATTGACCAGTTCCGGATATACGGGTGCAGGTGCAGGTGGTTGCACCTTCACCGGGATCTTAGCCAACTCGACCCAACGTACGCTAAAAGTTGGTCATAGAGAATATCTGCATAACTTAGTTTTCTGAACATGATATGAAAATATAGTGAGAAATAAATCCCAGTAGGTTCAACAATAAATCATTATCAATAATACTTGTCACGTCATGTTCATCTATATAAGCTACAAGTACAACAATTATCTTTAGGTTACATAAATTCACTTTATCTATGCACATGAAAATCGTACAGTTATGACATGTATGGTGTGAATAACTATTTTCAGAATATCATATATGTCATGGCCCCAAATGATGGAACACATGATCGGCATGGCATAAGGGTTTCCCCCTAACCGTAAGCCTAACACATAGCATGCACAGACATTCAGCACACAATCCAGAGTACATAATAAATATAACTGGCCACATATGCCACATCCAATATCAGAAAATACTGTATCTATATATATATATATATATATATATATATATATCATGAATCCAACATCCGTGATTCAACTTGGCCCATGGCCTCATAATACAAACATCGTTGAAAAACTAAAACAAACCATTTTTCAAACAACACAAGAAGCGAGGATCCTGCCTGTAAGTTCATGGAGATACACTAGACATAAACTTAGACTATACAACCAATACAACGGAGCCTTGCCCAAATTGGGGCTCACCAATGCTATATTTAGCTTCCTATGGAGCTGTAGCTGGATCAATGTTTCTCTGACTATCTGTGGGGAGAAAACAGAAGAGGGGTGAGATTACCACATCTCAGTGAATGGGTAAATCATACTATAACAGAAACAGGGCAAACTAAGCACGAGTGTTTCGCAATTAATTAAATAATTGAAATCAAGGTATAGAAAACATTAAACATTTAACCGTAATTTATTGAAAGAATGCTAAACAGTTCAAATGATAAAACATGATTAAATCAATAACTGTAAGCAAATCAATTATGCATGGTAAGTAATAAATGAAGATATTTATGCAATAACAATGATGAATGAGGTATTTTAGAAATATTTAATCTTTAAGAAAAATGCACTAGTTTATTGGAGGTCTTTCCTAACAGATCTATTATCTTCTCCAAGCACACAGCAAGGGTAAGGTAATCACTGTAGGTGTAGACATAAGTCCACCCTATATTCCCCAAGCACATAGCAATGGGTATGGCAATCACTGTAGGCGTAGACATAAGTCCACCCTAAATTCCCCAAGCACATAGCAATGGGTATGGCAATCACTGTAGGCGTAGACATAAGTCTACCCTAAATTTTGTGTCTTAGGCAGTCATATGCCCGTCACAATATCCTATACCGAAGTCCTAACATGATCATGATACACCAGGGTTAGCACTACCTGCGGCTAGCTAACAGTGATCTAAAAGGATTCCTCCAATAGCAAATATTTAAAAATATGCCAGTCTAAGAGTTTAAAGTAAAACATTTCAATAAAGTTATAATTCTCCATCTAACTCTTTTCATACATAAAATTCCGTTCTAAAATATATCTCATCCATGAATTCCCACATAATCATAAACTTTCCTTTTTTAAACATAGATCGCCTGTAGACGTTACATAGATGCTTATCATGCATCAAATCCTTTTATGGCTAACTTAGTTCATTTCTATGACTAAGTTTGCATTTCTATAAATCTAGCTCAAATGGAGAATTATTAGTCTAGATGCTTGCCCTGCATACCTAGGGTTCAACTAGGATTGAAATTTACAATTTCTAACATAGTTGGAACATATTGGTTTTCAAAGCGGTAAAACAATTTAGCATACATTCCAACTAGTTAAAATCATATGAAAGAGTTATAAACTGAATTCATAAAAAAAATGTACTATAGTATGAAAAACCCACTCATTTTACTAGGAGTTCAACAACGAGAATTTCACCTCGTGATGGTTCAACAACCTAGAAAATATAGGCATAACATGAGAATTGGAAAACTCTAAACGTCACTATTCATGCCGAAAAATACTATTCACTCGTCGGAAACACTATTCACGCCGAAACCTAAAAACCCTATATTCTAGCATAGAAACTAATTCTAAGACTATCTATGGAAAGAAATTCGGTAAAAACGAAGCGTAAAACGCGATTAAACGGAATTTTACCTTGGAGGTTATTGTTCACGCAATTTTCCGGCGGTTTTCCGGCGAAACTGATCGGTGGGTTTTGAAGTACTCGTTGCCACGAGTCTAATGGTACCTTGGTAGCTCGAATCGGTTGGCTGGATGGTGAGATATCGTAGAGAGAAGGCAGAGAAAATATTTTAGAGAGAGAGAGGGAGAGGCAGAATGTCAGAATGAGGGAGAAGGGAGGGGATGCTGCGGACATATGAAAAACCAGCCAGAAGCACGGCCTGGCCGTGTCCTGGAGCACGGTCGTGCTTCGTGGCTACAGTGCACCATGATTTTGGCCGAATTTGACAAAACGTCCAACATGAAAGTTGTAGCCCTTTCTCATAGCTTTCTTTAGCCACTTTAATCACCTAAGTTGGAGTTCATATGAGAGAGTTATGCATAACATAGTGAGCAAAGGTCCAGACCACACTACGCTTCGGTTTTTACCTTTTATCACTATAAGATTCACGGAATTAGCAAAAGTGCCCAACATCAAAGTTGTAGATATATGTCTTATATTTCAGAAACAACTGGAATCACTTAATTTGGATTTCATATGAGAGATTTATGCTTATATGAGTGAAGATAGGGCAGAAAATGAGTCAAAAACACTCTAAAATTTTACATTGTTCTCAACTTTCTTTGTTTCAAATGATTTGTACTTAACCTTCAAAGGTTTTTATTAGTTGAGGGTTATTACAATATAATGGCTATCAATTTATTTTTATATCAAGTTACCTCGGTCAATGTGAGTACTTTCTACTCTTTGAAACAGGTTTTTCTCGCTCTGTACGACATGACACACTTTCTCTTTCTTTTCTCATTAACATAATCATAGCCGTTAGTAGGGCATCCCTTACTGGTGCACCACACGGACAGCCATGTGACCGTGCTCATTTTTTCTCTCTTTTCTTTTCACATTAATAATCAAAAATATGATTTCAATAACAAGTATGTTCATTAAGCCATAATTTTTCATCAAAATATAATCATTATAAAAAATCATTAGTAATCACGCCATAAATATAATCATTTCAAATATCACTTTATAAAATATTTTCATGTTAAAATTACACACTTAAGATGGCAAGAAGTTTATCTAATGACAATGGTTATGGCATACACTAGTTATTTATTATTTTTGTTTATAAGATTCTTCTTTTTAAAAAAATATTATTTTTATCTCTTCATTTTCTTTATACTTAGCATCTGGTCACTCTCTTCGTACTTATATTATTTTTATTACATGTTCTCACAAATTTAATACGGCATTCTTCTTCAATTTGATTTTTATTAATATCCTATAGTTAATGAGGTTCATTTATGGTAGAAATATGTTGACAATAAGTTTTACCAACTTCCAACAGGGCCTATGTAATACGGTTTGGCCATTTCCTATAAAACAGCCATGCTTTAGGCTTCAAAATGCCTTCTCTAGCACCAAACACGCCTATGCTCTATGTTCTATTATTCCCTAATGTAGGTTTTCGTCCTGCTTGACCTTCTCTTACTAATCAGAACATAACTCTCTCCTTTTAACTCTGAATTAGGTGATCTTGGTGTCCATCTAAAGATAAACAATTATCTAAAACTATTATGTTGAACATCGTAATGAAATCTTAAGGAATCTTGGTGATATTACTCCCTAAAATTAAACTTTATTTCTTTTTGGGTAGGTTCTGACCTCCACATACTAATCTGACTATATCTCCTTTATATGAACTCCAAATTGAGTGATTTCAGTGGCTAAATTTTCGTGGGACATATATCTATATTTTTTATGTTAACCAGTTATTTTAATTTTCTACAAAAAAATTTTAGAAATTCAAACATAGAAAATTTCCTAACAGATTCTTCCCTGGCTAACTATTTTCTAACCATTGCTTACATATCAAACAATATCTCCCACATCTAGACTCCAAATTAAGTAATTTCAATGGCTAAAAATCCATAAAACATAGATCTACATTTTTCTTGTTAACCATTTTTTTTAATTCCAAATTGATTCTTTCCAAAATTTCAAAAATATAAGCTTCCCTAGTTACTCCTAAATCTAGTTTCCTAAACAAACTTTTTCTAAGGTTTTAGTTCATCATTATATTACATCCTCTTCTATTTTCTTTATATCTAATTATATTCCATCAAATTTTACCGCATTCAAATATACAAAATAGTAGCATAAAAATCATAAAATTTTACCACCCATAGCCATACTTATGCAGAACTTTTCACACCAACCGAAATGTTCAAAACATCCATCATATGCAAAATAACATGTAATATCATATAGCAACATCCATAGCCAATCATCAAAGTAATGAATATCGTAAATTTTATCAAAGTTCTAGGATCAAAATCCTATATAAATGTTTTTAATTTCAAAGCTTTTCTTTTTTAAAAAAATATTGTTAAACCTACCTAAAGATCTTCCTAACTCATTTAGTGAATTCTCCTTTTTGTTTCCTCTTCAAGGAATTAACAAGATTTTTCCCTTTCCTTAACTTTTCGAGCAGCTTAACTAATAGAAGGACGGTGATTTTTTGAACCCCAAGGATGAAGAAAAAAGATGGATTCAAGTAGAGATTAAGTTAACTTACTTTGAGTACTTAGTCCTCTAGATTTCTTCTTCTTCTTCCTTTCTTTCTTCTCCTCTCTTTCTCTCCTTTTCTCACTCTGCCTTACTTTTATTTTTCTCTCCCTCACTTGGACGAAATTATAATGTTATAAGGGTGGGTTTTGCTTAAATAAACTATCAAGTGGTTCACATTTTATGATCATGGGTCTACCTTATCATAATTAGGATGCACTTGATTATTTTTTGAAGAAAACAATTTATGTTCTTATCTTCCTTTTTCTTAGTCAATATATGCATAGCAAAAGAATATTTGTATTTTAAAAATTATGATAATATGTTCTTAAGATAAAGGACAAGGCCCTTTTGATTTAGGCATTCATTTCTTTTTTCTTTTATCTTAATCAAGTATGATAGATTTGCCTTTCTAAGTGGTAAATTTTCAGCCCTTAGATCTCCCTTGCTTGACTGAAATTATTTGTATAGGATAATGATATTTTTTCATAATGTTATGTATTATTATCCACTTGTTGAAATTATAAATGTAGGATATAGATGTTTTGTCTTAATGCCATATATTATTACCTACTTATTGAAATTATGAATGTAGGATATATATATTTTGTCCTAATGCCATGTGATATAATCTTAATTATTATTACACTACTATTTTTTCACATGATTCTTATTTTTCTCTCTCTTGAATTTGGGCTCATTCTTACCCATTTCCTTTACTTTAGTTAAAATTCTACCTTTCATAGAGGGTTTGGTCACATTTTCATAATTTTTGGACTATCAATCCAACTTCTATATCTTAGTCTAAATCTATGTTTTATTTCTTGTTTGGACTATCCAATGGGTTTGCTAAAAACTTATGTGAAGTGAAGAAAATCTATGTGAAGTGTCCATAGGTGAAAATTCAATTTGTGGGTGGAGATGTTAAATTTAGAAAATTTTAACTTTTGAATTAAAAAAATTATCCTAATCCAATTTTCTTAAAATTTTAAGACATTTACTTACTTCAAAAAAAATTATCTTCCTTACCAAAAATTTTTGCCCCTCTTTAGTATGCTATTTTTAATTTTTTTTTTATTAATTTTTTCTCTTTACTTGTTCTCTTAATGTTAGAAATATTTTTTATGCATACACATAAGGTGAAAAATTTCTAAGAATTATATTTTCTTAGATATCTAAAAAAATTATCTAATAAATTTTATTTTCTTAATTAAATATTTATGTATCTTTATTAATGAAAAAAACAAAATTAAAGGTGTTACATTAAATATTTATGTCCCTTTATTAATAAATGAAACAAAATTAGGGATGTTACAAAATCAATCATTATTAAATAAAGTAAACTAACAATTTAATTTTTTAATTTGTAAATTTTTAATTTTTGAAACAAATTAATTTTTGAAATTATCAAATTATTTTAAATTAGTTATTTTGCTAATATATGAAAAATATCAAACTTGACATATTATTTTATAAAAGGACTAATATGTATCTGATTTGATAGTTTTAAATATTAACATGTGTACTAAAACATAATTCAAAGGGAAAAATTAATTGAATCTATAATTCAATGATCAAATTATTAATTTTCTCATAATAAATATATAAATATATTTTTAAATGGAATCTAATTATAACATGATTATGTGGTCATCTATATATAGTTGATTTAATTTACTTTTTTTTAATGGTTTACCTTGGAATTTTTCATTTGTCTATTTCTCAAATTTACTATTATGTTTAAGAAAATTTTTTAGATCAAATAAAAATTAGATATATACTTACATTGACCCAATTTATTTTTAAAAAAATTTAAGTTGACTTGTTAACAAAAAATTAAGTAATAGATCAAATAAATTATAAATAGATATCTAAATATATTAATATAATTTTAAGAATGGCCCACTTAAGACTTGTATATTCATCATTTTTTTAATCAATTCTACCTTTGAATATTTCACCTGTTTGTCAAATCTATAATTATGTTTAAGAAAAAAATTTAGATAGTCTAAGACTGTTTATAAAAATAAGTAGATCAATTAATTATGAATAGACATATTTACATGTCTATTTGTTATTATTGGCTTAATTTACCTATATTCAACAAATTAATTTCACCTAAACATCTTAACATGTTTAAACTACAACTAATCTTGAACATTTGTATAAACTTCCAAATGTGTCCAATACAAGAGATTGACTTTAAACATTTTAATCCACCTTTTTTTCTGAAACTTACAGCGTCCATTGAGTCCGAATAAGAGAAAGACCATTCTAAAAGGATTAAGATCCCTTGCAGTACTATAAGGATAATGTGGGAGACGGAAAAAAAAAAACTTACACAAATAAACCCTATCCCTTGCAGTATTACACTAAATCCATATCTATTCTAAAATGAAATATGTTTGAAACAACATTAGCTCGCATAACTCTTTGAGGACAAACGAACATAGGCGTTTGTAAAGATTTGAGGAAGACCAAGAGCCACATGTTGAATGGTTTTGGCTTTCTTTCCCCTATAAATGTGCATCAAATTTCTCACTTTGGTTTGTGTGAAAACTCACTCTCATGGAGTTAGATTATCAACGCTTCTTATGCGCGCCTACCAATGGCCTTTGTATAATTAATTAGCAATAAACCCTTTTCTTCATTGTCACACCATGATCAAATCATTAACAAAGTGGTATTTTATAATACATATATAATTTATTGAAAATATAATACTTACTTATAAAATAAATTAATAAAAAATTAAAAAATTAAAATAACAACTATAAATAATATTAGATTATCCAAAAATTTATATATATAAAGATAATATATTTTATTTATAAATTAACGTGGTATAAAAATAAAGTTTTTAAGATTTTTAAATAATATATTAAATAATTATTTAAAGTTAAGATATTTTATTTTAAAAGTATTAATCTCTTCTATAATTATGAACATATTATACATATAACTTCTTAATTCCTATAGCACAAACTGCCATGGTAGAATGGTGAGGCTGTGTTTTGGAAAGAGTGGTTCATGGTCAATTTACTTGCATCCTAACTTGTAAGGGCCAACCAGATCTAAAAGCCAATCAATTTACTAATTTGTAAGTTGAACCAATCCATTTTGATCTTCACAACAATGTCAATAATGAAATCAGATCATATTTTAGAAATTTAGAGCCCAACCAGGAGAATAAATTGTAGTTTACCTTTACAAAATATGCACTAAATTCTCCGTTTGAATTGTTTGAAACCCCCTCCCATGGAGTTAGATAATCAAAACTTACTTTTCTTTTTTTTACTGCAAAGAGGAGAGCTAAACTTCTAAACCACTACCATCCGAGGCATGCACCCTCCACGAAGGTGTCCTATGAAAATTTTCATGCACAACGAAGGGAGGTCAGCAAACACATACAAATCTGGGTAATCTTAGCGATCCAGTCTCTGGAAATCAGCTCCTGCACTTCATCAACTAGGTTGGCCATAGGATGACGATAGGCACAGCCCTCTTTAACTAATTGAATAGACATGGCAGCATCTGCTTCAACAATTAATCTCCCACACCCATTCTGCCAAGCCACTCCTAAAGCATAAATGAAGCCCCAGAGCTCTGCCATTAAGAAGTTTCCCGCACCCATCTTCTAGTGCACTAGAACAGTCGCTGTACAATTACTCATCAATAAACCTTTTTCTTGTATTTTACACTGTCACACAAAACCCATTCTCCACAGGGTTCCATCCTTATATTCTAGATAAGGAAAAAAATTACCCCTACCCTTATTTTTATGAGAGATTATCTCCCTATTTCCATCACTTTGTAGTGCAATCCCTGCAAAATTAATGGTGAATACAAAAATTGTTATCCTAGATAAATACTATAAAGTAGTTAATAATTAATTAACTAAACAAATTGACAGAATGATTTTTTTGTGTATATATGTAAAAACTATACAAGCATGTTGATATATATATATATATAACAGAAGTAGAGATATTCAAGGTACGAAAATATGCACAAGATCACGCCTTTATAATTACTCTTAAACGCTAATGGATTGATTGACCTATAATATGCTCCTATCATAAGTCTAAATGACAATCACACATAAATGCAGATCAATCATATATGAATGCTGATTTCAACACTCCCCCTCAAGTTGGAGAATGAATGTCAATGACTCCCAACTTGCTAAGGTGGATGTGAAATGCTGGTGCTCGCAATGGCTTAGTGAATAAATCAGCAATTTGACTTCCTATTGAAACATAGGCTGTCTTGATTTTTTCTCGTTGTCTTCTTTCACGAAATGTGTGACAATCCAGTTCAATGTGCTTCGTCCACTCATGATAGACTGGATTTGCAGCAATATGCAAAGCTGCTTGATTGTCACAAAACAACCTTGTTGGTTAAGGATGTGAAATAAATAGATCTTTCAACAAACATCTCAACCAAGTTAACTCACAAGCAGTTGCAGCCATGGAGCGATATTCAGCTTCTGCTGATGATCTTGATACAGTTGCTTGTTTCTTACTTTTCCATGATACAAGTGATTTTTCAAGAAAAACACTAACTAGTCACTGACCAAAATATAATCGGGCATCTTGCCTCGTCAGCATCACAATAACCAATTAACTAAAGCAAACTTTTTTATGAGAATAATAAGCCTTGCCCTAGAGAAGCTTTCAAGTATTGAAGGAGTCGATGAGCAGTCTTGAGATGATGCATCTTAGGTTCCTTCATGAATTGACTTAGTGTGTTTACGGAGTATGTGATTTTCGATCAGCTAATTGTGAGGTAAATCAACTTCCCAAATAGCCGTCTGTATCAAGTAGGATCCTTAAGAACCTCACTTCCTGTTTCTGTTAGTACCAAATCAAGTTTCATAGCAATATTTGATGGTTTTGCTCCAAGTAATCTGGCTTTTCCATCTAGTGTAACGACTAATCCTAAATAGCAGCAACTGCTAGTAAGCAATGAACAGTGATTAGCTTGGCAATAGGAGCGAAGGTGTCTTTGTAATCAATGCCTTCACGTTGAGTGAACCCTTTGGCAACAACACGAGCTTTGTAGCGCTTGATGCTACCATCAGCATGGTATTTGATCTTATAAACCTATTTGCAACCGATGGGTCGTTGGATAGGAGGCAGAGAGACCATTGACCATGTATTATTCTCCTCAAGGGCCTGAATTTCGAAATTCATTGCTGCAACCCATTGTGGATCATGTTGTGCCTTTGCATAATTTGTTGGTTCTATCAAGTGAGAAATATTGTGTACAAAAGAATGATATGACTCTGGCAAATCAGAATAGAAGACATATTGTTGTAAGGGATAGCGAGTTCCAAACATAGAGGAAGAGGATGCAAAAAGGTCTAGGAGAGTAGCATGGTATGTTTTGTAAACTCAAAGGTAGGATGGAGGTTGATGGGTGTGGGAAGAGTGGCGAAGGTCGAAGATGGGGGTGGATATCGAGATAAGTGGTGTTGGTTCATTCATTGGAGGTGGTAATGGTGAATTGATGAAGGCTAGAGGAGATGATGTCGATAAATTTATGTGAGATGATTGTGGAGAAAAAGGCAGGGTTGATGATGGTAATGCTGGTGAAAGGTTAGTGGAAGCATTTGATGTCGTTTGTGACTTCACCGGTGGTGATGACAGTGAGTTTGGGAGATCAATGTCGTCTGTGTGCGTTGATAATGGGTGTGGTCTAGATGGCAGAGGATTTATGTGGATAAGAAGTGTAGAAGATGTGGGCCGAATAAGTGTGTTGAACTCAACAAGGCTTGGGTCAATAGAATTAGGAAGGACTAGGAAATCTTCTTGATTTTCTTGTGGTAATTTGGTTAGAGGAAAAATGTGTTCATGGAAAGTAACATCTTGAGAAGTGAATTTTTTTTATTTTGAAGATGATAAACATAGTAACCCTTTTGCCTAAGAGGATAGCCAATAAAGATGCATTGATGTGAACAGACATCAAATTTGTTGTTAGGAGTGAGATTAGTGACAAAACATAAACAGCCAAAAACTCGAAGATTTGAGTAAGTATGTGGTGTTTTGTGTAAGAGTTCATATGGAGATTTGTGGGAGAGTAGGGGTGTGGGAAGGCAATTGATAAGATAGTAGGTTGTTTGAATACTCTCTCCCCAAAATTTTAATGGTAAATTGGCTTGAAATCTTGAAGCACGAGCTACATTCAAAAGATAATGGTGTTTACACTCTACTACCCCATTTTGTTGAGGAGTACGAGTATAGGTGTGCTGAAATATAGTGCCATATTCTTTAAAAAAAATCGTAGTGATATGAATTCACTCCCATTGTCTGCACGTAAAATTTTAATATCCCAATGGAATAGAGTTTTAACCTAAGAAAAAAAAAGATTTTATCAAAGATTGGGTATTGGATTTAAAATTCATGAGATGGACCCAAGTAAATCAAGTATAGTCGTCGACAATAGTTAGAAAATATCAAGTCCCAAAATGTGTATGAATTTTGTGTGGTCCCTAAATGTCACAATGAATTAAATCAAAAGGTGTAATAGTTTTTATTGAATTAGATCCAAAGGGTAATCTAGTTTGTTTTGCTAAAGGGCAAATTTCACAAACATGCTTGGTAATATTTGGAAAAGATTGCGATAGGGTGTGCAGAGGAGTTGCAGAGGGATGTCCTAGGCGTTGGTGCCAGAGATTGGATGTTTGGGTGATATGATTGACAAGCTGAAGATTTTGAGTTGGTGTGAGATAGTAAATGCCATTAAAATGCTTGCCCAGACAAATCGTCATCCTCGTATCGACGTCCTACACAACACAAAAGGATGGATAGAATGTCACTATACACTTCAACGCATGATTCAATTTACTTACAAATATTAAGTTCATACAAAATTTAGGCACATGAAGAACTCCATCAAGCAATAAATTTGATGACAATTGAATGGATCATTTACTTTCAATGTTCGCTTGTTCTCCATTAGGCAAACTAACAAAATCATGAAACGCCTTAATTTTATTATGCGTAAGTGAGAGGTGTGATACATGATCTGTTGCTCCACTATATACTATCCAATATAAAGTTGAATGTGCATCATGTTCAATATTATTGCAACTGGGTGTAGATCCGTTGCGTTTACAAATGGTTGATTGTTACCATTTTTGCTATAAAGCAAGGCCATGATATGTTTATTTTCTTTAGCCATGAAGGTTATGTTTTCATTGGTTGGGTCCTTTTTCATCTCAACATTGTGAACAACAGGTTTCTTGTTTCTAGGCTTGACATTTTTTCCATGCCATTTGTGGGCCCACTGGAAACCCATTCAAATAATAACATCGATCAACTATGTGTCCTCTTTGTTCACAGTAAGTACATCACAAGTCCTTGAGATTAGAAGAAGTGGCATTTCTTGCAGTCGGTGTCGTTGTGCGAGTGGTCTGCATCGCATGAGAAATTATTGGGATCTCATGACGAACTGCTACCCCCATTTGTCTCTCATGTTGAAGAATTAGTCCATGAGTCTGGAAGTGGATTCATCATTAAGAGCACCCCACATACTTGGGAGTAAGGTTCACTGATCCCCATCAAAAACTGCATCACCTTTTCCTTTTCTTCTCTGATAGCAATCTTATTCAACATGTTGCAGGAACATGTAATTGGTTCCTAGTAAGATGCAAGCTCGTCCCAAAGACCCTTCATTTTTGTGTAGTATGCATAAACAGAGAGGGATCCTTAGCGACATTTTGCAATTTCTTGCTGAATTTGATAGATCCTTGAATCGTCTCATTTGAGAGAACCTGTCATGGAGATTGCTCCAAATTGATGTTGTCGTTTCAGAGAAGATGATGCTACGAACTATGTCGGGGTGAATGGAATGGAGGATCCAAGTTAAAACCAAATCATAGCAACATTGCCATAAGGGAAATCTTGGATCAGTTGATGGTGGCGCCTTCTCAATTCCATCGATTAGCCCAAGCTTGTTCTTAGCGTTGAGACTGAGGTGCATAGAGCGACTCCACTCTTCATAGTTTCGTCCATCTAGTGGTGTGTTAACCAGGGTTAGCCCAAGTGTGTTTGAATGATGCAAGACTAGAGGATCAGGTAGTGTTACTTCTTTCTCCTCTATGTCTTTTGACGCAAAATCCTTTGTAATTTTTTTTGGGTTTTCAACCATGTTTTTATTGACGTCAACCATGTTGGTTGTTGTGGTGGAGTTTGGATTCTATTTGTGGTAGAAAGCGTTGAGCTAAAAACACCATGATCGGTACTCTAATACCATAAACAAATTGGCAGAATGATTTTTCAGTGTATATATGTAAAAGCTATACAAGCATGTCGATATATATATATAGTAGAAGCAGAGATATTCAAGGAACGAAAATATACACAAAATCACGCCTTTATAATTACTCCTAAAACGTTAATGGATTGATTGACCCATAATATGCTCCTATAAGTCTGAATGACAATCACACATAAAAGTAGATCAATCATATATGAATGCTGATTCCCTTTTAACATCAACACCTCTTGTACTTTACAATGGTCTATGTATAATTAATCAGAAATTAACCCTTATTTTATTTTACATAGTCATTCAAAAGCAACCTTTGTAGGCTGCTATGAACGGTCACATTAGCAAGAAGTGAAACAACTCTCTTTCTGATCAAATCCCATCATCATGAGGGAAGGAAGTGGACTCCAGCCAAGTATCCCCACTAATAAGCTCAGAAACTGTGAAATTATAAGCATCCTCGTACTCCATCACATGGTAACCAACCCAAGTCACTCGATCATTCGTCCGAGAACCAGGCCCATAATTCTCGTACTCTCCATAGTACAAAGTATCCAATCCTTGATCTTCCTCAGACCACTTGGTCCACCCCATCGGATCAACAAAGTCATCAATGTAAGACTCAAGGTACACAGTACGAGAATAGAGCCTCCATGGCCTTCCTAGGTAGCTCCTGAAGCTGCTAGAATTGGAATAGAGATCATTCGTGGCTAGAACCGAGCAGTTTTGGATTGAGATTCCAGTGTCCTCATCTGGGGTTTCTCTGGCTTGTGCTGTGATTACAGTGAATTGATGGGGTAATGGCTTTCTTGATACGATGTCGCATGCTTGAAAAACAACAGCTGCGTTTCCGAAGATGAAATCTATGGTTCCGTAAATGTCACATTCTCTGTAGAATTGTCGGAAGGAGTGGACGTAGAGAGTGTCTTGGTAGCCCTTAATGGCGCATCTGTATAAGGCAGTTAAGTCTGCGTTTACTCTCAAGGCCACTGCTTGGTGCTTCTCTGGCCCTGCTTTGTTTTCTATGGCTATGTCACGTGCTAGAAATCCCTCACCGGAAACAGCTGAGAATGTAAATAAAGAGGATCATCAGGGAATTTCCTTTTTGGGTTAACTTACAGAAACACAGGAAAATAGCTGTGAAAGCAAGCAGAAATTACAGAAATCTGGCATACCCAGAATTCACAAAATCAATGGGTTTCCCAAGATTGTCATGTGTTCATAGGAATGATAGGGAAATGGCATGGATCTTGTGCACTGCATCAGATTTGGGGAGAGAGAGAGAGAGAGAGAAAGAAAAAAAGAAAAAGAGAAGAGGACCAGATTTGGTGAGAATGAGAGAAAAAGAGAAGAGGCGAAGTTCATTTAGGATGCAAAAAAAAAAAAAAAGGGATGGGTGAGGCTCCCTGATATTGATATTCACACAACAACGCAATAGAGTGTATACAATTTAAAGTGTTATGTTTGACGGCTGTCTGATGCATGTCAAATATAATACAATTCTTTATTTGAAGTCACAATAAACTCTGAAATGTCATTTTAGCAAAGCTAAAAGAGAGAGAAAGAAGACCAAGAAAGGGTTCCAAAGGGTTTACCCAGAGACCAGTCCACTGAATGGGAAAAAAGAGGATCATGACGCAATGGCCATTTTGAAATATCTTGGAGAAACAGAGGAGAAATAATTAGGAAAACAAGCATAAGTCACAGAAATCTAGCATACCCAGATACACAAATTCACTGGGTTTCACAAAATTGTGAATGTTCACAGGAATGATGAGAATAAAGTACTAGCCCATCTATCTAATGATAAAATTTCATTTCACCATTTCAACTAAAAAACCTTAAGCTTTTGAAGATCCATTATCCATTTAATAGTGGATAGATGATTAGATATATCGCAGAAGCTAAAGGAGAGAAAATCACTGGGTTTCACAAGATTTTCAATGTTCACAGGAATGAAATGATAAAGAACCCTTTAATGATCCATCTAATAGAATAGAGAGAAAAAGAAGCCCAAGAAAGGGTCTAAATCTAAAGGGTTTACCTAAAGTTGCAGATCTGAAAGTGGTCCAGCCATCAACCACACTTCTGCTACCAGTAATGACAGTGACATCACTTCCATCTCCAAGCAGAACAATGTTGGTCTTGTAACTTGGGATTTCGACATTTTCCTCGTAAACCCCTTCCTTAACATAAATTACTGTCCTGTCAACACTATTGTCGGGAGCAAAGTTCACAGCTTCAGTAATGGTGCTAAAGTTCCCACTTCCATCTGCAGCAACCACTAGCAGCTCATCAGGATCATACTCTTCTCCATCAGAGCTCAGCAATAGTCGACGTCCGGAAACCCACGCCGGAGCACCCATCAGCCTACGGCGGCGGTAGCGGGTCTTGCTTCCTTTAGAGAGCATAGAAAGAGAATTGCTGACATGCTTGTATGTGCTGATCACAGAGTCAATCAGAACTGGCTTCAGGGAACCCGAAGCAGAGTCTAATCCTTCTAAGCATGTGTTCTTGTTGGTAACTGCTGCACTTAGGTAGGTTCTAGCATCAGCTAGCTTTCTAGAGTTTGAAGAATCACGAACCCCAGATAGTGATTTTTTTAGAGAAGCCAAGGTGGATTGGTGAAGCTCCCTGCAATCTTGAACTGCTCCTCTCTGTTGCTCAATGATGTTGGGATGGCCTGCGTTTTGGAACAGATCAGAGAGCTTTGTGGCTTGGGAGATGGCTACTTGGAGGGACTGAAGGAGGTACGTGATGATGTTTGGGCTTATGTTTATGGAAATGGAGAGCTTCAAGGAATCGAAGCAAGCTTCAGGGTATGGGGTGGTTGCGCAGAAAGATCTCAAGGAAGAGAGATTTTTTGCTTGGAATGTTTGGGAAGCATTGGATGAGTTCGCAGAAGAAGTTTGGGAAAAAAAGATTGGCAAGAGAAGAAGGAAGAGTTTTAGAGATGAGGAAGCCATGGAATGTACATGAAAAATAAGATGAAAAGGATGACAAGGTGAGCAAAAGCTGAAGAATTTTGATTATTTGACGACTCCCTTTAAATAAGGCGTTTGGGGAAAATAATTAGAATATAAAATAGTAAATTAATAATTTAATTTTTAAATTTTTAAGTTTATTTAATTTTAATTTAATATAAATTAATTTTTGAAAGACATGTTAATTATTTTATTAATATTTTATTAATATTTAATAAATATTAAATTTATTATATATTAGTCTTTGTATATAAAATAAATTTAATATTTTTAAAAATAAATTTATATGTTTAAAAATTTTAAATACTAAAATTAATAATTTTACAATTCAAGTTATTAGTTCCGCCAGTTAAAAAAATACAGACATTAATAGAACTGGAAAAGGACAATTCTATAGCAGCTTTTAAATTTTTAGCTTTCTGTTTTTTTTTCTTGAAAAAGAGGGACAATTGCACTGCCTATTTAGTATAGGACGTTGGAACTTGAAACATGAAAATTGGCTGGTGGCCTCGGGGGACGAATGGTCCCCAAAAAATAATTTTGCAATAGATTCTAATGATAGAAAAAATATAAATAAACAAAATTTTCCATGAAAAAAAAAAGGATATAGTCGAAAAATTGTGTCTGATATTTCTGATTTATAAAAAAATTTATTATTAAATTGATTATAAATAAATATATAAATATATTAAAATTATTGAAAAATATATAACGATTGATTTGATTGATAAATCTTTTAAAGACCAAGTTTATTTAAATTTTATTTGATAATTATATGTTTTTAATAATTAATTTATTTTATTTATGATTATAAATTAAATTTATTGTTATGCATTAATTATTAAAAAAATAATGCTTGATATGTATTGTTTACAAAAGAATTAATAAATTTAATTAATTATAAATAAATATATAATTATCAGAATTAATAAAAATATATCTTTCATTGACAAATGGTTTAAAGATTTAAGTCTACTTAATAATTATTTTATAATTATATATCTTTTAATAATTAATTTTATTTATCTATGATTATAAATTGAATTTACTTAAAAAATCTGATTAAATTATTAGCTTAGTTCATAAAAATATCATTTAATTAATTTTAGCCCTCAAATAAATAAAATATATAATTTTTTCTTACTTTTTTTTATTTTGATTCAATTTAATCCTTTTGATGACTCACAAAAGAATTAACTTAACCCCAGAATAAATAAAAATGAGAAAGAAATTATGCATTATATTCTTTTCTAAAACTATACTCAAATTAAAGATAATTTTCAACCACTAACTCTGAATACGGTCCAAAAATTTTTGTGGCATATTAATTTTCCTAGTTTCGCAGCCAATAATGAGAAAAATCAAATGGCCTTTTTTTTTTTTTTGGAGTAAACCGGTGGCAGGAATCTGGACAAAGGAGATATGTAATAAATTATTGAATATCATGTCTTTGAAGAGAGGCAGAAAGACACAGGATCCATGAAGGGTGATTTTTTGAAGGAAACAATGAAAATGATGGAAGGGAATCACGGGTGCGGAACAGCTGCAAAATCTATCTGAGTGTACTTTGAGATTGAGGTCAGCACACAGCAGATTGGTGTGTTGTTTCTGTTCAAAAGGCATTTAATTGGTCCAATTATCCCTTTGGGAGCTTCTCACTTTCATCACCGCAAACTTACATGCTTTATCGGAGGCTAATACGCCAAGCTTTGCCTGCTCCAACTCATCAAAGCTATTCATGCATTCCTGGTCCTAAGGTCTAGCAAGGCCAAGAGCGTTAAAATGAGCTCTCCCTATTTCACGTTTTACTGCCTTCAATTTTTAAGAGCGCCATCTCAACTTATATATATATTCAAAACATTCTCCTTACAACTTAGATATAATTTCCAAAATAAAACTATAAATATTCAAGAATTTTCTCTAAATATAAATACCAAATGCACACTTCTTTGACTATTAAGTTAATCCTTTGAGATTACACACATACATAATTTAAAAGTTATTTTTGTTAATATAATTTATATTTGTGTATAAAAGTTACATATTATGTTTAAAATAATATCCATGAATTACTCAAGCTTGGCTTTTTTTAAGTAAACATTTTTTAACATATTAAAATTTATATCATTAATTATTGTAAAAATTGAACACAGCCAAGTGATCAAATTAGAAAACTAGTGAATCGATAAAAAAAAAATATAAATTAATAAACTAAAATAACTTGAACGATTTTTTTTACTTATATTTTTTATTATTAAAATAACATCGTTTTGGCTATTTTTAATTTTTTTTTAACTCAATGCAATATTATTTTGGCTAATTTCTTATATTAATTATAATTAAAAATGTGTTTTAATTCTTTTGTGATTATTTAAAATTAAATATGAACACATTTTAAATATAATATAATTATTAATAAAATATATTATATGATTATTTTTTATCTTAAATGACTTATTTGATTAATTTTATATGTTTAAATTTAATATATCATAGTTTATACCATAAAAAATTTAAAAATATATTATATATTTTATTACCAATTCAATCGTTATCAGTGATGATGGATTAGATTAATAAACCGTCAACCTTGAACCACTTATTCAATAAATTTAACAACATATTCAACATTAGAAATAAGAGACCAAAGTTGGTGCAACCCGTGAAGGGGCTGAAGTTCAAAAACCGGGATACCTTCATTGGTATGCAACCCTACCAGCATGTGGGTTTATGCTTTTTATATTACTTCGCTTGCTCATAATGTCAAGAGTCCTTCTTAGTTTATAATATGGCATCTATATGCCAATTCTTCCCCTTGGAAGCATGTTTTATTCGTACGAAGTTTCTGCAACTTGGAACTTTCTTTGAAAAATCACGAGTCACAGTCAGAATGCGTATGCATGCCACTTCTTTGTCCACAACTCTGACTAAATCTCACGTGTTGAGATTCTTCTTTGAAAATTAATATACATTTATTCCAAATAAAAAAAGTAATTAAATATAACAATTCAAAGTCTCTTTATTTTCTATTTTTAAAAATTAATTTTTATTATTATTTATTTTTAAAATAAAAAAAAATCTGTTTGATAACTATTTTATGTTGTTATTTCAAAAATTAATTTTGAAAATAAATTATTTTTAAAATAGAAAAATAGAAACAACAAAAAATTATTTTTATTTTTTATTTTTATTTTTAAAATATAAAAAAATAAAAAATAACATATTTTTAAAATAGTTTATCAAACAATTTTTTTTTATTTTTTTTTCTACATAACAATTTTTAAAAATAATTTTTAAATATAATTTTTAAAAATAATTTTTAAAAATAAAAAAATAAAAAATCAAATCAAATGAGCTCTCAATCTCTCTTTTTTTTTATATACTAAAAATGGTATTCTAAAACACAATCTAAAAAATTCCAACAATTTTGGTGACGTATATAAAAAAAATTATATATACTTCAAATTATAACTTTTAATTTAAAAGCATACGTTAAAAAAATAACTAATTATGATTAAAGGTGAAACCAAGTGGGCTTATTTAGAATTTAACTCCATTACTAATAAATTCATAATTCACAGGGCACCTCAATCTGATATAAACATTTAAAGTATTTTATAAAATAGGTCGGCCAAAATAATCTATTTATTGAATCAAATTGCAAAAAATTATCCATTTCCTAACAACCAAAAAGCCAACGTCTCTCTTTGGATTTTCTGTTTTTGAATAGTCTTATGGACCTTTAGCTAGTATAAGGCCTATTTAATTAATCTGGAATCCTCACGAAAAAGATAATTGTATTTGGACTCATATAAAGTTTAAATTTCTTGCAGGCTTTATTAGGCCCACGGAATGAAGGTTAGGTACACATTTTTCACAAAATTAATATAATTTTTGTTTATCTCATTATCTGTTTTTTTTGTATAAATAATAATATTTTATTTATTTATAAAAAATAAATTAACATTATACAAGTCACTGACATATCATTTGGTTGGTAAATTGGTATTATAATTTTTTAGAATGTTATATGGAAACTATTCTCATAAATTTTATATTCCCACCAAACCCCCAATTTTTATACTTGTGGCAAGGTGAGAATGTTATACTTTTATAGGGAGTGGAAATATATTTTATAAAGTTAAATTTTTTTTGTTTTTTTAATATAAACTTTAAATTTTAAACATAAAATTTTAAATTTTAAATTTAAACCCTAAATATTAAAGTTAAAATTTCAAAAAATAAACTCTATATAATAATTTATAAATCTTAAATCTTTAAGTCGTAAATATTCAAGTTATAAATTTTAAATTTTAAATTTCAAACAATAAACACTAAATTATAAATACTAATTAAACTTTAAAAATTTTTAACTTTAACGTATATTTTTTTATATTTTATTTAATTACACGTGTATTTTTTTTATATTAGAACATTATAAGAGTAATTTTGAAATGTGAAAGTATTAAATTAGCAGGAATATTTATGATTAACCAACTATGAAAATATTATATTCTCATAAATATGATTCTTCTAACAGTGAACAATATAGGTAATTATTACCAAGTTTTAAGTTCAAACTTTTATTTTATAATTAAAAAATGAGTTCATTTTTACAAATATTATTTTAGTAAATATTAATTGAACTCAACATGTGAGTTTATGTACAAATTATGAAAATTACAAAGATATTTGGTATACTCTTATTTTGACTATATTATTTCACATTTCATAATGTCTTGGATATATGACTTAAATATATATACTTAATATGTTATTATGTAAAAATTACGTAACATATTAGATAACACGCCAATATCACATCTCTTTGTGTCTCATAATATTTTAAAATTATTGAGATTTTACGTCATTGTTCTTTAGATTTTATTAATTTTTATAAACTAATAATTATGTCTTTACTATAATAACTTTTAATTATTATATTAAATAAAATAATCTTAAAGAGCATATACATTATAATGTCCATTACATAATGTTTAAAATATTATAATGTGAGATGAGATGTACCAAACTCCTCTTACAAAGTGGTATTGATTGTGTTTTGTCTACTCGAGTTTTTAATACCAACTATGCTTATAACGTGGTGGGGGCTCATGGGCCCATCGCCTCCACTTCCGTGCAGGCCGGGCCTATAATTGCAGCCGATGGACCCAAACCGGATCCGCCATAATGGATCCCAAATTTCAATTGGGCAGGTTTTTTTTTAAGAAAAAAAAATACTACTTGAAAAAAATCTAACAGGTGTTATTCAACTAATGTCATACTTAAATATTCACACACACAAACATTTGATGTGGGACTCAAAGTCCATTAGGTTGGAGATTAAAAAAATGTAGCAAACATATATTAATAAAATAATAGTAGCATATTTGGCAAATAATAATAATAATATATAAATTTAAATTATTATATGACTTGTAAATTTTAAAAAATTAATAAATAAATAAATATTTTATTTTGACAAAAAATTGTTTATTTTAATTTCAAAAGATATTATTATTATTAATTTGATATTTTATGAATTTTTATATCAATTTAGTAATTGAGAATTTAATTTATTCTAATTTATTTTTTAAACACTAAATTAATACTAATAATATTTATTGAGAATAAAAAATTTAGTAATTTTTATATTTTCAAATATTAAAATGGAATAAAATTTATAAAATATATTAAATTGACAATATTATTATATTTACAAGTTAAAAATACAATTTTTATTTATTTTTAAAATAATGTGTTTTCCTCCATACTAATTAAGTTAAATTCAATCTTCATCTCACCGTCCCTTTTATCTTTCTTTCGCTTCTAACCTGCATTGCGAATTGTGACAACTGACAAGTAAATATTAACCTGCCAACCCTACCCTTTGCTAGGGTGTTAAGGTCAACCTAGGATTGTCGCCATTTGTAGTTAAAGGCAGCAATGCGTCACAATAGTTTTTTTTTAAAAAAAAAATTATAAATATTTATATATAGTGTAAATAAATCTTTTAATATTCTCGTAGTCGAATCAGAATTTTTGAAAATAAAAAAATATAATTTTAAAATTACATCATTCTCATAAATAGAACATGCAAATAAATTACTATATATTCTCGTACTTTATTTTTACGGAAAGGTTAGAATGATATTTTCGTGTCTTATTTTCATAAATTGAGAATTTTTTTTTTTTTTTATAAAATTGAGAGACATTTTTGTCTTCTTATTTTATTATTTTAATATTTAATTTTAAATTTTAAATTCTACAACTTTAAATTTTAAATTATAAAATTTAAAATTATAAACTCAAACTTTAAAAATCTCAAATATCAAATATTAAAATTCAAAATTTAAAATTTTAAAATTACAAATTCTGAAACTTAAAATTTTAAAACTATGAAATTCTAAATCAAAATTTTAAAACACTAAATTTTAAACCATAAAGTACAAGTTTAAATTTTCAAACTTTAAAATACTAAAAGTTAAATTTTAAATTTTAATCTTAAAATATATTTTATCTTCTTTTTTAAAATTTATTTAATTATACTTTTTTTATTTTTTATTTATTTTAAAAACTAATAGAGTTAATTTTAAAAATTATCAAACATTTTTAGAAATATTCATATAAATCAAATGTGAAAAGACTATATTTTAAAAAATGTAATAAAATATTATTAAGAATATTTGTGATAAACCAAATAAAAAATATTATATTTTAAAAAATGTGATTCACATAAATCATATTCTCAGAAATCAAATTAATTTCGGAAACTAAACGAAGAAATATTTTCTTCATTTAAGCGAATCTAATTTTTTTTTTATCTTTTAATCTGTTTTTTCAAGTAAATGGCAAAGTTGTTTGTTCCTCCAAGATCGTCCCTTCCTCTTGTATAGCAACCCAGAGCACGCTCACCGAAGATCAGAACGCGGTCTGACAACTGTCCGACCTAGAGGTTCTCGAAACGCAGCTCATATGAAAATGACCGTAAGCCTAAGCAGATGACGTAATTCACGGCGTTTGTGTTTCCACAGACTCTGTCAATGTAGTCAGGGGACGTAGGGAGATGGAATAAAGTTAAAAGGCTCCTTTCATTGGATGGAATAAATTTTAATAAAAAAAAAAAAAAAAATATTATTATCTTATTTAGTATGTGACGAAAAGAAAGAGATAATTAGTATGTGATGAAAAGGAAGAGGTAATGTGATATTTTATTATTTAATTAATAGATAAATTGAAAGAATAGAAAAATAAGATAAGTAAAATAATTAAATTAATTTTAATATAAAATAATTAAATTAATTTTTTTAAATAAAAAATTAAAAAAAATAGATTTTTTTTTAAAAAAATTCCTACAAATTAATCTTTATAAAATATAATCAAATTAATTTTTTAAATAATTAAATTAAATTATTTTAATAAAAAAATATGAAGTTAGTATTATTTTGTGATGAAATTTTAGATTTCATTTATTATTGAAATGAGTCCATTTTCTATGACATGATGGAATAGAACATTTTATCAAACCAAACGATGAAATCTTACTTTTCATTTTAAATTTTTTTTCATTCCTGTCAACCAAACGCGTCCTAAGTAAACCTCTTGTGCTCCCCTCCAATTAGAGTAAAAAAATCCCTCTCCTTCGTCTCTTTATTATATTATGTAAATATGATTAACAAAAAAAAAACATTTGTCATTAAAATATCGATAATAATAACAGTGGCCATGTTTTATACAATATTGAAAAAATCAGTAGAATTTTATTATTTATTGTTAAATTTAAAAGTTTTATGATAATTATAAGGGTTATTAAACTTCATTATTGAATAAAATTTTGTAATAAAATAAATGAACGAAATTATAAGGGTTATTATTAAATCAGTAAAGTTTAATTATTTATTATTAAATTTAAAAGTTTTATGATAATTATAAGGGTTATTAAACTTCATTATTGAATAAAATTTTGTAATAAAATAAATGAACGAAATTATAAGGGTTATTAAACTTCAGCATCTAAATCCGCACCAAATATTATAATGGTAAAACCTTTACTAATGACGCTAACGCATCGGACTGCACAATTCTTCCTTAAATAAATTTGTCAGACCAACCGAGGATTGTTCAAGTCCATTAATGGTATTCGCAGAGTTCTTAAAAATGCACAAACTTGAATAACTAACTATACTAGAATCTACGCACACGTTGTGAAATGATAGTGTTTTCATACAAATGGTTGAAGAAATGTAATAAAGACTTTGTATTTTACTATTTTTATATGTAAAGTTGGAGCCAACTGTTTAAAAGAAAAAATAATTAAAATTTGCTTGATTTATTTGTCTTTTTTTAAAAAAATAACTAAAAATACGTTTAATAAATTTTATGAAAAATATTTCTCAAAATAGAATAAAAAAATTCTTTTAAATATTTTTAATCATAATTATTAAATTTTAAAAATTAATATCATAATTATATTTTATAAATTTTTTCAATAATAAAAAATTGTAAATAAAAATAGGTGAAAAACAAAAAAATATTTTTCTAAATTAAACTCATATGTTTGAAAGCTAGTTGGGTAGTTTTTTTTTTCTGCTATATTTTTTAACCAATTTATATACTCCATTTTCAAACATATTTTTACATTGATTTAGTTAAATGAATAAAATTTTTTATATTAATTTTTTAAAATAATTAAAATTTAAAATACACTGCATTATTTATTAAGTCAACCATCGGGGGTTTGAGTGGTCTATTTCAAGATAGAGATGGATTGAAGTTGGCAGCTTTAAGCAGATGGGATGGTAACAGGAAAGCCGAAAGTGTAACATTCAAATTTTTATTATTATTATTATTTAATTATTTTTATATTTTATATGTTAAATACATCATATATTTTAACTCAATATATATATTACAAATTTTACACATATAATAATTATATAACATAATATTTTAATATAAAAATAAGAATTTTTATACAGTACTCCATCTTTCAAACACAAAAGATGAGAATGTCATACTAACATCGAGATGTTCATCAGTAACGACATTTTTTTATTGTATCTCTTTTTTTTTATCTGAACATAACATCACAATAATAGTGAGAACAAAAGTTCTCAGTAAACTTAACATAAATAAAATATAATGAAAAAATAGAAGTTATGTTCAGCTATATAAGTTACAAAAAATATTAAGATTTGGAAATAAAATCACAATTTCAGTTAATGCATAATTAATATGTACACTGAAAATTCACTCATTTGCTATACACATAGTAACCGATCGAATACAGTCACAATAAGTGATCAGAAAATGTGACTTTATCACCAATCTGCCTCCTCACATTATTTCTGCCACTCGATTGGAATGGCCCTCCTTTAACTCACTCAAGCTAATAGGGCGTCCCCTATTCGGTACCGTATTAAGCCATACAACTCGTCAATATTCATCAATATATATATATATATATATATATATATATATATATATATATATATATATATATATATATATATATATATATATATAGACACACACACACACACACACACACACATATTCATCAAATATAATATATAATTATCAAACAACTCGTAATGAATTTTACGCTTGCCATTCAATCACATTCATAATATGATGGATCATTTTTATACCTAATAATTAATAATTATTCATCACATACCAATATCTAATATGATTCATTTTAAATCAAATAAAAAAAAGTAATTTGTGATATCAAAATCATCATTTTAAAAGTATTTTTCTTGAATATATGTTTTATAAAAATATTTCAACAAACAATATTATTTTTAAGTAGAAAACAGTGAAAAATATGATAATTCAGCATCCAACACGGATTGACTATATTCAAAACACGGCCATATTTGAAAAATACTTTAAACATGTTCAAAAATAGCTCCAAATACGGCCTACCCATCCTGAAACAACTCAAAACACGACCTGACCGTATTATGTGACATTTTTCTCACTTATTCAATTATATCTCCCTCGTACGAACTTCGATTGAGGTGATTTCAAATCTTATAAAAATTGAAGACAATTATCTACAACTTTCATGTTTATCATTTTTTTAGATTCCTTACGGATTATTCTTAGAAAATTAAAAATAAAAACACTTATTTTACCATTTTGGATTCTAGACTAATTCTGACCTCTGCCCAATTAATTATCCATATCTATCACATATGAACTCCAATTGTAGTGATGTAAAAGTCTATAAAAAATTTAGACAATTATCTACAACTTTCATGTTTATTATTTCTTCATATTCTTTACGAATTATTCCCAGAAAATTAAAAATAAAAATACTTATTTTTACTATCCTAAATTCTGACATCTGCTCAATTAATCAGCCATATTTCTCTTATATGGACTCTAAATTAAGTGATTTCAGAGCATATATATCCGTGAGACATATATCTACAATTTATATGTTGATTATTTTTTTAAAATCCTTGCCTAATTTTTTTAGAATACCAAAAACATAAACTTCCCAAATTACTCTAAAATTCAGCTTAGTATAACTTCTCCTTTGTTTTTCTTTTTTTTCTCTTCCTTACCGACACTCCCTCCTCTCCTTCATAATTATCAATCTTTTTCCCTACCTACGACCCCCATAACATTTTCTCCCCCACTTCATTCCAACATAAAGGCTATTTATATCTCTTACCATACAAAGCTTTATAGGGTGCCCTTTTAACACTGCAATGATAACTATTATTATACGCAAACTCAGCTAGTGACAGATATCCATCCCATCCTTTTCCTTGCTCTAGTGCGCATACTCTTAGTATATCTTCTAAAGTTTGTATAGTTCTCTTCATTTAACCGTCTGTTTGAGGATAATATGCAGTACTAAAACACAAACGAGTGTCAAAAGCTTCTTGTAGTGCTCTCCAAAATCTGAAAGTAAATCAGGAATCTCGATATAAAATTGTACTATTAGAAATTTCATGTAACTGTAAAATTTTCTTCATATACAACTGGGTCAATTTATTCAACGAGTAGTTTTTCTTAACAGGTAGAAAGTGCACATATTTCGTTAACCTATCTACTATTACCCATATCACATTATGGTATGTCTGTGTTTTAGGTAGTTTGATAATAAAATATATAGATATACTGTCCCACTTCCACTCAGGGATTTCTAAAGGTTGTAACATCCTAGAAAGTTTTTGATGTTCTATCTTCACCTTTTGACAAACCAGACACTTAAACACGTATTCAGCAATGTCTTTCTTCATTCCTGGCCACCAGTATAATTTTTTCAAATCTTGATACATTTTTATAGATTTTGGATAGATTGTATACTTACTTTGATGAGTTTCTTCCAGAATCTTAATCTTCAAATTATCTCCTTGTGGTATACATGATCTATCCCGGTACATAATAATTATATTCTCTAACATTGCAAAGTTAGGCTGATCGCTTCCATTTTGTAAAAATTGATGATGTATCTGTACTTCCTTAATCTGAGTCTTCAAGTCACTTTCAATTCTTAATTTACTAACAATTAAACTTTTAGGGACAGTCATAACTGATAATTTCAAATTTCTAAATTCTTCAATTAACTCTATTTCTTTTATCAGTATTTAACTCACATGCAATAAATTTCGACTCAAAGCATCAGCTACTATATTTGTCTTCTCTGGGTGATATTTTAATTCAAATTTGTAATCATTAATGAATTCCATCCATCTTCTTTGCCTCATATTCAATTCTTTTTTGTCAAAAAGATATTTTAAATTCTTGTGGTCACTATATATGTCAAATATAACTCCATACAAGTTATGTCTCCACATCTTCAGGGTAAAAACTATTGCAGCCAACTCTAAATCATGAGTAGGATATTTTTCCTTATGTGGCCTCAATTGTTAAGACACATAAGCAACGACTCTGCTTTCTTGCATCAAAACACAACTTAAACTTTTCTTTGAAGTATCCGTATAGACTACAAAGCATCCAGAAGGAATAGGAACAACTAGAATAGGTGGAGAAGTCAATTTAAATTTAAGTTTTTGGAAACTATTATTGCATTCTTCAGTCCAATTAAAGGGACTTCCCTTTCTAGTCAATCGAGTCAAAGGCAAAGCTATTTGAAAAAATCCCTGTATAAACCTTCTATAATATCCTACTAAACTCAAGAAACTTCTAATTTCAGTCACAGTTTTCGGCCTCTCCCATTTCAACACTGCTTCAGTTTTACTAGGATTCACCAACACAGCATCCTTAGAAATTACGTGACCTAAGAACTTGACATCTTCTAGCCAAAATTTACATTTTTTAAACTTAGCAAAAAGTTTCTTTTCTCTCAAGACCTGAAGTACTAATCGGAGATATTAGTTATGTTCTTCCTCATTCTTAGAGTAGATTAAAATATCATCTATGAACACTACTACGAATTGATCTAAGTAGGGTCTAAAAATACGATTCATATAGTCTATAAAAACTGTAGGAGCATTCGTGACCCCAAAAGGCATTACTAAAAATTCGTAGTGCCTATACCGAATTCTGAAAACTATTTTTGGAATATCTTCTTCTTTAATTCCGATATGATAATATCTTGACCTCAAGTCTATCTAAGAAAAAATATTAGCTCCCTTTAATTGATCTAATAGATCGTATATTCTGGGCAATGGATACTTATTTTTTATAGTCGTCTTATTCAGTTGCCTGTAATCAATGCATAGTTTCAAACTGCCATATTTCTTCTTTATAAACAATACAGGCGCTCTCCAAGATGATATGCTAGGTCTGATAAAGTTCTTTTCTAACAATTCTTCGATCTACTTTTTAAGCTCCTGTAGTTATATAGATGACATTCTATAAGGAGTGATAGAAATAGACCTCGCCTCTGGTGCTAAATTGATGAAAAATTTCACTTCTTTCTTTGGTGAAGGTTCGGAAATCTCAAAGGAAAAAACCTCTGAAAATTCAAATTACCGAAATCTCAAGCAGTTCCTGTTTCATACTCAGGTTAATAGTATATAGGAAAACACATCTCATATCCACATTCCTTATCTCCTAATAGAGTAAGTGAGCACTAATAATGCTATACTTTTGATTCTTTGGTGGGCTTGAGAGAAACTCGAAAGTTTTATTGCAACAATCTAGAAGGACTCGATTTTGATTTAACTAATACATACCCAAGATGACATATATATCGTCCTGAGGTAGACAAATCAGATCCACTACAAAGAATTTGTCACTCAATACAACAGGACAATTCAAACACACTGAGGAGGTAATTATTTTTCCTTCTGTAGGTGTCACCACCGCTAATTCGTATGGTAACTCTGCAATAGGGTGTTATAATTTCTCTACAAATTCTATTGCTATGAAAGAATGGCTTATACTAGAATCAAACAATACAATCAGAGGCAGATTATTGATACGGCATGTACCTTACATCAAATCAGAAGCTAATTTTGCTTTAGAACTACTCAAAGTGAAAAAATTTCCTGTCATTTGTTGAGTTCGTGCAATACTTTTCTCATTCTTCAGTGGACAATGCCGTGTTACGTGCCCCTTCTGGCCACATTGAAAGAAAGTAACTTGACCAAAATAACATGGTTTATCCCCATAAAATTTCTCGCATTTTTCACATTGACCAATTGTTGACTTTTTCAGAAAAGGTCTAAGTTCCATAAGTATGGGTTGTTTACCTCTCATGATATTCTTCCCTTTAGTATTTCTATCCATAACTAGGAACTCTCTTTTCCGCTTACACTGAGTTTACCTTTCCCTTTCATCCTCTATTACTTTAGACTTGTCACCAGCATCCGACATTTATTTACCAACGTGGCATATTCTCGAATCTCTAATGCCACCACAACATTCCTAAGCTTCGAGTTCAATCTTAATTCAAACTTCACTGCCTTCCAAACTTCACTCGGATTATTCTTTAGAGTACTTGAAAACTTAGACAGTTCTTCAAACTTGGTAATATAGTGCTCAATGGTCCCATTTTCCTATCTAAGTTGAAGAAACTCAATTTCTTTCTCAACTCTCACATTGTTGAAAAAATATTTGTTTAGAAAAGTCTCTTAGAACAATTGCCATTTAATTTCCCTATCTTGATGTACCAGTAACTCTCTGGCTCATCTTCACCAGTATTCAACTTATTCTTTTAGCATATATGTCCCAAAATTAACCTTCTGTTCATTAGAACAATTTAGAACTCCAAAAATTTTCTTGAGTTCTGTTAGTTATCTCACAGCAACTATGGGGTCATATGCACCCATAAAAGACGGAGGCTGCGTTCTTATAAATTCATACCATCCATTACCATTTATAGCTTTGTTTCTATTTTGGTTTCCTTCATTTCTCCTAACCCCGTCATTATTATTAATATTTTAAAAGTACTGCAAAATCTGATTCGTAGCAGCTACCTGAACTTGAATAGCTGCGACTATGTTATTTAAGGTAACATCTGCGCTGCCTGGTAGATTCCTTCTTGGTAGTGTCATAACTCACTGTATTAGTAAAGCAAAATATTAGTCACTATTAAGGTGATCTGGCTCAACAGCAGTTTAAAATTTTATAGTAGTTATCACACCACACAAGATTATAAATAGAAAATACTAGTACTTTCCTACTGAATTTATTTGCTACCTTACATAACATTTTCACATAACTATTCAAAACTCCTTTAAGTTAATCTAGGTGACCACCCACCCCATGGTCGCCTAAGATCAACCTACTCTGATACTAACTTTGTAACGTCCAAATTTTTTAAATTTTTATTTATCTCATTGTTATTATTATTTATTTATTTATTTATTTAATTATTTTTATATTTTGCATGTTAAATACGTCACATATTTAAACACAATATATATGGATATATATATTACAAACCTTACACATGTAATAATTATACAACACAATATTTTAGTACACAAATAAGAGTCCTTATACAGCACTTTACCCTTGAAACACAAAGGGTGAGGAGGTGATGCTAACATCAAGATCTCTATCAGTAACACTATTCTTTGTTACATCTCATTTTTTTTATCTGAATATAACACCATAATAATAGTGAGAACAAAAGTTTCCAATAGACTTAATATAAATAAAATATAATGAGAAAACATGAGTTATGTTCAGCTGTATAAGCTACAAAAAAATTAAGATTTAAAGATAAAATCATCACTTCAGTTGATGCATAATTAACATACTATATATGCACTGAAAATCTATTTATTTGCTATACACATAGTGATCGATCGACTACAGTTACAATAAATAATAAGAGAATGTGAGTTCATCACCCATCAATCACATTCATAATATGATGCATCATTTTTATACCCAATGATTAATAATCATTCATCACATACCAATATCTAATATGACTCATTTAAAATCAAATAAAGAAAAAGAGTAATTTGTGATACTAAAATTATCATTTTAAAAGTATTTTTTTTATATATGTTTCCTAAAAATATTTCAACAAATAAGATTATTTTTAGGTAGAAAGTAGTGAAAAATATGATAATCCAGCACCTAATATAGCCTGTCCATATTCAAGACACGGCCATACTTGAAAAATATTTCAAATATGCTTAAAAACAGCCTTGAACACGGCCTACCCATACTGAAGCAACCCAGAAGACGGCCTGACCGTGTTCTGTAATCTTTTCTCACTTATTCAACCATATCTCCCTCATACGAACTACAATCGAGGTGATTTAAAATATTATAAAATGTTAAGACAATTATCTACAACTTTAATATTTATCATTTCTTCATATTCCTTACGGATTATTTTCAGAAAATTAAAAATAAAAATGCTTATTTTACCATTATGGATTCTAAACTAATTCTGACCCTTGCTCAATTAATTAGCCATATCTCCATTATATAAACTCCACTTCAGGTGATGTCAAAACCTATAAAAATATAAGACAATTATATAAAAAATTTATATTTATTATTTTTTCATATTCCTTACGGATTATTCCCAAAAAAATAAAAACAAAAATGCTTATTTTTATTGTCTTAGATTCTGACATTTGCTCAATTAATCAACCATATTTCTCTCATATGGACTCTAAATTAAATGATTTCAAAGCATATATATCTGTGAGACATATATCTATAATTTATATGTTGACTATTTCTTTAAAATCTTTGTCAAATTTTCTCAGAATATCAAAAACTGAAACTTTCCAAATTACTCTGAAATTTAACTTAGTCTAACTTCTCATTTGTTTTATTTTCTTTCTCTTCCTTACCGACACTCCTTCCTCTCTCTCTCATAATTATCAATCTTTTTTCCTATTTACCACCCTATATATACAATTTTGTCATCATCCATTATTTACAAAAATATTATTTTAAAATATTTACGAAACTGTCATATCAAAGAATTTACATAAATATCATTTCAATGAAATTACATAAATTCTATTTTAATGAAATTACATAAATGTTATTTTAACTATCTTAAGATTTTGTTTAACTTAAGTAAAATTATAAAATAATTTAATCTTCCTTTGAAATTCAAAATATTTTTTTCTCTTTGAAAAAAAAATCAATTAATAATATAAAAAAAATCAAAAATATTATAGGAAGGCTGTCCGTCCTTGTCAAGGGAGATGTTAACGAGCTTTTTGACTTCCCCACGGCTAAAATGGCAAAATAAGCCACTTGATACGTTGGAGAAAAAAAATATTTTGTCGCCCCAAATGACGTATCACTGGGACCTTTTCAAAAAATATTTTAAAATAATTTAGACAGAGTAAAAAATTTAAAAAAAAAATTCTAAATATTTTAAATTATAAATTTTAAAACTATATATCATAAATTTTAAACTTTAAATACTAAACATTATATTTTAATCTTTAAATTTTAATATTTAAATTTTAAAATTTTAAATTATAAATTTTAAAATTAAAAATTAATTTTCTAAATATGATTAATGATGCTTTGATTTTTTAATTCTACTAACTCACTTGAACTTTAATTATTTGATAGTCTTTTTTGTGTGCTAAACAAGTTAAAGCTCATGCATATATTTAAATTCTTGACGAGAGTTCGATGTTTATATCAAAAATAAAATCTAAAATTGGATCTCAATCAAAAATTTGTAGAGGAAGTCAATGTACCCAAAGTAAAATTTAAATCACTTCTCTCTAACCTAATGTATGAATTTATAAAGCTTGACTCTTCGTATCCGATGATTGTAAATAGCGAGTTGAATGTTAATGAGACTGATAAATTATTAGAGGTACTTAAGAAATATAGGAAGGTAAATGGATATAGCATAGATAATATAAAAAAGATTAATCCATTTATGTACATGTATCGTATTCTACTTGATAATAATCAAAAACTTTTTTAAAAGTATAAAAAAAGATAAAATCTGAACATAAAAAATGTAAGAAAAAAAGAGGTGCTCACACCATTTGATGCAAATATTAGGTGTTTTAAACACTAAATACTATATTTTAATCTTTAAACTCAATGCATCATCAACATTTTTTAAGTTGGACCCCTACATTTCAAATCTCGAATATAACTGACTCACCAGTCAGTAATTTTTAAATAATTCATTCTTATTATATTTTAGTAAAATGATAGTTTTTTTTAATAATTATTTTAATGTTTATATGTAAATTATAAATAAAGGTAAATAATTATTTTAAGTGCTTCAGCTTATTAAATTACAACAAACAAAATAAAAAAGAAATTATCAGAAAGTAAGAAATATATATTAATATATAAAAATGATATTATACAAATTATATATAAAAAAAAAGGCAACATAAAAATAAATAGAGTGCTAGTAAATGATCGATTTAACCTGCCCATGATTTTCCAAAAATAGGGAATACTCGAACAATCAAGGATCACCAACCAACCCATCATCAATATTTTCCCAATTCTCATCTCTTTTTCCCCCTCCTTTTTAAAAAATAAAAATAAAAATTAACCACTAGAGTAAATACAAGAACAAACAAGAAATCTCAAAAGTCGCTTTTCAAAGACTAAAATTATAAATTAGTTTTCGAACTTACATAAATTTTTTTATATTAATCTCTAAAATTTTTATTATATCTGAATTAGTCTTCAAATTTATAAAACTCACAAGTTATTCTTTTTCTTATATTTTTAATTATGTATAAAAATAATTTTTTTTATGAGTTTTGTAAATTGAAAAACTAGTTTGCACCCAATAAAAATTTTGGAGATTAATATCAAAATAAATTTGAAAACTAATTTGATAGTCATATCCTTTTCAGTCTCCCAATCCAGAAGTGTACGTTACGCCGGTAGAAGGCAGCCATAAATTCCCCTCAATAAGTTGAGCCACTGTGAAGGGACTAGCTTCCCTCGAATCGTTGAACACATGGAACCCTTCCCACTTCACCCGGTTCTCCACTCCAGCCCCTGGTCCCTTGTTCATGTACTCTCCATAGTACAATGTTTTCAAAGCAAAATCCGCATTCCACACTAGCCACCCTTCTGGCCTCACCACATTGCTCAAGTAGGATTGCATGACAACTGTTCGAGAAAATGCCTTCCAGGGCCTACCCAGGTATGTTTCTATGGAGTTCACTGAGGGAAGCAGGTCAGAATCCGCAGAGATGTTACAGAATTGGATGGAGAAACCCGATGGCTCATTTGGGTCTTTTCGTCCTTGTGCTGTGATGGTGTTCTTCTGACCTGGCAGCCCTTTTCTTGCCAGAATTTGGCACTTTTGAAACACTACGGTGGCGTCTCCGAATATGAAATCCACAGTGCCACTTATTTTGCATTCTCTGTAGAATTGTCGCATGGTGTGGGTGTAGAGGCTGTCTTGGTACCCATAGATGCCGCAGCGGTAGAAGACAGAGAGGTCAGAGTCTGATCTCAGTGCCACTGCTTGGTGCTTCTCGGGCCCTGCAGTGTTCTGGAAGGTGATGTCTCGTGCTATGAACCCTCTTCCACTAACAGCTGCACATGCCCCGTATAAAAAGAAGGAAAATTGAGAACTGGGTCAGAGATTTTAGCTTATGTAAGAGGATGAGGGTGGTTGCTTCAAGGCTTTTAAGTGTTATTATTGCAGCACATGCTGTCTTTTAAACTTTATTATCAGTTGGTTTCAGACATGGATTATGTTGGTTAAACAATGCCCCACTTTTCTTTTCAGACATGGAATAAAATATATCGAAAAAGGAAAATACAAATATATGATAAAAGTAGTAATCATTATTCTTGTTAACCACGTCCTATAGGATCATTGAATCAATAGCAATTAGTCTTATTTGAAGAGGCTCGTATATGAAACGTCTTGATATTAAAAGGATTATACCAAGAGGGTGCCCTAATAACTGGGAAAGGAATCAGTATTAATAAGCCTCAACTTTGAGATTACGTTAAAAACAATGTTCTTAATCTAGGAAGTACAACTATGTTGCACATGTAAGAGTATCATATCTAGTATAGATATGGGTACCCATATAAGATATGACAATCTTTTTAAAATATAGAGTGCAGATTCAATAATATACCGTAATAATTATATAAATAAAAAATATTTTATAATATATAATAATTTTTATAACAATAACATAGGTTATAATCAATTAAAATAGTAATATATGATATGAAAATTGTATGTATACTAGTTTATTTATTTATTATTATTAAAGTTTGTAAGATTTAAGATTTGTTTGATTCTATTTTTGTTTTAAAAAAATATATTTAAAAATAATTTTATAAAATAAAAAAATATATTTGATTAACTATTTTAACAACATATTATTTTTTATTATTTGGGTGTTATGAAAATAAAATAAAAAATAAAAGCAGATCTCCCTTTTTTTAAAATAATTTATTTTTAAAATTTATTTCTAAAAAAAATATAAAATAATTTTTAAACAAATTTTTTTATTTTGAAAATATAAACCTATTTTTAAAAATAGTTAACCATATATAATAATTTTTATAACAATAAAATAGGTAATAAAATTTTATAATATATATAATTAATCAAAATAGCAATATATGATATGAAAATTATACATACAATTATGTATATTAGTTTATTTATTTACTATTATTAAAGTTTGTAAGATTTAAGATTTATTTGATTCTATTTTTATTTTAAAAAATATATTTAAAAATTATTTTATAAAATAAAAAAATATTTTTGATAAATTATTTTAAAAATATGTTTTTATTATTATTTGAGTGTTATGAAAATAAAATATAAATTAAAAACAGATCTTCCTTATTTTTTAAAAAATAATTTATTTTTAAAACAAAAATATAAAATAATTTTTAAACGAATATTTTTGTTTTGAAAATATAAACCTATTTTTAAAAGCAGTTAACAATATATAATAATTTTTAAAACAATAAAATAGGTAATAAAACTTTTATAATATATATAATTAATCAAAATAGTAATATATGATATGAAAATTATATATACAACTATGTATATTAGTTTATTTATTTATTATTATTAAAGTTTGTAAGTTTTAAGATTTGTTTGATTTTATTTTTGTTTTAAAAAATTATTTTTAAAAAATATGTTTGATAAACTATTTTAAAAATATGTTATTTTTTATTATTTGGGTATTATGAAAATAAAATAAAAAAGATCTCCCTTATTTTTTTTAGAAATAATTTATTTTCAAATTTTATTTCTAAAATAAAAATATAAAATAATTTTTACACAAATATTTTTATTCTAAAAATATAAACCTATTTTTAAAATACAGTTATTAAACATACTTTTAATTTCATATTTCTAAAACTTAGAGTTAAAATTTTATAATTATATTTCCAATTTACTTAACGTGTCTAAACTAAATTTTCAAAATAAAAAGAAAATACTACATCATATGTATCTAAAAGTATTTAGAGTACTCAAAAGGTTCCTATACCAAACATGTATCCGATATAAATGCGTACTTAATATAAATACGACTTGAATTTAGAAATATATGTCCTTCATAAAGTATGGCATCAACAATTAATACAGGCACGACAATGGGTCAATATTTAATTTGTTCATGACATGTTTGATACAAATATATATATATATATATATATATATATATATATATATATATATATATATATATATATATATATATATATATATATATATTATTTCTTTTGTAAAGAATCTCTCTTTCATAATCCTTAATTCATTAAAAGATTAAGAATGTCCATTTTTAGATTATCTATCTTGATACTCATTATTATGATTAAAAAAGTTGAAGTTAACAAGCAAGCCAAGGGGGGAAAAAATAAAGGAGGAGAGAGAGAGAGAGGTTTGGTAATATGAAAGTTCTTACCGAAGGTAGCCGATCGGAATGTGGTCCAACCGTCGATGTAATTCCGGTCACCGGAGATAACAGTGGCATCCATGCCATCTCCAATCATCATGATGTTCCATTTCTTCTTCTTGATATCGACGTTCTCTGTGTACACACCCCTCTTTATGTAAATAACAAAGCGTTTCATGCTGTATTCAGGAGCTGCTAGAACTGCATCAGTTACACTTGTGAAATCCCCTGTCCCATCTGTAGCCACTACAACATCCGCCGTCACCTCATTTGCCTGTATCAGCTTCTGCTCCCTTGGTTTAATCCAGGAAGGAAATTGTCCCTTCCTGGTGGGAAAATCACCCGAAATAGGGTACACCACCTGGGTGAGGAGCTGCTGGACCAATGAGATCACTTCGCTCAACCCAGATGATACTATACCTTTCACAATGCTATTGGTACCTTCGAATCCGTCCATGCATGTCTGTGGATGTGAAAGTGCAGCACTTAGCCATGTCCTCAAATCTGAGCTTAAGTTTCCTGTGCTGTTATGCTTTCCTGCAAGAATCATATCCATTTATTTTTCTGTGAGAAAAAAATCGATTAGAGTAGTAATAAGTGACTGATTTTAGCTAACTTGGGTACAGTGCCCCTGTTTTCAATTAACACTGAACAGAGGAAAACAGAGTAATACTGATGGACCTTGGATATAGTGTGAATAAGAAGAGAACAATGAGATTCGAACTATGAACTTGGAAACACAGATTTTCCAGTTGAACACACCAAAATATTCTTTGAGTATAAGTTCACAACAGTCTAGGAAGAAAGTGAAGAAGAAACCGACCAAAATATTTTTCAATTAACTGCTATATTAATAGAAAGATTATCTATATTTTATTCTGATAGGTAGGGATGACAGAAAATGCCAAGATAATGGTACCTCCGGGATTCTCAGTGGCAGAGACAGCCCAGTTGAGATCATCAAAAGACAAATCAAACAAATCGAGGCAGTCGGAAATGGCATTGGAGAGACGAAAATCGCTGAAGACGTTGGAAAACTGCCCCAATTTCGAGGCAACCTGGTGCAAAGTATCAATGGTTTGTTCCATAACTTGAAGGAACTCCGGAGCAGAAACTGTCAAGCACTTTGACACCCTGAAATCACTGCGAGCGCTATCACCAAATGGGGTGCACTGACCCAGAATCAGGATCAACAAGAAGATGAATGTGATACTGGGTGTTCGTGACAGCTCTTTTGTTGAAGAAACAGCCATAGGAACTTGGAAGAGGTGAGTCTCTTGCTGCTGCTGCTGCTGCTATAAAGGTATCTTTTTGTCCCTTCTCAAATGCAAAGAACTCAAAGATGTTGTGGTCTATTTAAGGGGGAGAGAAGGAAAGAGGGACTAGAGTGTGTTGGTTAGAAGGGCAGGTAAGGGAATTTAAGAAGGTTGAAGGGTGAGTTTCATGACAGAGTCAGAATCTGAGAATAGGGTCATTAAGGGAATGGATAACCAGTTAACTGAACCCAGAGGTTTGTGTCACTGAAATGTAAGTGTCGGCGGTCACTATGCATGTCACTCTTCAAAGGTTACCATACCAAATCCATGATGCTAATCTGGAGGGCATCTTGTCCTTGGCAACCACCCACTGTGACTACTACAGCTTCTACCATAGCCAGTTTGCAGCCCTTTTTTTGGAACTCCCTCTCTTGGGTAGATTCCTCTATTTCTATTTACAATGGCACCTAATAAGAGTCATTCTTCAATTTACTTTTTGAGTTAAAACTTAAAAGCTTAGCCTCCCGTTCTTGTCCTTGTTCTTTGACATTTGACAAAGTTTGGCAGCCTTCATGCCTATGTTGCTGGTTGGTTTTACCTCATTTTATGAAGTCAATCATGGTAATGCAGGCTGAAATTTTAATGCCATTGTTTCTGCTATAGCTGCCCGAAGAATTTATCTAATAGCTACTCTAGGTGCATGCATGCGGTAACAAATTAACATTGAATAAACAGTAAATTTAACGAAAAGATTATTTTAATTCATCGGTTAAATATGAATATATCAAATTTATATTATAAATTATATATAAACTAAATTGACACATTTTTAAAGATAAAAAGAAAAAAAATTCAATTAAATCTTTTATTTTTATTTTTTATTCACTTAATTTTAACTTAAATTTAAACTCAAATCTTCAATTTTAGAAAAAAAATTTAATACCACTAATTCATCGAGCCAAGAGGTTCAATCTAAGCACAAAAAACTTTTGTGCAAAGAAATATTGATGATTATTGGATCCAATCAAATTGATCATTATTAGTCTTTTAAAAGTTATACCTACAAAATTTGGTCAAATCATATTAGCCTTCCATTGCAATTTTGCTAAATTCTAATTTTTGGCTTATTATATTACCACTACATCTTATTAATATCACTATAATAAATCCAAAAAGTATGCAATTGATGAAATAATTTGTTATAAATTTATTAAATAATTATTACAAGATTAAAGTACTATATTTTATTAAAAAATGATATATACTTTAAATTATCAATTGTTCATATATAGCTCAATTTTTTTTATTATCCGAAGTCTAACAATCAAAAATTATTATTTTATTTTCAAAAAATATATGTTTCGTTAATTTAGTCCCTCTAACCCAATAAAAAAAATTGTATACAATATAACCCAATGGAGATGAGTTAAAATAATTAATGATAAAGAGGACTAAATTAAAAAAAAATTCTCTACATCAAAGTGTTAATTTTCTCAACAAGTTGTACAAAAGTGAAGAATGAAAACAACAATTCAAACAAGATTTGTATAATGGATAGAATAATTATAAATTATATACTATATATCAAGAGAGTGACCTCAAATCACTAATTGTAATTTAGCAATTGTTAATTACCAAAATGATGGGACTCTTATGAAGTTTTTTTAAAGTTCAAACTTAGAGTTTCAACAATTTTTTATATAAAAGTAAAGTCAAAATCTAATTCTCCAGCTGGTCTTATTGTGACTATGAAAATATGTCTGCAAATTGGCTTTATTAAGTGAACACCAATCAAGGGTAACAGGAATAATCAGCTATAAAAAAAATATCAGAAGAAATGAATCGAAAAATATATGGTTGTGAGAAGTTCTTATAAAAGCTAATTATTAATATATATATTAATTAGTGAAATTTATATATTTTGTCCATAATTATTTTTTTATAGACCGAGTCATCTTAAAATTTTTCTTAAATTCTTGTTCATTTTATGCACTTTAATGATCTTATTGTTGGTTAGCAAATTTTGTGCCCTCCATATTATTCCTGGAGGGAGGTTTTTTATGCCCATTTGAGAAAATGCCAAGCCTAAGTTTTATGAAGACGTAAAATACTGAACAAACTCACATTTTGGGGAGAGAAAGTGATATTTATTATTTAATGATCATTTGAAGTGGACAAAATTAATTAATTTTTGACACTGGCCTGCAAACAACAATGGAAAAATATAGGACTTCACTCGGTCATATAACTGCTTTCTTAAAGAGTTTTAAGTTTAACTTTATAGGAAATAATTACCAAGAATGTTAAGCTCTAAAAATTTAAAACATTAGTCCAATTTTGAATTTTTTTATAGATTTATATTTATTCAAAAAATTTATAGATCTCTTATTAATTATATAATATACTTAATACTAACTACGTACAATGGTTTGGTGCTAATAATTATTAGCTTATTATGACGTTGAATTATTATTATTATTTTGTGTTTCAAAGTATCGATTTCTTGTTTAGTTAGCACTTCTGTTGAGCATTAGATAAAAATGATCCAAAGTTGATGGCACATTCTAAAAATGACTAAAGGGTACAAATGCCATTGAGACACCAGAAAATTCACTTATTATTATGCATATTGATTTGATCATTCATATGAGAAAAAAAGTTCTATCTAAGTTTCACATTTTTTTTTAGATTAAACATCTTTTTCATGTTCATTCCTCTCATATTCTTTTTTATTTTCAAATAGAGTAGTTTAGTTTTAAAAAATTCATCCTTGTTTTTTTTTGGGTGATATTGCTAGGGAGTGTTATTGATGGATTCTCTCTTGAAAAAAGTATTTGTTAAGCACAAGTTTAATTTGAACGTAAATTAGTCAATAACACTCTGATGTCAAAGTCAATATTAATATATAAATAAATAAAAATTAAAATATTTTATTTGTATAGAGAAAGAGTTATACATGGCCATATAAATGAAGGCGAAAAATATTTTGATAATATTAATTAGTCAGATGACATTTAATAATTCTATAAGAGAAAGTTTCTGTATTCCATTAATATATATAATTCTTAGAATATAATTTTTAATGTGTATCCTTATTTGTAGGTAGTAATTCTTTGACACAGTATTCAAGTTAAGTAAAATAATTTGGCGGATTAAGAAGTAGGATTAAGACAAGCCAACCTTCTACTATCATCAATAATCTTAAAAGACATTGTACCAAAATTTGATTACATTATAAAATTTCACTTAATTCTCTTACTAAATATGGAAAGGCTTTCTTAAATTTGTTTTCCCTCGTATGCTAAATAGTAAATCAAAGCCACTATTTTAGACAACCAACAAAATGGAAAAATCAGTAAAATTTGGGGCGACAACTTTTTCTTTTTTGGTGGACGCAACTACTAGTATTTAGTATAAGCAATTAGAATAAGTTAATTTTGAAAATTTTATAATTACAGTACCCAATAATACAAAGCTTGCCGTCCAAAGGAAAAACAAGAAAACATATTAGGACCCTTTTCTTAACTTTTCAACGTTGATATTTTGTCTACTTTTTCCTTTTTCAAACCATAACTTTGTTAGTCCAAAGGAGTAATTTATCCAATATTTTTTTCTTGCAATTAAATGGCGTTTGAGTGAATTTGTACCTAGTTCAATTAATTTATATTTTTAATTCAATTAAAAATAAACCATTCATACTGTAATTAAAAAAAATTATGCACAATTTTCTAGTGACCTAATTTTAAAAATTTAGCACTATTAAATTTTGAATATATATAAAACTGCCGCTATAGATATATAATGATTTTATCTGATCATTTTACCTGCTATAAGAAAAGTTAGTAAAAAGCAAAGGTTAAAATTTGGTAAGGATCACGTAGAAGCTACTAATTATAGTAGTTTATTTCATTATTATGAATTAGCCACTTAAACATGGCTTGTGCTAATTATGTGGTGTATCCTTTAATATTAATTCTATGCTATAAACATAGTTCGCTCACAGTTTATACATAAACTAACTGTTGGGGTTAATTCTATATGATTTTAAATAATTTCATTTAAATTTTTTTTATCAAATTCAAATTTAACTTTATATTAATAATTTATACATAAATATAAAAAAATTATGTACATAATTTTATTTATGAGTTTTAAATTTTTTTATAGCTGTACAATAAAAATATTCGCCAACTAATTTGCATATTAACCAAACTATGTTTCTCTTTATGGATTTTAAATTCTATACATCATAACTCTTTAACAATATATGGGTTATATTGGAAGGTTGTTCTTTTTGGAGTGTCTACAAAAATAAAAAAAGATGTAGTTAATGAGCATTAGGTAGTTATTTAAAGGCTTAGATTTTTTTTTTTATAGAAATAAAATAATTCAACAAAAAATAAACTGCCGCTATAGACATACAAGGATTTAACTTATTTAAAATGTAAAGTAAAATTTTAAAAATAAAGTATAAATAATTTTTCTTGATGAAAAAAATGGAGTTATTTTATATTTATAAATTTTTATTTAATAATCTGTTTATATTGTATATGAGTTTAATTTTTTAATTAAAATTTTTAGTTTTCCACTTTACTTCTTATAAATATAAATTTTGGACTTCTAGAGGACCTTCTTTCATATAAATTCTTAGATACATTTTTTCTGTAGTTATATGTTGAACTCTCTTTCTTGTCCTTCTACCTGGAGGGAACGAATGGTGTTTGTGCACAAAATTAACAAAATTTTATTAAAAGTAAATTATATTCATTTTATTTCAAATTTGTAAAAATTACACTCATATATGTTTTTGTTATAAATTAAAACAAATATAAAATCTATACTCACTCTCCTTCAAGTTTAAAAAAAATTACATTAATCTCTTTTATTTTAATTTTTTATAAGTTTTTAACCTCTTTTACATTAATCTCTTCTATAAGTTTTTAAGAGAAAAATATATAAAATATAAAGTCTATTAATATATATAAATTAAAATTAAAAAGAGTGTGAATATAAGTGTTAAAAGTTTTAAGAAAAGTGAATATTTTAACTCTAGTTATTAATAAATTATTATTATTATTATTTAAAACAATTACAATTAATATATATTTTATAAAAATTTCTCCTCTTTCTAAGTGGGTATATATAGTATATATTAGAGTTATTATAGAGAGGAAAGGGGAGAGTACATTCCCAATGTATCTTTCTTTCCCAAAAGCAATAAAGGCAAGAGAAGAAATGTGGTCTTAATTAAAGGAAGAACTGCGAATATGGAGGAACGCGTTTACAGCTTGGTCTCGTGTCGTTTCGCTTTAGAATCTCCAATGTTTTTTTCTTTTGACATTATGCTAAGAAAAGGCAACATTCCACCAGCAAACGCGGCACATGCTGGAACCGACAAATAAGTAATATTTTTAATATAAAAAAATATGTTTTATATTTTTTTTAAGAAAAAGGTGAATCTATTTAACGGAAATTGATGGGAGAAAAATCTTTCAATACAATAGAAAATAATTTCAATAAATTTTAAAAAACGCAATTATTCTTATAATAAAATAACAAAAAAATTTGAAAAATAACTTATTGATTAGAAGAAAGATGAAAATGAAAAAAAAAAAGATACAGTTTCTCACTTTAAAATTTATCTGTTGAATAAATTATATATAAAGAAAGGTTATTCACTTTTTAAATTTTTTTAAAAATTAATTCTTCTACATTTTTTTTTCTGATCTATTCGCATTGTCGAGAGTCAGAGAAAAAAATTGCAAATTTTTGAAGATTTTATTAATGGAGAAAAAAAAACTTTTACTTTTAAGAAACAAAAACACGTTTAAACAGAATAACGTGTTGCATGCATGGCAGACAACAGAGAATAACTTTGGCAAAAAAGAAATGAGTAAAAAAGGAGAATAAAAGAGGGAAGGAAGAGGAGGATTGTCGCTAAGGCGTTGCTAAAACGAGGGAGAGGAAAAGAAAAAGAAGAGCTGTCTGCTATTATATTTCACAATAAAAAAACTTCAATTTTTTCTTTAAGAAAAACCCACCTACGATTTTAACTTAAATTACCCAGTCAAATATAAATTATATTTTAATAATGATTTTGTTCTTTGAAAGAGTATTTCATTATTAATTTTTTATATTATTCTAATACGTGAGACTATATTACCACAAAAAAAACATGAGAGTATAATTTTTTTTATAATTCTATAAACTTTTTTTATCATCTAAAGATTATGTCCGTAGTACCTTGGAATTGATAAATTAAAATAAAATTATAATTTCCAACATTAAAGTGAAAAAAAATTGTAAAGTAGTAATTTTATTTTTTGAGGGTCAAAATAATTTTTTTTTTAATCAAAATATCAATGATAGTAATACCTACTTTCATTTTTTATACACAGGAGTATTAATTGTTTTAAAATAGATTTAGTTTGTAAAATATTAATAAATTAAACTAATTATGAATAGTTGTTAATATGCCAAAGTAAATTACACTAAAAAAATACAAATTATATTTATATATTTATTAATAATAAGTTTGATTTCCTAATTTATTTTAGCTCACCATATCTGTCAATATCCATTTTAACACCTTAAAATTATGAAATTGAAACAAAATTCTAGTCTCAACTCTTGGGTACAAAAGTGACACAGAAAATTTGTAGAGTGTTAAATTAATAATAACACTATTTTTAAACATCAAAATAATTTTTTTTCTAAATATATATAATAGTATTACTTACATTTTAATTATACACAAATATTGAAAATAGGAAATTTTAAATTAAATAGACTTAGGTCATAAAATTTAATAGATTAAATTAATTATGAATATGAAAGTAAGTCACACTACTTTATTTTTTAACTCATCGTGTCATAAATTATTTTATTTTAAAATATTAAATTATTAAATAAATACATATAAATAATTTAATAAAGATATTTAAATAATTTATTATCATATTTAATAGGACTTATCTGTTAATTTTTATATTGAAATTGATGTCCTATTTGTGAATGTGATGTTGTAGGGGTTGGCTGGCTGCATTTTTGTGCCACACACTTAATATCCTCAATCAATACTGATTGGTCACTTGACAGAGACTTTTACCATTAATAAAAGATTTTTGCTCTTTTTGATAGTCTCTTACATCAAAATTAAGTCTCTATCTAATGAAATAATTAAAGAAACTATATTAAATAAAAATAAAAATCTCTCGTATAAATTACATATAAATAACTCAGTCCATCATAAATTATTTATTTACAAAATTCATAATAAAATGCTATGTGTAAATAAGATAATATAATAATATTTCATAATTTTAAAAATGATTATTAATAATTGATTAATGCTAATCTATAAAATTACTAAAAATACAATATCACTTTCATTTTGGCCTTTTAATTTGGGCTTAGATAAATTATTGATCACCCTATAAAATAATATTTTGGAATTTTCATGGCCTTTCATTCATAGCTATGGCAAACTCACTTTGGGGAATATAGTCAATGGAGATCGAATATAAATTATTTGGATATAATAATACAACTCCACTTACTAATGTCACATTATGTCTTAAAATTGACATTTTATGTTTTTGCATTTGAGTAATATATATTTATATCACCAAAAATAGTTTCAGTGCCAACGGTGATAACAAATTATATATAGCTTTAATGGTGACAAAAATTGCTTTTAAAATCTTCAGTGACAACAATACAGGGTTGAATTTTTTTTGGCTACAATGTGAAGAGATTTTGTCGTTGTGGAATGCCATTGTTTATTTTTATTTGTTGTGTATGACACTATAATTTAAAGTGGCACCTAATATATACTTATTTTCTAGCAGGTGCCTTATTATAGGAATTGTGTTCTTTTTAAAGAAAAAAATAAATTATTACAACAAAATAATCACTTGAGAAACAATCCTTTATTAGATTTATCATTTCATTCACTACAAGAAAAAAGGGTTTTTGTGACAATTAAAGTCGTCACGGAAACCTTAAAAGTCGTCACAAAAGACATTTTGTGACAACTTTTAGTCGTCACTCCTTGGCCGCTAAAACCGTTGTCGCTAAAGGTTTTTTGTGACGATTTTTGAAGTCGTCACTAAAGCTACACTTTCAGTGACAACTAAAATCGTCACTGAAACTTATAAAACTCGTCACTAAAAGGCAAAAGTTGTCACAAAAAGATTACAAAATGAGATTATGAAGGTCTTTTGTGACAAGTTCAGTCGTCACTAAATGTATCTTTAGTGACGACTTTTGTGGTCGTCACTAAAGGTTTCGTGAATCTGATCCTTTAGTGACGATATAAGTTGTCACTGAAAATGAATTTTAGTGACGATTTATAAAAGTCGTCACTAAAAGCCTTGAACATAATAAGTTTTAGTGACGACTTATATCGTCACTAAAAGTGTTTTTAGTGACCACTTACATAAATTGTCACTGAAAGTATGTTTTTAGTGACAATAAAAATCGTCACTGAAAATGTTTGAACTATATATAACACACATTCTTTATTTTTTGTTACAATAAAAATTGTCACTAAAAGTATTTTCAGTGACAACTAACATTAGTTGTCACTAAAAGTTTTATGTAAATAGGGATTCAGTGACAAAAATAATTGTCACTAAATATTTTGTATTATTTTTTTTAACCATTTGATTTTCTTTAAAAATAAAACCTACACTATGATATCAATCGAAATAAAAAGTTTTAATAAAACGATATATATTAAAATAATTTCAGCTACAACAAAAATTTGTTGATAAGTAACAACCATATGTCCGTTAACAGAAAATTAAAATACAAATAATAAAATATCAAAAAAATAAAAAGCATCAAGTCTATGGTTCTCTTGAAGTTGTTGGTGTTGCATTCGTTGTAGAATTTGGTGTAACACTCCCTGTTGGTAGAATTGAAATTTGTCCCTATTTACAACACATGAAAACAAATTAATAATTAGCAAGTAATACAAAGTACAAGTTAATTAAATAATAACAATTATTATATATACTTTTAAATAATTTCTAACTATAAATGAGAGCAAAACACAAGAGATATGTTATGCATGGTCAACAGAGACCTTTAATCATTATATTATATGTATGACAAGTAAGTTGCAACTCTTTAGCAAGCAAAAAAAAAAAAAAAAGACTCCAGGCAACATTAAGTTTTCCAGCATTGCATATTCCATCAAAAAATATATGTTGTAAATCACAATATCAAGACCCAAATTCATTTTCTCCAGGTTAGATACTTTCTCCAAGCACTACTGGTACTGAAGAAGACTAGCTTACCTTTCAACCTCTAATTTAATAAGAAACTCTTTCAAGGCTTGAACTTCAGCTTCGGCCTTGCTTGTTCGTTCATCAATTCCCCGGGAATTTTCTTGTGCACAAGACACTTCTGCCTCTAGATTAGACAATCTTTCCAAACTTTGCTGATATTGAAGCAAGCCAGCTTCCTTTTCCTCTTTTAATCTAGCAAGAGCTCTCTTTAAAGCCAAAATTTCTGTCTCAGCCCTAGACACCCATTCAGACTCAGACAAAACTTGGGCCCCAGTCTCACAACTCCCATCACTTTTCCCATTAATCTCATCTTCCACATCATGAAAATTGAGCCCCTTTCTAGCGCGCCCTTCTGCAAACTTTGCATGATTAAATAAGGTTTCTATAATACATTTCTGCCCTCCTGGCAAAGGAATCTGTATCTTCTTCAATAAGCTTAATCATTTGCTTCACCTTGACATCCATACTTGTTCAAGGGGAGAGATCATTGCTATAAATTAAATAATGTTTCGAAATGAATTTTTTTATCTAACAGCATACATAATTTGGAATCTTTGCCGTTACTAAAAGAAGATACATACATGTACATGAACTTGGATGAATCCATAAACCAATTAATATCTAAGATAGTTAGAACATGTTTAATAAGGAGAGGTAATTTTGACTTTAATGCAATCAAAGAAGCATATCTCGGGAGTACTAAATTGAAGTGTCATAAGCAAAATTTCAAGAGGAAATAATGTCAAATCTACTCTGAGGAATAAAGTAAATGGATGCTATGAATGAAAAAAAGAAGAGTAAAACAATAAATAGAGATGGTTTAACATAACAGAGACCGCTATACAGAGTACATGTCCATACAAGACTGAAAGTTCCTAAAATCAAAAAATAAATCCTGTCACCTCATGCTTCAACATCGATAGTTAAGGATTTAAACGAATTTTGGAGAGAACCGGAAGAAGAAAAAAGTTCACATTCAATAACACACTTGCAGTTTTAGTAAAAATGCCCCCATAGTCTCATAAAGTGCATCATGTCTATCAGTAAACCAGGAAGTGAATTTGGAAAAAGTTGTTTGAATCAGCATATATCATTGCAACAGACATCACTAAAGGGTGTACATTCAGAGAGATTAATGCATATAGCTCCCATGATGCGAGTATACTTCTTTTACCCACAAATAATTCTAATAAAAAATTGTAAGGACTCATTGCAATCTCAGAGTTTATGATAGCCGAGAAGATGAAAATTGAAAAGAAATAAAGCAAAACACCCAATTAGACTTCTTTTCCAGAATTTTAATGCCGCAAGCGTTTCTTCCTATGGGTAAGAAAACAATAAATGGTTCATTTCTAAAGCTACTTATAATAATACCTTAAAACAGAATTGCTACCAAAACCAGGAAAAATAGAAACATTACCTGTCAAATTTTCTTGGAGCGATTTTGAGTTCTTTGGACTTATATGGCTGTCCCACCACCATGAATACTTTCTTTTAGAATCTGCATGAGACAAAGTTGCCAGCGCCCAAGCCAATAACACGAACACTTGCTCCTCTGATGTTTTAGGAGTTTAATCCGTGAAAAGAGGCAAATGTGCGCTGGACCATTAAAATCAACATAAATGATGGGAAACCAAATCTCTCTTGCTGCTTGTATATAGTCATTGGATTGGAATGAACAAAATAAAAGAAATGCAAACATTCAATTTCAAAAAAATTTAAAGCTATCAAAAATTAAAACTTTTTTTTTTTGGTCTCTCAACAAGAAAGAAAATTTAAATGATCAGAACCAGCACAAAAATCACCTGATTTGTTGAACCCAAGTTCTAGGAGTGAAGAAATAAAGTATCTGCTATGGCCAGATCAGTACAAACTACCTGATCAGAGACAAAATCACTAATTAAAAGAAGTTTGGTTAGTTTCTAGAAGGTAGTTCCAATCTCTGTTACCACATGCAAAATATAGAGACGGACAATAACAAAAAAAGTCTCAGGATTCTCATAAAATTCATACTTCTGGTATTTGGTTCCAATCACCACCGGTGGCTACAAACAAATTCAGCTTCTTTTTTCCCCTCCTTTTCTCACCTTTTCCTTCTGTCACCCCATATTGGTCTTTGGTTAGATCTCTTTGTGCACAACACTCTGTTTCTCTCTCTTCAGCTTTCAGGATTTAGGGCCAAATGAGAGGGATATTAAAAAAAGGGAGAAAAAAAAAGTTGGTACTGTACTAAGCATATGAGAAACTTGAAGGAAGCAAAAAAGTGGGCGGAGAAAATAAAACCATCGAAAACTGAATATGTTAAGAGAGTTGAGCGCTTGTCACTGGAAATCGAAAATGGCGTGGAGAGTTGAGCGCAATACAGCAAATTGTTCACATCTGAAAGCAAAAGCAGAAGGCGCTGGTTTTTCTGAAAGCAGAAGCAGAAGGCGCTGGTTTTTTTCGTTTGAGCGGGACAAAACTTTTCCAAAATATATGTTCAGTTTATTTTATTTTTTTAGTAAGCAAATGGTGTGAGCACGTTGGGTCAAATCTTCTTCAACATTGATATCTCAGCATGACTAATTTTTAAGTAGATATAAATTATAAAAATAGAAAAAATTTAGGTACTGTATTTTAAATGTTTATTATAGCAGTTAAGATATTTTTGAACTAAACTCTAAATTAAATCCCATAAAATATTAAATATAAATTTTTTTATATTAATTTAATATATTTAAAATTTATTTTTTAAAATACATTTTAAGGGAATCAATTCTATGTTGACAAGAATTAATCTCATTTTGTTACCACTTTTAATATTTAGAAAGATTTCAAATGCAATTATTTCTCCAATATTATTTGAAGGACAACTGCATTTTATTTTATTTTTTCAACAAATTATTCCCATATTTTATTTTTTCAAATAAATTATCTAAAAAATTATCATCTCCTAAAAACTATTTCCACTTTTGATTTTTTGACAAATTTTTAAAGTTTTCAACAAACATTTTAAGATAAAATTATTTTAAACTAATTATATTTTTAAATGTTATTGTGACTTGGGATAAACTCTTGCGCATAATGGCTTTCCCTAAAGCTAACACTCCATGTTCTATAAAAGTAAAATGGATATTTATGGCCTTTAATCATCGATTAATTAATAATATTACTTTTATCTAACATTCAGTTGGGAGAGTTATGAGAATCTAAATTGCTTACTTAACCTGTATATCTTTGTTTCCTCATGGTTTTATAACAAGGAGGCATGTTGGTGGAACTAACTTGAAGCCCCCTTTTTTCGGTGTATGGTGGATCTCATAACTTTAGAAGGAAGAAATTTTTTAAGTGAGATTTTATTGTAATTTACTGATTGAAAATAAAGATCATGCTAAATATGTTACTATTCATATTTTTTATTATGTTTTTTTGACTTAGCTAATAGATAGAATAATAATTTGTATTTCTGTACTCATCTTGGTAGCTTATGATTGACAATTTCTTTAATGAAAACTTCAATTCTTCATAATTTTATTGGCTTATAATTTTTTTCTCTATTATCTGGCCTTTCAATGACATTAGTGATGACAGATTATTCTTTTCAAAATTATTTCTATTTTTTTTTGCTGCATTTCTATTTTATTTTTCCAACAAATTATACCCATATTTTATTTTTAAAATAAATTATCTAAAAATTATTATCTCCTTAAAACTATTCCCACTTTTGATTTTTTGACAAAATTTTAAAGTTTTTCTAAAGACAAAATTATTTTAAACTAATTATATTTTTTCTTCAATTTTTAAAAGATAAAATAATTTATTGAAAATTTTAAAAAATGATAGAAAATAATTTTGAAAGAAAAAAATATTTTCTTCTAAAATCAGAGCATAATCTATGATTTGGTGTATTTTCAGCTTTTAGTGACGACTAAGTCGTCACTAAAAGGTTGAAGTAGAAAAATTTTATTTTTCAACTTTTAGTGACGACTAAGTCGTCACAGAATGTAATCTTTTAGTGACAATATCAAAATTTTGTCACAAAAATGTATAAACTGACAATTTGTAACGATTTTTTTGTGACGACTTATAAAGTTGTCACTGAAAGGTTGTGTTTCTGTGACAACTTTGAAAAGTCGTCACTAAAAGTATAACTTTCAGTGACCATTTTGAAAAGTCGTCACTAAAAGTATAATTTTCAGTGACAACCCTTCTAAGTTGTCACTAAAAGTCTTTTTCAGTGACAATTTTTTTAGTTGTCACAAAAAATTGGTCACAAATTGTCAGTTTTCTTGTAGTGATTATAGTTTGTAAATTAATGTTTATATTTAAAAAAAAAATTAATGAATTAATTTTACTAATACTAGGTTTTTTTTAAATCACTCTTCTAAAATAAAATAACTATCTTTTTTTTATTGTATAGTTAAAATTTAAAAAGAAAAGGACAATAGGTGTGTTTAATATCTTAATTTATTAAGTGCCTTTAAATTCTTTGCTCTGTGGGATTTATGTGGATGGATTAAATGGAAAAACGTGTACCTTAAACCTCTACTTGCATTCTTTCTTGTTTTTATTTTATTTTTGAAAGACGTGGTAAGAAAAAGAAAGTCTACTAAATGGTACTTGTGATTAAACAAATGTGAACCTTAATTTGTTTTTTTAATGAAAAAAAATTCCATTCAAATGTAAAGTTCGACTATACTTATTTTAATTGTAAATATTTTAAATATAATAATAACATATAAATATTTATAATTTTTCTATTTAAATAAATGACGAGATAAAACTTTACTAATCTCTTTATTAATTTATATACTTAAAATGAAAAATTTTACTATTATGATCCGTATTATAATAAGATAATTATATTTATTAGATCCAATAATTTTTGTACATCATAAAATTTTTAGATTAAACAAGAAGAATCGTTAATACTTTGATTGAACAAAGACACAAACTCTAACTACAATGGAATTGGAACTAATAAACAAATATTCAATCTACTAAAAAATATAGATTGAAAGATTAAAAAAATTTTAAATTTGCCACACAAAAAAAGACTAAAAATTTTCAATTTTGTCGTGAAAGAAAATATATCAAAAATTTATTTTGGTGTAGCCACACCAGCCACCAATGACAGCTTCAAAAAGACATAGCTAATTTGTAGAGGGGTCGAAATATCATTCAAGACTAGAGTGGGAGATGTAAATAATAGTAATAATATATCATTCTAACCTTATTTTCACATTTGCATACCTATTTTTAAAATGGGTTCCTAATAAGAAGAAGTGTTGTCAACTTGCTTTGACTAAGTAAATGGAAGTCAATATGTTTTTAAAACTCTTTAATGCATGAATGCTTTTTGACTTTTTAATTAAACTAAATTCTCATGTATTTATAGAAGTGACATCGTTGGTGAAACTATCACAATTCGAAAGAGAAATATCGCCAAATCACAATTATTGTCACCACTAAATATGAAAAAATTAATTATAAAAAATTTAATCGAATATCTCTCTAGCTATTTCTAATTGTACCTCTTTAATTAATTGTTTTTTGTTTTATATTTTCCTATCATTTTCAGTCAATTTCTACGTAATCTCTAAAGAGCCTTTTAGGCAGACATGAATGATACACTTCTCGCGAAAGAGAAATATTACCAAAACCCATTTGCCATTACCACTTACTTTAGCGGCAACCGACGCTTCTGATGCAAAATCTGAAGTGACTTGTGAGACTCCCATTAAGGCCCTTTTTCCAGTGTGCTAGCAACCGACGCATCTAATGCAAAATCTGAAGTGACTTATGAGACTCCCATTAAACCCTTTTCTTTCTTTTGTGTCCAGTAAGGTGGTGTGGTCCATCTCTACCGAAATTAAATAATTCATAAAATAAAATAAAAAATTTAGTCTAACCTCAAAATATTAATTAGTATAGCTAATATTTAAATTTGTGACATTAAACCTAATTCAATTCATTACATGTTTGCCACCACTATTGGATAAACCTCTCGAAATTTCCAGTAAAGTGTTTTATTTACTGTGTTACCTAAGATGAAAAAACAAAAAAAATTATGGAGAAGCTGCCCTTAGCCAACGTGTAAATTAAAAATGATTGAAAAGTTGTTTTCACACATATATATATATAAATGGAAAAGAAGGTAATTTAATTTTTGGGATACCTCACTAGCATTATTTAATCCAAAATCCTATTGTATACTGAACTTTTATAGTTTTTCTTAATGTTTTATCTTCTTTTTTGCTAACAAATACAAAAATCTTATTTAAATTTGTATCCCCCTAATTTTATTCCAAAAATAATGGCTTAAATTCACTTTTATTTTTCTATTTTGTAAAATAAGTCAATTTTGTCCCACTAAAATTTTGAATGTGAATTTTATCTCTCAAGTTTTACCAAATACATCAAAATAATGGACTTGTTTGTTTTTAATTTTTAAAAATTATTTTTTATTTTCAGAATAAAAAAAATTCGTTTGATAATTGTTTTCTATTATTGTTTCAGAAATAAATTGTGAAAATAAGTTATTTTTAAAATAAAAAATAAAAACAAAAAAAAATTATTTTTACTTTTTATTTTTATTTTTATAAAACAAAAAAATAAAAATAAAATATTTTCAAAACAGTTTATCAATAGAATTTTTTTTTATTTTGTAAAATAATTTTTAAATATAATTTTTAAAAACAATTTTAAAAAAATAGAAATAAAATTAAACAAACCCAATATCTCTCTTTAGTTGATCCTCTATTGACACAGCATTATGCCTATTGTACCAAACAAATTCAACTTGGCAAATGAAATGAAAAAAATCTATGTGGATGCCACCTCAACATATCAGCGTGCTACTCAACTAATAGCATCCAACTTAGCTCAAATTCATATGAAAAATAAGTAAATTACTTTTAAAACTTTAAGCATTAAATTTTAATTCATAGAGTTTATGATATTAAGATCTGTAGTTTTGGCTTTGAATTTTAAAAATTTAAAATTTTATAGTTTAAAATTTAAAGTTTAAGACTTGATAATTAACATTTTTAAAATTTTAAATTTTAAAATTTAAGTTTGAATTTTTATAATTTAGAGTTTTAAAATTTAAGATTTAAAGTTTAAAGTTTTAGTATTTAAAATTTAGAGTTTAGATTTTTTATCTTTAAAGATTGAAGTTTAAAGTTTAGCCTTTGAGTCATAAAATTTAGAGTTTTAAAATTTAAAATTTCGGTTTAAATTTAAAATTTGAGTTTAAGAGTTTGAATTTAAAATTTTAAAATTTAGTAGTTGATGACTTAAGATTTGAAATTTAAAATTTAAGAATTTTAAGGTGTTTAATATGTAAGATTGAAAATTTAAGATTTATAATTTTTTAAGCAATTCATTTTTCTTTTCATATGAATTTGGTCTAAGTTGAATGCTCCTAGTGGAATAGCATGCAGATGTGTTGAGATGGTGTCAACGTACATTTTTTTTTTCATTTCACCATTCAGCATGGATTTTTTTGGTACAATCGATATGGTGATGTATTAGTTAACAGACACGTAAGAAAAAATAGATTGCCAACGTAAAGAATGACCATTTTGACACATTTATTAAAATTTGAGTAACTAAATTCATATTTAAAATTAAAAACATAAAAATAAATTGATGCATTTCACAAAATAAGAAGACAAAAGGTTCATTCAAGCCAAAAATAATCTAATCTCTCTTGTTTCAATTAGAGTAATGTTGTCCTTTTAGTTTATTTATTAAAACAATTGAGTCACTCTAGTGCTAATTAAAGTAATATATATGTACAATTAAATATATAATTTTCTTAAAATAATCAAATAGTAACACTTATAAATTTTTAGAATAACGTCATAAAATTTTATATTAATTAAGTTTTAAAAATATTTATTGATAAATAAAATATTAACCATTTTTATTATATTATTATGCTAGAAAAAGAATTAAAAAAATAGTTATGTAAGAAGTTGATATTGATATGTGAAGAAGACCTATTATAAAGTCACAGGGGTGTTTGGTTCACATAATTGAAGATTCATGGGAATGTTCACATTTCCGAGCGTATAACATTCCCATGTCTGATTTAAACAAATATTCTTTGAAATATTTTACTTCATTCTTAGAAATTTAACAATCCCACTTTTGGTTTAAATGAATGTTTAATAATTTTTCAAAATGATATATACTATTTTTAACATATAAAAAAGATAAAATGCATGTGTAATTAAATAAAATATTAAAAAATAAAAACACATGTTAGGGTTTAAAATTTTAGAGTTGGAAGTTTAAAATTTTAAAGTTTAACATTTAGGATTTTGAGATTTAGAGTTTTAAAATTTTGAAATTTAAAGTTTTAAAATTTAAGATTTGAGATTTAAAGTTTTAAAATTTAAAACTTTAAAATTTGCCATATGAGATTTTGAAATTTAAGATTTGGAGTGTATAGTTTAGAGTTTTGAATTTTGGACTTTGACGATTTAAGAGTTTGGAGTTCTGAGATCAAGGTTTACAATTTGAGATTTAAGTATTTTAGATTTTGGGTTTTGAATTTTGAAATGTAAAATTTAGGATTTTTAGTTTTATAATTTTATAATTTATAATTTTATAATTTATAATTTTAAATTTTGAGATTTAAAATTTTAGAGTTTTAAATTTGGAGTGTGGAGTTTTGAGTTTTAGAACTTAAAATTTTACTATTGAGAGTTCGTGAATTTGAAATTTTAAAATTTAAGATTTAGAAATTTAAAAATTTTGGGTTTTGAATTTGAGGATATAAAAATTTTGTATTTTAAAACTTAAAGGTTTAAAATTTGTGATTTGTGATTTAGAGTTTAAAGTTAGATATGAGAGTGGTAAGATAAAAGAATAAAATTATCTTTTAACTTTATAAAAAAATGTTTCCATCTTATAAGAATCTTACATTCTGGCCCTCTCTCCATACAAATGTTACATGGGAGTATACAGCAATATATTTCCATGAAATATGTTTTAGAATGTTGTATTTCAATGAATGTTTTGTCAAAACTTAAATCAAACAATAGAAAATGTCATTCTCATGAAACATTTAAGAATCCTAACTAAACACTCTTTTAAGATTAATATGTAAGCCCTTCTAAGGAAATTTTAGTCATTTTATAAGTCAATTGGTGAAGGCCACTTATTTGAGTTTGATGACAAAGAATTCAAAAATTAATTATACTAACATGGTTTAATCAAGAGCATATTTCTCGATAGGTAGCTATATGGAGAGCTAATGGTGTGATCCAGCCTCAAAAGTTGGGCCTTCGCACAAACAGCTAAGCCTACTAAGTTTGGTTGGTCTTGTATAAGTTTGGTTGGTCTTGTATAATTATTATTAGCATTTGTCCAGAAAAGTTTCAACATTTAGCTTCAAATCTCTCAACTTACATTTTAAGTGCAATTTAGGCCAATTCATTAACCTACTGTGTCTAAGCAATGCAGCTGAATAAATAACTAAATTGACTTGAACCAGTTAGTCTAGTTTGATTCTTTCAACTATGCTAAGTTTTTTTTTTCTTTTGATTGGTAACTATGCTTAGTTTTATATATACCCAACCTAGGTCTACTAGTTGGATATTTGTTCTTTTTAACTTTTTTTTTTCTTTTTATGATTTCCATAATGATTATTAGATATTGAGCCCCCACACGTTAATAAGAAGGCTAAGGTAGCAAGGAAGGGCTCCACTTGGGGATTAAGGTCCATTGTTTTGGGTCAACACCAAGATCCAATTAATATTTTCAAATTTACCAAAATTAAAATGGCTCAAGGTCCGTTTGGATTGGCGGCAGAGTATCCAAAATCACGTTGTAGGGTACTCCTGCCGCCAATTCAAACGGGCACTCATTGCAGGACCACATCTAAGTTTAACATTTTTTTTTGAACATGGGACTAAGGCCCAAACAAAACTACCCAACCAAATCAAGAAAGAGGTACGCCAACTATCATAAATCATAATGCAGAGAACTACCAAGTTTATAAAATTATTGTTATTATTGAAAAGTGGTGGCCAAAAGGATCCATAGGTTATTATTCACCATATTAATTCGGACATATTGATTTCACAATAAAACTGATTTATGCCATTTATTGATTTTTATTTGCTCACATAAATTGAAAATTTTAATTCTTATATGCTGTAATTATTTACCAATTAGATAAGTTATTTTTTTCTCTTGAAGAAAAATAATATATAGCATTACTTATTTCCAAATTTGAGATTGAGACATGATATTGGGTATATTGGACTCCCAGAATGGGCTAGATTTATAACCTAAGCCCACCAACCAACATATTCATGACCCAACCCACTTGGTCCAACGACCTGAAATGTGACAGTTTCAATGTTTCACCATTACCTTAAATGTAATTTTGACGTTGACAAACTTTTAAGTACAAAACCAGTGACAAAATGTCTTGAAAGTGGTTTAATTTAATTACATGTTATATAAATGATTTGTTGAGAAAAGCGTGAAATGCTCTACCATTATCATAAATTGATAAATATTTTCCATTAATATTCTAGTGTTCAAAGATAGATTTCACAATCTAAACTACATATATTCATTTTGATTTATTTTCTTTGTAACTAGTTAATGAGACATAAAAGAGAAGTTATTCAAGAAAAATACAAGGAAATACAAAGAGACTTATGATAAATGACAAAATTAAGGGATTTAAATCAAGTGAAATAAAATATTGACAATTAAAAAAAAAATTAGCCGATCGAGTCCAAACTATATCTTATTTATGAAAAATCATTTTTAAGACAAAATAAAATCATCTAGACAATCATAATACATTATCTTCACATCAAAGCACTAAAAAAAAAATTAAAAAGTTATTTAAAGATTATCATTTTAAAATTACGATGGAAGTCAAAAATTAATATCGACTAATTTTTGTAATAAAAGAAAAACGAACAACTACTAATACAAATTTCATAGAGTATCTTCAACGGTTAAATGGATTTCAAGAACTTTAAAAGTCATTTGGAAGACTTGAGGATTAACACAGGACTGCTAAGCTTATCTAGTGCAACTTATAAAGTCTTATATTAATGATGCAATTGCCACCTTTGCTTAAGCTTTGAATAATCCCTCTTGAGCCTAGTATCCAACTTACATACGCTGTTTTAGAGTGTGATTCATTATACTCTAGTGAGAGCTTATCTTGTTTGGCTATTTCACCCTTATCTCTACTTCTACTTTCTTGTAAACACTTGGCTTCTTGGGTAAGAGAATGTTGACGTTAGTTGTTGGGGGTAAGCAAGTCGAAAACCACTAGTAAATGTTTTGGGTGAGCATGACAAACCATCTATAACCATTGCTTGTAAGCAAATTGTAAAACAAGCATTTGATAAACCACCTTATACTAATAACAATTGTTGAATGTTTAATAAATTAGGAAACTAATTGTGTAGTGATATAAATTGAGATACATTGTAACCATTTTTTGAATCATAGTCTTTTATATAATAAGAAAATATATATTAAAATATTTTAAATACAATTTTTTTAAATTAATTTGGTACAATATTAAATTTCATTTCACAACAATTAAATACTAAATGAATAGTTAGAATAACAAATCGTGCACTATTATAGGTCATAGTTGCTTTGGTATCATCGGAAAACTCATCTCTTAGATAATGGCAACCGATTTCTCTCAATTGGATTTGCATATGGAGTTCAATCAACAATTAAGAAACCTAGAGCAATTCTTTTCTCAATCTCTTATTTTAATACAAACAGTTTAACAAAAATAAATGATTTTTCAAGAATTAAAGACACTAATTTTAGATTCAAATTTTATACTGTTGACCTGATTATTTAGATCTCTAACTAGTTTGATATTATTAATCAGACTATTAGTTGGAATTAACTTGAATTTAACCTATTCATTTCGTTGATTTTTTTTAATTTGTTTGAGCTATTGAATTTGACCCGTTCAATTAAGATTTGTCTTTTAATAAATGGATCTTGGAGTTATTTTCTCAACAATTTTTGTGAAATTATGAGTTAATTTAATTATAACTATTTACTTGTCCAATGAAAAGTAGTTTATTGTTTGTTTTGATCACTTATTGTTTGACTTTTTATTTAATGAATGATTAATGTAATTTGATCTTTAGTATTGAACTATAAAATATGATTAAAATATTGTTATTTTTATTAATTATTTTACTTGTTACCATTAAAATTTAATAAGTTTGTTATTCTTAGTATCTTTCTTATGAGAAGTTTTATTATTTCAGTTATTATTTTTTTATATATATTTTACAAATATTTTTTATTATATCATTTTAACCGATTTAATTAGTACGTAGTTGATTAGACCAATAATCCAATAGCTTGGTAGCCTTACCAAGTCAATATCTAGTCTAGTTCTAAAAATTATGATTGAAGGCAAAACCGCAAAATTCAAAGGTGAGGACCGCAAGAAAGAAGCAATCTGTAAACCCTAAATTCAATGTCATTTTTGGTGCTCTCTAGTCTCTACGTGTAATGAAAATTGATTCTCATGCAAAAGGTGGCAGTGAAGACGTAAAGTAGAGAATTTTTGTATGAATTTTCAAGTCTAGACATAGATGGATTGATCAGAACCAGAGATAAATTAGTTGAGGATTGACGCATGCAAAGAGATTTGGAGTCGATTCTCACTGGTGATTTCTTATTGGTAGATATCTATCAATTACAATACAACTCAGAGATTGGAACAACTTATGTGTCTCTTAAATATTTTATATTATCTAAAAAAATAGATTTAATTTATCGTCAAAAAATAATTTTTTATTTATTAACAATATTTAAATTATAATACATAATAAAAATAATATATATTAAAATTATTTTATTACTTTAAATACTAGTAATAAATAAAAAATTATTTATTAATAATAAATTAAATATTAATTTAAATTTAAAACCTACTTTATTTTATATTTGAAAATTCAACACCCGCAAGAAGTTGAGAAACTTTTTTAGCCCGCCCTTATTTATATTTTTTCCTCTCTCCATTTCATCTCTATCTTCCCTTTTTCCTTTTTCTTAAGTTTTCTTATTATAATAAGAAGACCTAATGCAAGTGGAACCTAATATTAAGAAAAAGATAAGCGGCAGGTCTTATCACTTAGTATTTTTTACTGTCTCTCCTTACTTTTTCTTCAATTATTGGTTACACATGATTGGAATTGGCAAAGGCAAATCACTAACATTTGCTTTAACTGTTGTATTTTGCGTGCTAACAATGATCAATTAAATACAATATTATCATCAATAATATTCAGTGTCGTAAAAGCTCGACTGTACTTAGTGGTTAGACCGTCAAATTAATTCATTAGCAGAGAGATCCATTCAATTTAATCTTTAAAATTGTTTGACAAAAAATTGATCAAAAAAATAGAAAAATAGATTAAAACAATCAAAACAAACAAAAAAAAGTTCAACTTTACTCTTTTTATTAGTAAAATGACACCGCATTAATTTTTTTTTAATTTGAATTAAAAAAAATACTATTTTGAATAATTTCTTATATTAATGATAATTATATTTATATATTAATTTGTTAGTGATCAAAATTAGTATTGTAATAATTATTATTGGATTAGTAAACTATGAATCACTCTTTTATCCATCCAAGGACGGTCTTATTTTTAAAACATTGATAACTAGTCCTCTACTTATGTTATACATGATATATTTAAAAAAAATTAATTACTTTAATGTAATTTTTATATTATAATTTTTTTAAAAAAGGAAAGAATTTACAATATATATTATTTTTTTGAGTTATGTAATTATTTTATTGAAATTTCCAACAATATATTCAATCATATTATAAAACGTAAAGTAAATATAAAATAATTAAACAAAATTAAATATCAAATCTGATAACTCAAGACATCTTCAATATTTTACCAAAAAATTTCAAGAAACAACAACAAATTTAATGTTATAAACTCTTATAAAAAGTTGTATAAGATCTCATTCCTTTCAATTTTGACTTGGTTATTATTGTAATTTTTAAGCACTGGGGAGTAAGAAATTCTAATTACAATTTTTTCTGACAGTTTTTTTTTAAACTTAGTTTGGAAGAATTGGTATTGCATGATGATAAACTTTTAATGTTATTATTGTATATAAATGAAAAAAATTCATGCATTTCATAATAATTTTTTTTAACAATATTTGATTTCTTGTACATATGAAAAAAGCACATATTTTGGAAAGATATATTTTAAACAGTAGAAATAATAGTTATTGTCACGGAGAAGAATCACTATAAAAAACAAATAATAAATAATAATAAAGTATTAGCAACAGATATAGAAATCCGTTGCTAAAATACTACTTTAGTGTACCTGGGTCCAAGGAGCTTGCATTCTCTTCCTTTTTTTTTTTTTAATAAAACAACGAATTTAGCAACGACAATTTGACAATCCGTTTCTAAATCTGTTTTGAAAATGTTAAAAAGAAACAAAATAAAAAATGAGAAAAAAAATATTTGGCCCCAATTTTCCAATTCATCCCACATCTCTCCGGCTGTCCATTCCGTCAGCACTGGCTACCATCTCGGTGGCAGCGCTGATCTTCGTCGTCGTAACTGCTGGAATTTCAAGTGGGTGTTCGTCCTTCCTGCGTAAGTAACAGATTCTCATCGAATCTAGTAAGCTTAGCTTCTATGATTTGCTAGCAAATGTTAGTTTGAAGTTACCGCGACCGAAAGATTCCAATTCTGAGAAAGAATCTGGGTAAGAGAGGATGTTGCATGGAAAAACTAAACTACTCTCTTTGTGATACTAGGAGGTGGGAAGTTCAATCCATCTTTTTGCTACTTGTCTGTTCATATATTCTTCCCTTAGAATCTTTTATGGCATGGTGGCAAGTTATTTTTGATGTTCTGTCAGTCAATTTTTTTTATCAGTCCAAATTAAAATTGGCTTGTTTTCTTAACAACTTTCGTGAACCAAATTATATTGATAAACATGGGGAGGTTTGTCTAAAAATCAAAATGTACAGACTACATAATTAAATGTATTTCTTTCAATTTTTTTAATTAAATTATATTTAAAAATGATAATTGATAAGTTAATTTAAAATTTAAAAATATATGTTAGTTAAAGTAGTATATAATTTTAAATTTTTTAATTAATTTAAATAAATTATAAATTATTCAAATAAATTTATATATTAAATACTTCTGATTTAATCAAATAAACTTATAAGTTAGTTAAATAAATTATAAATTAATTAATTTAATTTGTTAAACACACAATCATAGTAGACTTTTTTTTAGGTCCAGAATATCTCCCTTTTTCATTATTTATGAAATCAAATTTATTTTAAAAGACAATTTCAATTTTCAAATAATAACTTACTTCTAACAATAGGCTCAAAATAATATGAAATATTTATTGTAGAAAAGAAAAAGACTTTCAAAAATAAAGTCGTTCATCATTTTTAACATTCAACTAGTTATTTTTGTTATGGCATAAGGTGGTAATGAAGTTTAACTATATATTAGTAAGTTTTTAATTAACTTACTTGATCTAAACTAATTTAGAATGAATTTAATTTTTAATTTATCAAAATATTATTTACTAATGGGCCCTTGCAAAGTTCAAATGTTACATACTTGAAAGTAAATAGTATTTTAATCCTTATCTATACGATACTTATTATAATAATTTTATAATTTTTTTTAGTGAAAGAAATGAAATTTTTTTGGTGATAAATATGTACCATTTATTCTTGTTCATAACTATTTCATTTATTGTTTTTATTTTTATTTAAATAATTGAATTTGTTTATAATATATTAAAAAATTAGCAATCCTTGTTTTTATTATAAAGTATGATAATATAATATTTATGTATTAACTTATCCAAATAAAGTATGCAACATTAAATATTACTTCCATTCATATTTGTTATAGCTATATTCCTTTTGTAACATCTCCAATTTTTCTTTATGTTACTAATTGGAATTTATTTCTTTCATAGAGGATAAAGCATTTTGGATCTTAAAGGAGGATTAAATTATTTTACAAATTTACTCTCAAGTTAAACAAGATCTTAGAATGGTTAAAATGACATTTATGTAATTTAATTGAAATGACATTTATGTAAATTTCTTGATATGATATTTATGTAAATTTCTTAAGATGACATTTATGTAAATTTCTTGATATGGTATTTATGTAAATTTCTTAGGATGTCATTTTTGTAAATAATGGAATATGGCAAAGTTGTAAATATTGGCTGATAGGTAGGAAATTTTTTAATAATTATAAGGGAGGTAGGTAAGGAAAATTATTGATAATTATGAGGGAGAGAAAGAAGTGTTGGTAAGGAAGAGAAAGAAAAGAGAGGAAAAGAAAGAGGAGGAAAAAGAAAGAGGAAGAAGAAGGAGAAGGAAAAGGAAAGGGAAATCAAAGCATCAAGTTTAAAGATTTGTTTGATATAGGTTTAACATCTACTCATAAATTTTGTACAAAATTATATATATGCTTTTAAATTTGTTTAAATATGATTTTAGATAACATGTGGTTTGAATATTTATATATAATTCTATTTTGGTTGTATATACATGCATATGGGTGCATGAGATTACATAAAAGAAAAATAAGGGAGAAGTTAGACTAAGTTGAATTTCGGAATAATTTGGGAAGTCTCTGTTTTTAGAATTCTGAAAACATTCGGTACGGATTTTAAAGAAATGGTCAACATATGAATTGTAGGTATATGTCTCACAGATATATAGAATCTAAAATTACTTAATTTGGAATCCATATGAGAGAGATATGGCTAATTAATTGAGCAGAGGTTAAAATCCAGGATAGTAAAAATAATCATTTTTCTTTTTTAATTTTCTGGAAATAATCCATAAGCAATTTAAAGAAATGATAAACATAAAAGTTGTAGATAATTGTCTTGACATTTTATAAGCTTTGACATCACCCCAATTGGAGTCTATATGAGGGAGATATGACTGATTAATTAAGCAGAGGTCAGAATCAGTCTAGAATTCAGATTGGTAAAATAAGTATTTTTGTTTTTAATTATCTAGGAAGAATCCGTAAGGAATCTGAAGATATGATAAATTTGAAAGTTGTAGATAATTGTCTTAAATTTTTATAGGATTTGAAATCACCTCAATCGGAGTTCATATGAGGGAGATATGGTTGAATAAATGAAAAAAGTCATAGAATACGGTCAAACCGTGTTTTGGGTTGCTTCAACATGGGTATGCCATGTTCGGAGCTATTTTTGAGTTTGTTTGAATTATTTTTCAAGTATGGCCATGTTGGGTGCTAGATTATCATATTTTTCACTGTTTTCTACCTAAAAATAATCTTGTTTGTTGAAATATTTTTAGAAAACATATATTCAAGAAAAATACTTTTAAAATAATGATTTTGGTATCACAAATTACTCTTTTTCTTTATTTGATTTAAAATAAATCATATTGGATATTGATATGTGATGAATGATTATTAATCATTTAGTATAAAAATGATGTATAATATCATGAAAGTGATTAAATGGCAAGCGTAAAGTTCATGGCGAGTTGCTTGATAATTATATATTGCATTTGATGAATATGCATATATATATATATATACATTTATATGTATGGATGAATATCGACGGGTTGTATGGCTTGAGACGGTACCGAGTAGGGGACGCCCTATTAGCCTGAGTGAGCCAAAGGAGAGTCGCTACAATCGAGTGACAGAGGTAATGTGAGGAGGCAGATGAGTGATGAACTCACATTTCCTGATCACTTATTATGACTGTAGTCGATCGGTCACTATGCATATAACAAATGAGTGAATTGAGAACTGTGATATGTTTGAGCATTTTAAAAAAGAGAGTGAATTTTTAGTGCATATATAGTATATTAATTATACATCAATTGAAGTGATGATTTTATCTTCAAATCTTAATATTTTCTGTAGCTTATACAGTTGAACATAACTCCTATTTTTCTCATTATATTTTATTTATGTTAAGTCTATTGGAAACATTTGTTCTTACTATTATTGTAGTATTATGTTCAGATAAAAAGAAATAAAATACAACAGGAATGACGTTACTGATAGAGATTCGATGTCAACTGTAATAACCGTAAATTTAACGAAAATTTCAATTAAAGAAAATTTGGAATAAAAGAGAGAATTTCGAAAATGAGGATAAGAACTGTAGAAAATATGTATATTTACTACATGGGTTAAAGAAGTATAAAGAAAATATGAGAATTTACGTTTTGGAGCGTAATTTTTATTGTTTAGGCGATAGTATTTTGTTATAAATAAATATATTTTTATTTGTTTAAAAATGATTATGTCTTGCTAAAAGTAAGTAGACTTTTAATTAAAATAATTATTTTTTTGCTTAAAATAATTATATTGGCCTATAATAAATTTTTGTTTTAGTTTTAAAAATATTCTTTCTTTTAATATGTATAAAGATATTTATTTTAAAATTTGTTTTATTACAATTTTTATAAAAAAAAATCATGATTTAAGAGTTTAACTAAAGGTTTATGAGAATGTAAATTTTTAGAAATTTTTGAAATATTTTAGGATGAAAAACGAAATTTATATGAATATATATGAAATAAAATTCTATTATTCAATTATTAAATAATAATAATTATTATTTAAAAAAAACAAGCAATAAAAAGAAAAAAAAGAATCGGAGAAGGGAGACGGGAAAAATCTGAGAAGAAGAAATAATTAGTGAATAGTGATGAATAGTAATATTTAATTTTTTCTCTAGATCTGGAGTACTTATTGGCTTTCAATTTCAAAACTAAGGGTATCACTGGATTCAGGACAGATAATACTACAATTTTGACCGGTCAATTTTTCAAATCAGCCGTTGAATCGCCGTAGATCTAAAGTAAAAAATATCAGAAAAAGATAAATTCTGAAACTCTTACTTAGAGATCTCTAATTGAAAATCTGACACCGTAGATAGATTTAGGAGTTAGATAAACTTTAGAATATAAATATTTTCGATCATCTGACAGCTTTTTGTTCATCGTGAATAGTGATTTCTGGTAGGTAAATAGTATTTTTTGGCGGTAAATAGTGACTAAGTTTCTGAAATTATTTTCTTGATTTTTGGACCATCCGAATACGTTTTTGAGGTCTATTTGATCAAATTGAGATTGAAAAAATACATTTTAGGGCTATCCAATTTGTGGCTCTTGTTTGTGAGTAGATGATTATTCTATGACTTACCTTTACTCTTCTTGAACTTTAAATTGATAAATGAGTATGTTTACAAGTTATTTATACTTTTATATGTTCCTGAAATGGTTTAGAATATCTGAAACGATTACAATATGATATCTAGTTAAAAAAGAGTGACTTTTAAAATGAATTTTAAAACACATTGAACATATGATTTTTAAATGTATTTCTCATTATATGGCAAAATAAATATGTTATGCATATAATATTGTTTTATACAGAGATATGTTTGCCTCGAATATGGGCATGTATATGTGATTCCCTTGATTGAAAAGTTTTGACAAAGGAATATACTAAGAATAAAAATGTTGCATAATAATAGTACTTCTGTTTTGATTAATATGGATTATATGAGATTATGATTTTATGGAGGAATCCTATTGAAAACACTGTCTGCTAACAACAGATCATGTTAGCCCTGGTGCATCTTGATTGCCTCAGCTAGCAGGGGGTGGTATTAGTCTCGTGTGAGGGCCAACACACGGGAGATAATATGTTATGGAGAGCGGAATGCCTCCTATAGGGCGATATGCCAGTTATATGAGATATGATTTGCCTTTCCTTGTTGTGTGCTTGAGAAATACCCATATAGAGTCCCTTCGTGTGTCCTCTTGAATGATAGTAGGGAAAACTTTAGTGGGATGCTGAGTTTAGGCAAATTTTATACCACCAAAGTATGGAAGGGGTTAAACTTTGATATGGTAGTTCTGATATGGGATCTTCCAAATGTTTTCATAAGAATTATGTTGATGCATACTATGATTTTATTATCATTCTTACAGCATTACTTATGAACTGAATATAAATATGAATTTGAATAGAGATTATTTGAAATGCGGATCCCATATGAATGTACCTCTGAATTGTGATTTTCAACGTAAAAAATTTTAAAATAAAGAGTACATTCATATATTGACTTAAGAGGTCATAGGAGGTATTATCTACTTACTGAGTTGTAAAACTCACTATACGTGGTTGATATATTTTTCAGATAAAGACTCAGAGTTTGGTCCTGCAGCTTCTTGATCGACTAGATGTCGTATTTCTGTGGTGAGCCTAAATTATTTATGGACTCTCAATGTTTAAATTGTAATATAAATATACTCTAGAGTTATTCTGAACGTCACAGACAGAATCTTTGTTTCCGTTGTAATATTTTTAATTGTAGCATTGGCATGTATAATTAGATCTATTGAAAATTTGCAAATGTATGATATTATCTTATTATGTTATAATATGAAGTTGACTGTAAACAAATAAAGATAAAGTTATCGGATAGTAGTGTTATTCGCGTTCTTAAAGTAGGGGCGTGACATTAACACCATCTCCTCACCCTTTGTATTTCAAAGGTGAAATGCTGTATAAGGACTCTTATTTATGTACTGAAATATTATATTGTATAATTATAATATGTGTGAGATTTATAATATATATGTATACATATATATTGTGTTTTGAAATGTTGTTTTATATAATTATAACATGTGTGAAGTTTATAATAAATATGCATATATATATATATATATATATATATATATATATATTGTGTTTATACATATGGCGTATTTAATATGAGTAATGTAAAAAAAAATTAAAAGTAAATCAGATCTTACAAAGTTGCTATAATAATAATAAATAAAAAAAACTAGACGTTAAACCTTTATCTATAATAAATATTTGAAAACAAATTACTATGATAATTTCTTGTACTAAATTAGTTAATATTTATGTTTTGATAATTATGTATTAATATATATTCATACAAAATTCTTTAAATACATAATATCTTATTTAAATTTAAAAATGATTTTTTCCATCTTATCTATGATATAACCATTAAAAACCAATAAATCACATTTAGAAAATAGAAAATTGTAAAAATTGAAAGACAATAATTAAAAATATTTCAAAATTAATGTGACAATCTTAAATTAAAAATATTAAATTATGTATATAATTATAAAAAAAATTAAACACTTACAAATATAGTATAAATTTAAACCATTTAATAAATTTTATTTAAAAAATTATAATAACATATAATGATAAATAATTTAATGTTACAACGACACATCTTTCAGTATAAAATTTTTATGTCAACAATTATTTAAATAGTAATTTTAATGATGCACTTACACTATTTCTATTTTTCATATAATTATTGTAAAAAATAATTTTTTGTCAAATTATTGTGGTAATTATTTTTTAATTTAATAGAAATAATGTAAAATACGGTTGTTTTCATTTGTTAACATAATAAATTTTATTTTTCAAGCATCTAAAGTACAATTTATGTTATAAGTAAATTTTATAAAATATTCGTAATTTTTTTTACCAAATATTAATTTAATAGTGAGTTTCTTACAGAACAACAACTATTACAAAATAAATTATAAGAAAGATGGTTTTCATATACTTACCAAGATTTTGAAAGAATTGTGCCTTAAAGAAACATTTATAGCAATTTTGTAAATTATTACCAATGACCTTTCTAATCAATTTTGCTCTTAAAAGCATATTTTGTAAATTTGTTTATATCAAATATTATCTTCTTCAGAGCAGCTACACCACAATAGTCATTCTCAAAGGGATCATAAGAATATTTTAATTTAAAGATGATTTAATTCATTTTATTAATTAATTTATGCTATATAACCTATTTTATTTTATTTTATAATAGGAAAGTTAATATGAGTATTTATTAATTTATTTTTTAAAATATTTATACCACGCATTTTTGTCATGAATTTTTTTCCTTATATATCACTATAATTGTTTATAATATACTATTTTAATACAATTAATTATTCTTATAAAAAAATATAATAAAAGAATAGTTTATACGATATTTTAATTTTGGAAAAAAGTTTATAAGACAGCGACACACAATATTGTTAGTCATTATTGTTTTATCATATGACATAGAATCTTAAAATTACGAACAATGTTTTAATTTTTTTATTAACTTCAAAATTATTTAAACTATCATGCGGGAAGCATCATTGTTCCACTTATTAAAACACAAAGTTAGTACCCAAAAAAAAACAGACATAAAGATGTAGGTCCTATGTATCCCGAGATGTGACCCCCAAAAGCGAAACTTTTACACGGATAAGGAAATAAGGAATGGCGCAGCGCTTATCGACTTTGTTTGCGTACTACGTCACGACACGACACCGTAAAGTGGTCAACACGTGAAACTTATCCCATTGCTTGCCTACATCAATAACTTTTTTTTTTCTTCACAAATTTTAATAAAAAATTAGTGAAAAGTGAGATACATTTCTAGCGTTTCAACCTATTTATTTTTATTACATTGATATGTTTTTTATTTATTAAAGTTAATATTTTATTTTTAATTTTTATATTAAAATTTAGAGTAAAAGAAGACTACTTTATTTTAAAATTTGGATATGCTATAAAATAAAACTATTATATTTTAAAGTTAAAATATATAATAAATCAGATGAAAAATTTATAATAGTATTTATAAATTATTTATTAAAAAGTAAAAAAAATTAAACTTAAGTTTTACAAACAAATTGATTTGATTCCATGTTAGCATGTTAATATTTTATTTTGATAAACTAAGTTTGTAGACTCCTAAAAAATACAACTTATAAATGATTATCAGCGATTTATTTTTAAGCAATCATAAATAATTATTGCGTAAATTATTCTCTCTTTTTTATTAATATATTTGTTACTAGGTCATTCTCTAAATTTTAAAAATATATACAAATTAAAAATATAAAATAAAATACTCTTATTCTTTGATTAATGTACACTACTCTTCTTTTTATTATAAAAAGTATGTTTTAAAAATAAAAAATGTTATAATTTAATTCAAATATCTCAAAAAAAATTTTATGAAAGAGAATAATAATGAAATAAAATAAATAAGAACTTCCTCAAATTTTCTTTTAAATTCTTTATCTTTTAATATCAATTATTGCTTTTTAAAATAATTGTAAAGCGGTTTAGGTATAAATATTAGTTTTGTTGATCCAAAAACTTGGTTGAAATTGAGAAAAAGAAAAAAATTTTAAGATAGTGATTTTTTATAATAAAAAAATTATGTAATAATACTATATCAATTTACTTAAAACTATTTTATATATATATATCTCGCACTGGGTCCCATCGTCTATGACTTGGCGGGTTGTCTTCTAGTGCCTGAGTCATTAGCCTTATCAGTGCCATGCTACGCACCTAACTTACCATTCTCGCCCATGTCCAAACACATTTAGCAATTTAGCTAGGGCCTTCTTCCCAGGTGACGTGACGGTCCATTCTCTTCGGTATCTGTAAATGAGGACTTCCCTCTAAGGCCTTTGATCATCTTCTTCCCTTTTCTTACATCAAATTATTCACAGTGACGCAGAGAGCAGAGAAAAGCAAGAAGCTTTCTGTTTTTTTTTTTTATAATAGGAGCTGCAGAGTAGGTATTACTTATTTTTCTATCTTAGTCTGTGAGAATCACTTCTTTTCGCGTTTACTTTTTTCTTCCGCGATCATGGGCTATAAGAAAACTCAATAATACGGTCAATTACTGTTATTTGAATTTCTGGGATTTTCTCTTCCCTGTTTGCAGTTAATGGTTGTATTGGGAATTCTGAGCGATTGATTGGTAAAGGGAGAATGCTTGGGAACGGAGTTGTAGGTATCCTTGCGGAGTCTGCGAATAAATGGGAAAGAAGGGCGCCTTTAACCCCAATACACTGTGCTCGTCTCCTTCATGCTGGTAGGGACAAGACAGGGGTGGCTCGAATTATTGTGCAGCCATCCACGAAGCGAATTTACCATGATGTACTGTACGAGGATGTTGGCTGTGAAATTTCGGAAGACTTGTCGGAATGTGGTCTCATCCTGGGCATTAAACAACCGAAGGTGCAATTTTCATTTAATTTTCTAATTTGTTTCATTTATGTGCCTGCAGAAATTTTGACACTCTCCTATGGTATTCATGCAGCTAGAGATGATTTTACCCGATAGAGCATACGCCTTTTTCTCCCATACCCAAAAAGCTCAGAAAGAAAACATGCCTTTGCTGGATAAGGTAGATCTAATTCTTTTATTTTTGAAACGTAACTTTAAAGTTGTAGATGAATCTTGCGACTTCTGATTTTCTTTTCTGACCATTGTTAATTTTTTATTTATTAAATTGTAGATTCTAGCTGAGAGGGTATCGTTATATGACTATGAATTAATTGTTGGGGACCATGGCAAAAGGTTACTTGCGTTTGGAAAATTCGCTGGTAGAGCTGGAATGATTGACTTCCTACGTGGACTGGGACAGCGTATGTTCCCCTATGAGCTTTGTCTATTTTTTCCCCTTCTCTGTTTTTCCATGCATCTCTGTGATTCCTGTGTCATTTTCAGAGTTTTCTCTTTGTTAATTCTGGTGACTTTTAAAGTGCACTAGTTTGTCCCAGAGATTTTGAAAAATGATACTACAGTGATCTGTTATGGTTTAAGTGTGCTTTTTTACCTATAATGTTTTACTGCAATACCCAAAGAAAAGAATCAGTATATTGGAATTATGTATTTTCAGACCCGTCTTTATTTTTAGAGCTTCAAATTGAATTAATTGCATGATTTAATCCAGCTATCTTGAACTTGACATCTTCTCTGTTCATAATATCGCAGGGTTCTTAAGTCTTGGATATTCCACACCTTTTCTATCATTGGGATCATCTTACATGTACCCTTCCTTGGCTGCTGCGAAGGCTGCTGTAATTTCTGTTGGTGAAGAAATTGCAACGCAAGGGTTGCCCTTGGGAATCTGTCCACTGGTCTTTGTATTTACCGGTTCAGGAAATGGTATGGTGATAGCCTTTGTGTCCAGAAATGGTGCTTTAAATTTGCTAGTTACCTCTCTTTTCTCGAACAGACATAGTGCCAACTGAAATAAAAACAGGCGTTATATCCATGGACTAAGATATCTGATATTTCATTCAATTTACTTGTTAAATTTTCATTTTACTGGAATAAAATTCAATCTTTCTGAGCACTACAGTAATGTAGTGAATTAATTTTCTTCTTGTCAATATATACAAATATGATAAATTTTTATTTAACTGACTCTTAGAACTTATTTTCAAAACTCCTTGTTTTCTGTAGTTTCTGCTGGCGCACAGGAGATTCTCAAGCTTCTTCCTCACACCTTTGTGGATCCATCTAGACTTTGTGATCTTCATAAAAAGGTAAATTATCAAAACCAGTATAGTTCTTTTGATGATTCCTAATTGTTGGACCTTGGAATAATTCTGTCCTCATAATTCAGATATGAAGCCATAATATTTAATCCTTTCTATTCCCTATTTTCATTTTATATTGTGTTAAAAGCTCGAAGAGGAAGCACATGAAGATGCCCATGAACAGGGTGAAAAATGGGGTATAATTTTTTGTTGGGTATCTGGAGCAAATTTTTTTTCATGCTTCTATATAATCTTTAATATGGAGTGAGGATTTTGAAATTCCACTCCAAATTGACCATGAAGTTTGGGTAGTTTAATCAAAGAAAGAATGTAATACTTTCTCACAAGTTCATCACGTAAGCGACAATATGGAAAATAATTTACAAAACCTTTATGCAAAAACACTCATTAAAGAATCAGGAATTCAAATATTAATTTATAAAAAATAATTGAATCATTGTATGTTGAAAATATTATATCATTGTGTTGCTTCAGAGGTGCCCAAAAATTTGTCTTGAACTTTGTCTCATAAATGTTTTCTGGTTGCATTTTGATGTAGATTTCCATTTTAATCTTCTGCCTTGTATTATTTGTATGTTCAATGCTCCTCTTCATCTAAAAATCATAATTACTTTTATGGTCAGGCCAATGATCAAGCACATACATCAAAAAGAGTCTTCCAAGTTTATGGTTGTGTTGTGACTTCCCAAGACATGGTTGAACCCAAAGACCCCACGAAAGAGTTTGACAAAGTGAGCTAGCAAATTTTTGTCATTGGCTTTTGGCATCTTTTCGGATGGCATCGTCTGTAATCTAATCTACTAATAGTTTCTCTTTACTATAAATTGCAATAAGTCTTGGAATGTTGTTTGGATGTGAAGCCTCTTGCAATATGTCCATTTATGTGGTTCATGGGGAGCTAAGCAACTAATTTTTACTTAACGCATTACAGTCTGAGATAGTTTACTTTAAATGAGCTTGGCTGTAGAATGCAAACTCTTGTTCTGTTAGCAGCATGCATGTACTGATTTCGGCTGTCAGTGTGGATAACCTGCATAATTTAAATGTTATTATAGTTTACAAGTAAAACAAAAACAAAATAATGTAGTAAAACAACATTATTACTCTTAAGAGCCATTTGGTTCATATTATCTTGCATTCTCAGGTATCTTGAATGCCATGGTATAGGATACCAAAGTATAAGATATTGTGGTATTTAAGATTCTTCTACTTGGTATGACAATTGAAAACTGTCATGGAAGATATATTTGGTATTTTATAGGAGTTAATAAAGTTAAAACTTCAAGGATGTGAGATCCCCATAGGTTTTATGTGGTATGAGATATTACCCAAAAAGGGATCATCAGTCCTCCTCTTAGTATCTTAGATGGCACCAGGCATCTTGAATAATGGGTACTAATGTATCAAACACAAGTATTTTATATGTCTCTTGGCATCAAAGATATTAGAATTTGGATGACTATGTGCCAAAAGATTCCTTAGTGCATGCAGATTGATTATTAGCTTTTCTTGTGGAGGAGTCTTGGCATAGGAGACTAAGTTTCCATTATCATTTCATTACTGCATTGTTGAACATGTTGATTAAAGGCAAGTGTTGCTGTCAGCATTCCTCTTTGTAGTCTTATGGCTTGTCCATGATCTTCTTAGTGTTAAAATTAATTTGAAGACAACTTTTTTGAGTTCCATGAGTTGTAACATTAATTCTTTTTTTTTTTTTTTTTTTAATTTCAATGTATATGATGTTTCCACTGTTTCATTATTTTATCTCCTTCCAAGTCATCAGTGGATTTGACAACAATGGCGTCTTCTATTGCAATTAGAAGGTGGGATTTAAAACTATTACTAACTTAGCTGGTAATTTCAGGCTGACTATTATGCACATCCAGAACATTACAATCCCATTTTCCATGAAAAGGTAGCCCCATACACCTCTGTGATTGGTAGGTTCCCTTTTTCTTACTACAGATGTTGAGCCAACTTATATGCTTATTATGTGTTGTGGCTATTATGGTCAGCTAATTATTTTAATTTGGCTTTAAAAACAATACAAAGAACAAATACAAATTGTGCAAAGAAGAGAACGGAGATGAAGAAGAAGAAGGAGGTTAGGGTTTATTGCAAAGGGGAGAAAGCAAAATACAATACAATTTGATTTCTAAGAAAGGAAGAGCAATATAAGAGAAATGAAAAATAAAAGAAAAAGACTAAAGACTAAAATACCCTTACACATAAACTTAGACTAAAATACCCTTACAAATAAACCTATTTACATTAATATCCCCCCTCAAACTCACGATACGGCTGCAAGGAGCATCGAGAGTTTGCCAACTAGAAAGCGAAATCTAGAAATAGAATGTGACTTAGTAAAGAAATCCGCAATTTGCAAGGAAGAAGAAACAAAAGGCAAAGTAATGGTGCCAAGCTGGAGATGGTGACGAGTAAAGTGACAATCGATCTCAATGTGTTTGGTGCGTTCATGAAACACGGAATTGTGAGCAATTTGTATAGCACTCTGGTTGTCACAATACATAGGAGTGGGATGAGAAAGACAAACTCTCATATCAGCAAGTAGCCAACGTAGCCAAACAATCTCTTTGGTAGTAGAAGCCATAGCACGATACTCTGCTTCAATAGAAGATTGAAAAACAAGAGATTGTTTCTTGCTCTTCCAAGAAATAAGAGAATCGCCTAAAAAGACACAGAAACCAGTGACAGACTTCTGATCTGTGGGATCACGACCATGATCAGCATCAGAGTATGCACGCAACTCCAAGGAAGAGGTGGATGGGAGTAAGAGACTTTGAAAGATAGTACCTCGAAGATACCGCAAAATACAAAGAACAGCTGTCCAATGAACCGTAGTAGGAGCAGCAACAAACTGACTAACAATATGAACAACATATGCAATGTCGAGTCGAGTAATAGTGAGATATACCAAACTACCAACAATTGTTCGATACAAGGTAGGATCTTGCAAAGGAGTACCATCAGAAGAAGAATAGTGAACATTAACCTCAGAAGGAGTATCGACGGTTCGAGTATCAGTAAGACGAGCATGCTCAAGAATTTCAGCAGTGTACTTAGACTGAGAGAGAAGATAACCTTTTGGAGAAAAAGCAACTTCAATACCCAGAAGGTATCGTAGAGAACCCAAATCTTTCATTTCAAACTGATGGGCTAATTCTGACTTTAACAATGCAATCCCATCAAGATCATCACCAGTAATAATCATATCATCGACATATAAAGAAAGCAAAATACAACTTGTAGTGGTACATTTCACAAAGAGAGCCGAGTCATGATCACTAGAGGAAAACTCTAGAGAGATGATAACAGCAGAGAACTTCTCAAACCATGCACGTGGTGCCTGTTTGAGACCATACAAAGCTTTCTTAAGCTTGCAAACGTCTCCATGATTATGAGATACACCTGGAGAGGTAACCATGTAAACTTCTTCATGCAAATCACCATTCAAGAAGGCATTTTTAACATCCATTTGAGATATAGGCCACTGACGAACAGATGCAGCTGCAATAAGAGTACGAACAGTAGTCATCTTTGCAACAGGAGTAAAAGTCTCCTCATAATCCATACCATACTGCTGAGAAAATCCTTTGACAACCAATCTAGCTTTGTAACGCTCAACAGACCCATCAGACTTTGTCTTGATTTTATAAATCCAACGAGAACCAATTGGACTTTTACCGGGTGGTAAAGGTACCAAATCTCAAGTATCTGTCTTGTGCAGAGCATAAAGTTCTTCATCCATAGCTTTCTGCCAAAGGGGGTCAAGAGCTGTCTCTTTATAGGATAAGGGTTCAGAGAGATTATGAATAGATGCTAAAAAAGAAGTAAAAGATGTGAAATAACAAGAATAAAAAAAATCTGGTAGGTGAGTAGACTTACGCATGCGCTGAGGATAGCGAGGAGGAGGATCCACAATCTCAAGAGGAGCTTGGGTAGCTGCAGGAAGAGGACTACTACTAGAAATGTCAGATTGAGATGTACCAGTATCTCCAGAACTAATAGTGCGAACCCTGCGAGAATAATGAAGAGGAAAAGGAACTATGGGAGTGAATGAGGGGTCAGAACCTGTAGTGAGAGGAACTTGGGGAGAAACATTTTCTGTATAGTCAGAAAAAAGGATCAATAAAAATGAGATCAGATTTGGTCAAGTTGTGAGAAGTAGTAGGAATAGAGAAGAAGGGTATATGCTCAAGAAATAAAACATGACGAGATACATATAGCTTTTGCAAACTTAGATCAAAACAACAATATCCTTTTTGACTATCACCATATCCAAGAAACACACACATGGCAGAATGAGGTGACAATTTTGTACGCTCTACACTAGGAAGAAGAACAAAACAAGTAGAGCTAAAAACTCTCAAGGAAGTATAGTCAGGAGCATTTCCATATAGTTTTTCAAAAGGTGACAAACCTGAAGTGATGGAAGAAGGAATCTTATTAATTAAGTTGACTGCAGTAAGAACTGCTTCTCCCCAAAACTCACTAGGAACAGAAGATGACAGCAAAAGAGAATGAGCTGTTTCAACAATGTGTCTATGTTTTCTTTCAGCAACACCATTTTGCTCAGGAGTATCTGTACAAGAAATTTGATAAGCAGTTCCATCTAAGGCAAGTAAATCACAGAATTTATTAGAAGTATATTCACTACCCTGATCACATCTAAAACACTTTATAATAGCTGAATGTTGTGTTCTTAAAAGAGCTCGAAATTTGTTATAAATGTCAAAAAATTCAGAACGACGTTTCATAAGGTAAATCCAACAAAATCGAGTGTGATCATCAATGAAAGAAACATAATATCGAGACCCTCCCTTTGTAGCAATGGGGGAAGGTCCCCACACATCAGAATGAACTAAATCAAAAGGTGACCAAGAGTAAGAAGTACTTCGATTAAAAGGTAAAGCAGAAAATTTTGCAAGTTTACAACCACTACAATCTGAAATATCATGAGCCTGCAAATTTCCTAGAGTTCCTGTAGAAGTTAAGAATTTTAAATGGGAAGCTGAAACATGACCAAGACGAGAATGCCATAAATAAAAATCAGAAGACGAAGGACACAGACGAATGCCATATACAACCACTAGGAGCTGCAACTACTGGTATTCTCAGCTCGTCCAAAACATATAATCCCCCCTGCCTACGGCCTGTTCCAATCAGGTTGTGAGACTGAGGATCCTGCAAATGACAAGAGGTAGGAGAAAAATATACTGAGTAACCAGAATCACACAATTGGCTAACAGATACAAGATTCATTGTAAGATTGGGAATATGATAAACATTAGATAGAGACAAATAAGGAGTGACAACTGAACCTACTCCTGCTAATGGCATAGGTGTACCATCAGCAGTCATGACAGATACAGATGATGACACAGAGAAACAAATAGTTTTGAATCGGGGGACATGTGGTGAGATGCTCCAGAGTCCAAGACCCATATGGAAGAAGATATACCTGAAGAAGTAGGGGGTGGCTGACCTATCGCAGAAGAGGCAGACATAGCATGTGGCTGAGCAACAAGAAGCTTTTGAAGTTGCTCAGAAAGAGCTGCAAGTGTGGAATTGGTGGATGAGGCTTCAAAATCAGATGGAGGAACAACTGCTGCAGTGTTGAACTGTGGAGGACGATATGGTCGTGGTTGAAATTGATTGCCAAAATGAGGAGGTCTGAAGTGAGGTCTCTGTTGGTGTTGTTGCGGTGCTCTATTTAACAGCTTAAGACACTGAGCTTTCTAGTGGCCCTTTTGCTTGCAGAAGCTGCAGTCATCAATTCCAACCTTTGTGTAAGGTTTATTCTTATAATGTGCAGAAGCTCGAGAAGGAATTGCCAAAACAGACAAGCTAGGTGCCGGGAGAATTCCTTTTCCAGCTTGGGACTTAAGACGTATCTCATCAGCCAAAAGCTCACTGACCACTGAATCTACTGAAGGGAGAGGGCTACGATGCAGAATAGAACTACGAAGTCCCTCAAAATCATCACGAAGAGCCATCAAGAACTGAACCAATCGTTGTTCTTCTCTGCGAGCAATATATGGTGCACAAGCACGCAGCTCTGCGGATTCTGTAAGAGCCAATTGATCCCAAAGATCTGTCATTGCTGCATAGAACTCTTGAATGCTCATATCTTTTTGCTCAAGTGCTCGAATATCAGATTCTAACTGGTATTGTTTTGCAAAATTAGACTGAGTATACAGTCTTGCTAAGTGTTGCCAAACCTCCTTAGCTATTTCATATTTTGCCAATTGGGTACCTATTGAGTATTCAACAGAATTATTTATCCAAGTGACAAACTTAGAATTGTCTACATCCCAATTTTCTAACTTCATGGCATAATCTGTCTCTTTGTCATCTGTGGGTTTATTCACAGTTCCAGAAACATAACCCCACATCTTTTTCCCTTTCAGAAAATTCTTCATTACATAACTCCAATATGAGTAATTTTTTCCATCTAATCTTACACTAATGGATTGAAGTGAATTATCTCTATTACCAGCCATTGCAAAAATGTCCAGAATTCCAAATACCCAAAACTATCAGACAGTCCCAAAAGTTGCAATTCGAACAGAAAATCCAGAGGTTATCAAGATCAGAGAAGAATAATACTGATTTGAAACGATACAACAAGGCTCTTAAACAGTGCGATCGATCAAACCATGCTCGAAAGCTGGATCCGCGAAAGCTGTGGATGGATTTAAACTACCTTCTACAAACCATGCTCTGATACCATGAAAACAATACAAAGAACAAATACAAATTGTGCAAAGAAGAGAATGGAGATGAAGAAGAAGAAGGAGGCTAGGGTTTATTGCAAAGGGGAGAAAGGAAAATACAATACAATTTGATTTCTAAGAAAGGAAGAGCAATATAAGGGAAATGAAAAATAAAAGAAAAAGACTAAAGACTAAAATACCCTTACACATAAATTTAGACTAAAATACCCTTACAAATAAATCTATTTACATTAATAGGCTTGACCTTCATTTGTCATGAATCACTAAAATGACTTTAAAGGATTTAGTTCTCTTTTGAATTTTTTTTCCTGCTCAATTTTTAAAAAGAAAAAGACACTCAGTTCTGCTTAGTTTTCATCATTTAAAATACACAATTTTTCCCACGTTTGGTAGATCAAGAGGCTTTTGAACAATTGTCACATTAACTCCCCAAATATCTGTAATTTCTTTCTTTTTGTGCTCTTCATTCTTTGCTCTTCTTTTCTATGGGATGAGTGTGTGTATTTCTTGATTAACGAGCACTAACTACTTACATTTACTTCTCTCAGTCAATTGCATGTACTGGGAGCAAAGATTTCCTCGGTTGTTGAGTGCAAAGCAGTTTCAAGATTTAATGAGAAAAGGGTGCCCACTTGTTGGAATATCAGACATAACATGTGATATAGGGGGTTCAATAGAGTTTGTTAACCAAACTACATCAATTGATTCACCCTTCTTCAGGTATATATTGGTAGATTTTCTAGTAATCATATTACTAATTTAGCATGTCAGTTATTTTACTCTCATCTACACTCATTTGTACCTTTATTTTTGTTTTTGAAAGTAATGGTAGTTATGCATTAGAGTTGATATTACGGTAATTTTGGGACTTTGCACAAATAACATTCTATAATATTAAAAAGTAAAATTATATAGACATATGGCCAAGTTAATGAATAAAAAAGTCAACATCTCATGACTATTCTGGCTGAGACATTTATAGAAACGAACAAGAAATTCACTGTTAAGGTACCCTTTATATGTTTCTGTTAACTGCATACATGAATTTAGATGTATAATATTGGAGCTGACTGAAAAATTTGGATGAACATGTGCCCAAGACCTTCAAAATTTGTTTCAATCCACAAGCTATGAGAAAGCTGTCAACCTATGTCCTATATGAAACTTCTAATTGCTGTCTTTCCAGCTGCAATAAACCTTCTGAAGTAGGTCCTAGGTTTTTCTTTTGGATGGGTTGGAGGTATCTGTCATTTACACAGTTGCTAATATAAGTTGATCCCAGCTGCAAATTTATGTAATAAGCTAAGCACTAAGTTCTTATCATTGGAGTTTACAAGGTTCTTGTATGACAGGAGGTGGCTAAAAGTTGGAAATAGGAAATGCAATTCTCTACTCTCTCACTACTGATGCTATATACTTTGGATCTGGGACTCAGGACATACTTTATGAAATAACTCTAATTTATAACATATATTTTTTTCTTTTGTAGTTTGTGAACCTTCTAGAGGTATGAAGTTCCTTGAAACATTTTTGGATAAAAATGAAATAGGGAGGGGAGAGAGAAAACAAAAAACCTTTAGGAGGGTGTGAAATACCATTATACTTAGTTTTACAGTTACAGAAGATACACTTTTAGAAGTTATGAAGCCTAAATACGGGTAATAATCTGTTGTATTCTGGATCTTGCCCTCTAACAAAGAAGTGGAGTTTGGAGAAATACATCTTTGATAAATTTTACTGAGTTAACAAAAGAAGATAGGGCAATCTGCTTTTAATTTCTGCTTGGTGATATTTTTTGTGCATTAATGCTACGGCCGTTCAACTATTGATATTTAGTTTCAAAATTTTTATATCCCGTTTAATGACAAGATTGAATTTTGTTGTTAGATATGATCCCTTAACTGATTCCTACCATAATGACATGGAGGGGAGTGGTGTTGTATGTTTAGCTGTGGACATCCTCCCAACAGAATTTGCAAAAGAGGTGGGTGTATTCTCATGTGGGAATTCCTTTTCTATCGTTATATGAGAGAATGCTATGGGTTCAGAAAATTATTGAACGTGCTATTTCTCTATGGCTAGGCTTCCCAACATTTTGGAAACATACTGTCCCAATTTGTCAGAAACTTGGCTTCTGCTACAGACATTACAGAGTTGCCTGCCCACTTGAGGAGAGCTTGCATAGTCCATGGAGGAGTGTTAACCCCTTTATTTGAATATATTCCACGCATGCGGAACTCTGATGCAGAGTATGTTTCTAATCTATCTTTCATTCTCGGTTTCTGTATCCTTTACTGTAAATTTGTAGAATAGAATTTAAGCTTAAGTAGTATATAAGTTTTCTCTCTGAATCTAGCATCTTTTACAAGAGTTTGCTCTCACTGTGAAAATAGCAGTCTTTGACCATCTTTCTCTGCTACAATTGCACAATTTGTAGATAATTGTATTCTTCTCATATATAAATACACCTGTTTGATGTGTGATAAAATTCAGAATATAAGCCAAACCTTTGGATCTAATAATGTCAGTTGTTAGATTTTGAAAATCCTTTTCTCATGTTCACATATTCTTCAGGATACTTTTGAAATTTGATGCTGAATCAAAGACAGCACCATTTTGTAAAAGGAACTTAGAAGATACAATATCTGGAACAGCCTGCTAAGCATATATTCCTTCTACTTTTGATTTTTAAGGTTTTTGGAGAATGAAGAATTTTTATAGTATTAGTTTAATTTCCTTAACTTTTTTCAATGAATCATCAAAATATTACAAAGGAATAATTCAATTTTTTTATTATCAGAAATATAATTTTAAATTTTTTTTAATTACTTAATATGTAATGAAAATAAAAGAATACAAGCCTGCATCAAGAAACAGGAAAACTGTATAGCAATATTAGAGAGATCTCCTTTTATGAACAGCTACCACTCTCTACAAATAACTTGCACAAATCCTAACAGAGAAATTTCCTCAAGTCCCCAAAGCATACAAGATATATATTAACAGAAATATTTTACATCCCCAACAAGATAGAATTATATGTGTATTTGTATCAGTATGTTTTAAATTATTGAATTGCAAGAAACTAAAATGGCAAAATTTCTGAAATTCAACTGGGAATAATTTAAAAATATATTATTGTTTTTAATAAAATGTATATCATATGATCGACTGTACATAACTCAAATAATAAATAAGAAAAAGTAAATACATGATCGGGTTATTTAAGTATAACAAGTATAATAACTGAACTTGTAACAACAACAATTAAGCATTTTTCCACTAGGTGGGAAAAATATATTTTACAGCTTCTTGGCTTTCAGTTAAGATAAACTTAAATGAGATCATATAATGAAGTTAATAACTGTATCTCTAAACTGGGGGATAATCGGCACCAATTTGACACAATATATAGGATCAAAAGCAATCCTTCTTATGTACACCAATGGTATTATTCTCCTCTTCCCAACAACCAAACCCCCCCCCCCCAAAAAAAAAGAAGAGAAATTGTTATAATCCCTGTCTTATACTTAAATTCGTCATATATTTTTCTGATGTCCTTCTAGCTGAAAGTAGTGTATTTCTGTATTTATTTGCCTTTCAAGTATATCATATGTAATTTCTAACTGTTTGCTGAACTTGCTAGTTTTGTTGAATGGAACCTACAGAGACATTAATTTTTAGAAATAGTTTATTTACTTATATTCTGTGCCATTTATGTGCAACTAGACACTATCTGTCTTTTGACTTGCAGGGAATTATCAGAAAATTTAGCAGATTCTTTGTCTCACAAGAGGAAATACAATATATTGGTACGTCGTTTAGTTTTAGCATTATTAGCCATTAATTGTATTTTACAAGCCAAGTTTGACTTGTCTTGTAAATAGTCATGGTAATAAATGCAGTTGCTACTTAATTTTCTGATCAAGGCTGAATAAAACTGACAGGTTTCTTTGAGTGGACACTTATTTGACCAGTTTCTGATAAATGAGGCCTTAGATATTATTGAAGCTTCAGGAGGCTCCTTCCATTTAGTCAAGTGTCAAGTGGGCCAGAGTGCTACTACTATGTCATACTCAGAACTTGAAGTAAGTAGTTATTTGATCCAAACTGAAATGTTTACTTTGAGGAAGTTTTAGAAACTTGGGAATTCGCAAAAAGAAAATCTAGATTTCTCACTGAGCATATCTTCTTGGTCATAGTGAAAAGGTTGTCCCCTGTTAAAAGTAATTCATTTTATCTTAATATTTTTCTTGTTGTTCTTGTTCCTTTTTTCTCTCTCTTGGCCTGCCTAGCATTCATCTTCTCTCAACATATGTTTTTGGGTTTGTACATAAATTTGACCTCTTCTCCTTCAATATATAATTTATCAAATATAAATATACCTATTGAGGTATGGAAAGGTATTGAAAAGCTACCATAATCTCGGAATCCTAATTACCGAGATTAGTGAAAGACAATTAGGACTCTGAATTATCCTAATTACAAAGATTCACTACTAATAAAAGGATTGAGCTAATCAGTCTTTATCCTCAGGGGATACAATTTGGATAGTGATTATCTTATTTATTCTGTTTATTTGCTAATTGTAATCTCTAAAATCGTGGGATATTGACAACCAGAATAATGCTCTAAATTCTGGTTCATCCCTCCGTACTTTATGATGAAGTAATAGAAACAATTCATCGGCGTTATTCTCTTCTCCTCTCCATTATTTTTTCTCACATGGTATTAGAGTTAGGTTACCATTGAGAGGAGAAAAATGATGGCCAGCTTTAAGCAGACCCTCACTGGGTTAAGCAAGGATGGGCAAGAGGAAAGGTCAGTAGAAATCTCCAATGTCCCAAGCCTTACAATTAACCCCACTGCAGCAAATTATCCTATGTTTACTACCTTTGATAATTCACATTTCCAAATCACACCCTACAAGTTAAATGGGCAAAATTTCCTCCAATGGTTAAGGTCGGTCCAGATGGTCATACGAAGGGAAAAAATTAGTTTCTTAGACGGCACTACTGCAAAACTAGACTCGACAGATCCATTATATCTAACTTGGTATATTCAAAATGTTCTTGTAATGTCTTGACTCATCAACTCTATGGAAGAACACATTGGATCACTGTATCTTATCGACAACACTACCAAAGACATTTGGGACAAGATAAAAATTTTCTATTTTGATATTAAAAATTCAGCTCAACTATGTGAATTAAGAGATAAAGCTAGGGACTTTAAACAAGGGATCATGATTGTCACAGAATACTATACCACCCTTACAAAAATATGGCAAGAGCTAGAGTTATTTGAACCAAATGATTGGTGTGACAAGTGTAAATAAAAATATATAAAATTTGTGGAAAAGACCTGAACCTATGACTTCCTTGCAGGGTTGAACAAGGAACTTGATGAGGTTCATGGAAGAATGATTGGCATCTGTCCATACCTTAGATTGAAGAAGTATTTACTGATAGGAGTGTAAGTAACTCGAAGGATCCGCTCTAAACCGCATGAACCAGAAAAAAAGAGGATACTAGTTAAAGTGTATTGGATTTTCGGATTAAAACAAGTTAAAAATTTTAAAAAAATCGGGTATTATCGGTCAGGTCGGATTAGATATTAAACTTTTTTTCAACCCGAACCCGTATCATAACTCATACATTTTATTTTACATTTAATGTCTTTTTATCACTTCACGTTTCAATGCTTTGACCATGTCTTCACACAACAATGAAGTGACAGAATGCCAATACTTTTGATCATAAATAATATTTTTTTAATTTTATTTTATCAACCCACGTAAATGAGGTGACAAGTACAAGGCTTTTTATCTTCCCAACATCTATCATGATCTCTTCTTCCCTCTCTTTTCTTTTTCCATTTTTTTTCAACCTATTTTCTCTTCTCTCACCGTCTAGCGTCGATCAGCTTTTCAACTTTCACTAGCAGTTGGAGGCAAAATTCTTAAGCTTCCTTTGCCTTTCTTCTTCGATGCTCACTGAAAATGAAAAATGCCTCGGCCCTTTCTGCTTAACTCGACAACGCATCTCTTTCTTTTACAGATAAAAATAGTTGAATAGTCATACCTGTCTTTCATTCACTCTCAAGCACAATCACACTTGATTGAGCCCTAACAGTGTCGCGAAACCAGAGTGATAGATTGCAAATAGTAGTGAGGTAAGTTGTCGGAGCATCGTCTCTATCCCCTAGCAACAGTGCCGATGTTCTTCGCTTCATAGTCAAGGCATATGACATTCTTTCAAAAACATGTTGATGCATGAAAAAAACGAAGGAGGCAAGGAAAGAAGGAGAAGAGAACTATCAGGTGATCTGACCCGATCCGACTGAAACTCCTTCAATCCGAACTAACCCGAACCATTTGGGTGATCCAAATCATTGATCGATTTCGGATTTGTATTTTTCAACCCGAATTCTGTTCGGTCAGATTGAATTTATGATTCAACCCGATCAAACCCGGCCTGTTTACACCCCTATTTACTGAGGTACGAAGGGAAGATCGCAGGAGAAAAATTATGTTGGGTGACATTAAAGGTATCCAAACAAAAACCTCAGCACTATTCATCTCAAGAAGGGATTAGCAAAACCGAAACCCTTCAAATGAACAGAGGCGTACTAAGAAAGGGAATCTATGGTTTGACTTCTGTCAAAAAATAACCATACTAGTGAAACATGTTGGAAATTGCATGGGAAACCAACAAATCAACCTAACCGTGAGCAACAAAGGCAAACTAGACATCACCTTAGGGAATCCTGTGCCTACTAAGCTAACTCTGAACGATTAGAAAATTGGAGAGACTCTAGGCAATCTCAACCTTAATAAGGAGCAAGTTGAATGCCTATATAAACTACTCAATCTACAAAAAAATACTGGTACAACATTTATAGCACAACAAGGTAATTTCTATTCTGTCTTAAATTTTAAAAAGGAAGGAAAAATTTTATGGCTTATTGACTCTGGGGCCTCATACCATATGATAGGTTGGGCTCAACTATTCTCCTCATATATTTCAAATTATAGTTAGTCTAAGTTAAAATAGCAGATGGATCCCTAGCTCATATTGTTGGAATTGAAAATATTAAGATTAACTCAACTCTTATTCTTAAGTTTGTTTTACATGTTCCAAACTTATCTTGTAACTTACTATCCATGAGCAAAATTGCTAAGGATTGTGATTGTAGGGTTGTCTTCTCACAAAAGTATTGTGAATTTCAGGATTTGAGTTTGAAGAAGAGGATTGGCAATGTTAAGGAGTAGGACTATATTATTTTGATGAGAACACCAAAGAGAGTGGATAAGCTCGTTTGTTGGGAGCCAACTTCAACACAAAATTAGATTATGTTATGACACTATAGGCTTGGACATCCAAATTTCAATTATTTAAAACATTTGTACCCCTTTTTTATTCAAGAATAATGACAATTTTCAATGTGAAACATGTCAGCTGGCTAAACACCAAGAATTTGTCTTCAAACCTAAACCCTATAAGGCCATAGAATCTTTTGCCATAATTCATAGTGATATTTGAGGACCCTCACAATCTCACAATCTCTATTCTAAGTGATGATTTATAATTTTTATTGATGATCATACTCGGGTAAATTGGATATATTTACTGAAGGATAAATCCGATGCTGAACAAATCTTTATCAATTTTCACACTATGGTTAAAACTCAATATGACGCCAATATTCAAATCCTATATACTTATAATGGCAGAGAATATTTCACACAAATATTAGGCAACTACTTCAACAAACATGGCATTATTCACCAAAGCTCCTCCCCCGATATATCCCAACAAAATAGAATTATTGAAAGAAAAAATACATTTATTGAAAGTGGCTAAATCTCTGTTATTCACCACCAACACTCCCAAATTTTTTTTGGGGAGATGCTGTTCTCACTACCTGTTACCTTATTAATCGGATGGCTATCTACTTACTTCAATTCAAACACCTCTAAACACTTTCTCCAAATATTTTCCTGACCACAAAACTATTAATAACCTTCCCTTAAAAGTGTTTGGATGTATTGTTTTTGTTCACAACTATAAACCAAACCAAAACAAATTTGACCTTAAAGCTCTTAAATGCATGTTTATTGGAAATGTAGCAAATCAGAAAGGATATAAATTTTATTTTCCTAAAAGGAAAAAATTAATTGTAACTATGGACCTTACCTTCTATGAAAACACTCCCTTCTACGCAAAAAATTCCCTTCAGGGAGAGAAGAATAATGAAGAATTTTTTTGACTTTTCTCCTCGGAAATTCTGCATTCCATCATTCCTGACCCTAATTTTCAAACTCAAACTCAAATTCAAACTAAAACACAAGCCCTTAGCAGTCCCATACTAGAAAATCTTGAAACGAGGATGACAAAAATAGTCAAGAAGGTACACTTGTGAATGAAGAGATGGCTTAAAAAGAATTGGATGTCTAGAAAAAACAAATTCAAGATCAAACCTAGTAGGAACCCAAAATTCAGGTTTACACTAGAAGAAGAAAACAACAAAATAATATAGCTCTTTTTTCCTCTAAAATTGGCCAAGAATTTGAGTCAGACTCAAGTAATGTAATCTGCTCCTCCCCTAAAAATGCTTGTGATTTTTTGCCTATTGCATGGAGGAAGGGTGTTTGGTATTGCAGTCAACATCCTATGGCTAATTGTTCAGTATGACCATTTGTCAACATCTATGAAAGCTCTTGCTGTAGATCTTGAAGAAGCAACGATTCAAAAATATATTGAGGAAGCTCTTAAAATAACTGAATGGAAGGAAGCTGTGGAAGAAGTACAAACTCTAGAATAATAGAACATGGGAGTTGGTTGAAAAATCGGAGATATTGTACCAATAGGCTATAAATGGGTATTTACTGTAAAATATAAATCAAATGGAGCTATTGAGAGATATAAAGCATGCCTAATTGCCAAGGGATTCACACGACATATGGGATAGATTATCAAGAGACCTTTGCTCCGGTTGCAAAACTCAATACAATCCATGTCTTTCTCTCTGTAGCAACAAACCTCAATTGGCTTTTCCATCAACTAAATATTAAGAATGCATTCCTAAATGGGGATTTGACTAAAGTAGTCTATTTGGAACCTTCTCCTTGTTTTAAAAGTGCAATTCACACAGGGCAAGTATGTAAGCTGAAGAAGTCTCTCTATGGGTTAAAACAATCGCTAAGGACATGGTTCGAAAGGCTCATAATGATCACACTGTTTTACAAACATGAAGGGAGTAAATCAACTATTCTCCTTATTTATGTTGATGATATTATAGTAACTGGAGATGATATTTCAGAAATAAAATCTCTAAATGGGAGACTTGCTAATGAATTGGAAGTTTAAGAGCTTGGTATGCTGAGATATTTCTTAGGAATAAAAATTGCAAGAAATAGGTTTGGAATTTTTGTATCACAAAAAAAATATACCCTAGATTTTCTAAAAGAAACTAGGTTACTTGGTTGCAAACTAGTTGAGACTCCAACAAACCTAGACATCAAGTTCGGAGGTCAAAATACAAGTGCACTAGTGGAGAAAGGTAGATACCAAAGGTTGGTTGGAAAACTCATATATCTAGCTCACACCAAGTCAGATATAGTATATGCAGTCAGCTTGGTAAGTCAGTTTATGCATGATTCTTGTGAAGAGCACTTAAATGCAGTCATTCATATCTTGAAGTACCTTTAGGTTAACCCAAGAAGAGGATTATTCTTTAAGAAATGAGAGTTTCATAGAGTTGAAGCCTATAATGATGCAGATTAAGCTGGGCCAGTGATTGATAGGATATCTACATCTGGCTACTATTCATTTATTTGAGAAAACCTTGTGACTTAGAGGAGTAAAAAATAAAATATTGTAGCTAGAAGCAATGTTGAAGCAGAACTTAGGTTACTAGCTAATAAAGTTAGTGAATTAATATGGCTTAAACTACCTCTTGAAGATCTTCAAGTTACAAACGAAGACCTTATGAGATTGTATTGTGATAATCAAAGTGCTATCAGCATAGTACACAACTTTGTACATTATGACCGTACCAAGTATGTAGAAGTGGATCGTCATTTCATTAAAGAAAAGGTGGAAGAATGAATTATTTGCATCCCTCACCTGGCCTCAATTGAATAGACAACAGATGTTTTACCAAAAGGGCTACTTAGACCTCTCTTTGAAAGAATGATCTACAAGTTAGGATTGTTTGATGTGTACAATCTAGTTTGAGGATGAGTGTTGGAAAGCTACCCTAATCTCGGAATCTTAATTACTGAGATTAGTGAAAGATAATTAGGACTCTGAATTATCCTAATTACTGAGATTCATGGAGGTAATTAGGATAACTACTAATAAAAGGATTGAGCTAATCAGTCCTTTATCAAGGGATAAAATCTAGATAGTAATTATCTTATTTATTTTGTTTATTTGCTGATTGTAATTCCTAGTGGGATATTAAATAATGCTATAAACTTTGGTCCATCCCTCTATACTTTACGATGGAGATCACAGGTTCAAATTCTAGAAATAGTCTCTCTGCTTGCGGAGATAAAACTGCATATATCTACCTTTCTCAGATCCCACCAGGTGGGAGCCTTGTACATTAGGCCGGCCTTTTTTTTATTCTCTTCTCCTCTCTGGTATTTTTTTTCACAAAAGGTCTTAGCAGAAAAGGTATAAGTTGACTTATTAAGTTGTTTAATGAGATAAGGAGATATAAGATAATGTCAAATGAATAGAGGATAAGTACTTTAATCCCTATTTATAAAAATAAGGGGAACATACAGAACTGTGTGGGGATTAAGTTTATGAGCCATGCGATGAAGTTATGAGAGAAGGTCATTGAGCAAAGATTAAGACAAGAGATTCAAGTCATAGAGAATCAATTTGATTTCATACCAGGAAAGTCAACCATATAAATAGTTTACTTATTGCAAAGATTGATCGAGAGATATCAAAAGAATAAAAAAGATTTATATATAGTTTTCATCGATTTCAAAAAGACGTATCATAAAGTGCTGAAAGAAATTTTATGGAAAGTTTTAGAGAAGAAAAGAGTATGTATTGCTTATATTCAACCAATCAAATATATGTACGATAGGATCACGACTTGCGTGAAAATACAAAATAGGGACAAAAAAATTTTTTTCACTACTATATGACCGCATCAAGGTTTATCTCAGAGTCTATATCTTTTTAACTTGATTTTGAATGCAATTACTGAACATATCCAAAAGTTAAGGCCTAAATGTATGATTTTGTAGATGATATACTCCTAATTAGTGAATCAAAAAAGAAAATAAATATAAAATTAGAGTCAGAGAAACAAGTTTTGGAAATATATGGATTTCATATAAAATTAGAATGTAATTTTAGTAAAAGGTAAACAAATACGACTTTAGAAATAAAATTTGAAGATCATCTTATAAAACAAGTCATAAGTTTTAAGTTTTAAATATCTTGGATCCATTATACAAGATGACAGAGAAGTAAAAAAGAACGTAAACCATAGGATTCAAGTTTAGACGAATGAAATGTAAAAAAGTTTAAGGTGTCATTGTGATAAAAAAATGCCACTCAAAGTTAAAGAAAAATTATACGATACAGTTGTAAGACCTATAATATTGCATGGTATTGAATGTTGGGCAATTAAAAGGCAACATAAAGATAAACTGAATGTCACAAAGATGAGAATGTTGCATTAGATGTGTAGACACACTAGAAGATATATGATTAAGAATGAGTGCATTAGAGAGAAAGTTGGGTAACAAGTGGAGAAGATAGTGGAATCTTGCTTAAGGTGGTTTGATCATATATGAAAAACATCTGCAAAAGTCCCGCTAAGATGAGTAGATAAGAGGGAGAGTCCGATAGTTAAAGGTAAAGGAAAGTGAAAAAAAAACAATAGATGAAACTATTAAGAATGATTTAGCAATTAATAATTTTTTATTGCCTTCATTTATTATAGATCAATGTGGCGTCGTTTGATTTATGTAACCGACTCCACCCAGTAGAAAAAGGCTTAGTTGTTGTTGTTTATAATATAACATCTTCCCAGGTGCATATATATATCTACATGTGTGTGTGTGTATTTATTAGGTCCATCTAATTTTCGGCAATGCTATGTGTCTCATATCAGGCTACAGTTCAATCCAGTTGTTCTAAATATATATTGAGGGGGGTTATCAAGGATTTCAAGACTATTTGAATATGTAGAGTTCAATTGCAATTCATATCAAAGGCACTTTGTTTGAATAGTTGATAGGTTTCCAACCATGGTGGCACTACTTAGCTGTCATAATGGAAAGCTATTGCATTTTTTTTAAATGAACGTAGTTAAAAAAGAACTACTACATCTACCGGCCTATGTGTATCACAGTGTTAGACCAAACTGAGCTTTATCTCAAGGTCAAATATCCATGTTTTCTTTTCCTGTAGATGTTGTTATGGAAATTTTACATTTAAACTACGTACTAGTGAATTTTTGTTTTGGATAAATACTGATATATTGTCATGTTGCTTATGTACAGGTTGGTGCAGATGATAGGGAAGTTCTGGATCAAATAATTGATTCTTTAACTTCTCTTGCTAATCCAACTGAAAACAATGGATTTTTAGATCAACATTCAAGTAAGTTTTCACTGAGGCTTGGTAAAGTCCAGGAGAGCAGAATAAAGAATGAAATGGAGCCAAAAAACAAGGCTTCAGTTTTGATACTTGGTGCTGGTCGGGTCTGTCAACCAGCTGCAGAGATGTTATCTTCAATTGGAAGTTTTTCATCTAGCCAATGGTATAAAACATTGATGGAAGAGGATTTTGAAGAACAAACTGATATTGAAGTCATTGTGGGATCTCTGTACCTAGAGGATGCTGAGCAGGTATATTATGCTTTTACATCTGTTCACTCATGGAAGCAGAACTGGGTTTGGCATAGGGATTCTTTGTGTTATTTATGATCAATGCAGATTGTTGAGGGTATTCCAAATGCTACTGGAATTCAGCTTGATGTGATGGATCATGCCCGTCTTCACAAGTATATTTCACAGGTACAATTTTCTTTTGTCTTTTGGAAGTAGTTTCTACAGTTATCTCAATTTATGCTTGCAAAATCATCTTGCAGTGATCTTTATTTTATGCTTTTCAAAGGCATTAAGATGGAATTTGGCAGTCAACCATACCTTGGTCTATCTGTATGCTATTACCCTATAATGAACTGATAATTTTGCATCATGCATTTACAGTGACTAAGGGTTTTTAGGGTCTTGATGGAAGCCTTATTTTAACATTTTCTTTTTCTTTTTCTTGGCAGGTTGATGTTGTTATAAGTTTGCTTCCCACAAGTTGTCACATTTTTGTAGCAAATGCTTGTATCGAGGTACTTCACATTATTTAATGTTATTCATTATGGAACTAAAATGATTTCTGATTCTGGGTAACATTTAAATGCAGCACAAGTTATGGTGACGGTGTTGAACATAGAAAATTCAGAAAGGAATGGATTGACTTTATAATTTGTAAAAATGACTAAAGTTGCTTTTTGAATGAAAACATAGGTTTAAGATTAGTCTTCCTATGGGGAGAAAGAGATCACAGAAGCAATCAAATAAAACTGCTCCCTTATACCCCTACTTTTTTCAGTTCTCTAGTCAGAATAAAAGTAGTAGTTTCTGCATTGAATTGTTTATACTCTTGATAAAAAATCTAAGGTTGGGACTTAATTCTTCTTTCTTTGTTGTAGCTAAGTAAATGACTTTTTCTTGCTGCAGCTAAAAAAACATCTTGTCACTGCTAGCTATGTTGATAGCTCCATGTCAATGCTACATGATAAAGCAAAAGATGCTGGTATAACAATTCTCGGTGAGATGGGCTTGGATCCAGGCATAGGTAAGACTTACATTGATGATTAGTTCCCAGGACTTCAGCAGCATATGTAGTGCACCTGGAATCCGTCTTTGAACCATTTTTCACAGGGACATGTTTGTAAATTTATGATCTCATCATCGAACCATTTTAGCTATTGCTTGTTTCATTTCTGATGGTATGAATGACTAGCCTATGGTTGGAAGAAGTCATTATTTATTTTTCACTGAATGAACAACGTTTTACATTAATTTACATCTCATTTCATATGAATACAAATTTCTCCCCCAGAATTTTAGAGGCAGTTCTTGTTTACTTATTTCTACCAGAGCACATTGGGTTTGGGTGAAACTAGCTTCTGGAAAATTCAAGTAAACTTGTATCTAATTTAAACAGATTTTGCAATAAGCTAATACTTGTTTGATGCTCCAGATCACATGATGGCGATGAAGATGATCAATGAAGCTCATATGCGGAACGGGAAAATAAAGTCTTTCAATTCTTACTGTGGTGGACTCCCATCTCCAGCAGCTGCTAACAACCCATTAGCATATAAATTCAGGTACTTAATGGAATGTCTCTTACCTACATGAGCAGATCCATTTTGTTTTCCAAAAATGAAAACTTCCTTTTGCTTGTCTAAAATTGTCTTATTTATGCAATTAATTAGTAAAAATTACATGGCTAATTGTTCCAATTTATGATATAATGGAGGCTGTAAAACTTTCATTAGGAAAGCGAGCAATTACTTATTGATTTACTGTGATGACTTGTTGATTAATAACTTCATATCATGGTGGAATTATCATGCAACATCAACATTTTGTATGAAAGCATGCTTTTCTATTACTGTATTTGGAATTATAATAGCATTATTAATCAATAAAAGAAATGTATATTTTGGGAAGAACCTTGAACTTCCTATCAAATAAACATGCTTTGGGCATACAAAGCTGCAGGCAGTAGACTAGCGCAAACTTTGCATAGTATTTATAGAGCATTAATTGTTTTGTTTCTTGATATTAAATTTCTAGTATTCTTAAAGTGAGTTTGTTTATGGTACCCTAGCTCAAAATTCAGGTACTAGGGAAGAAAAATGAAGAGTGGATTGTCCTTGATGAAAACATAATTGTCTCAGATTTTTATAAAGTACAATTACCTTGATAGCACTCTGGAATTATAAAAATTAACTCCCTTGATTTTCTCATCAAGTTACCCACCTGCACTTTACTGACTTTAGCCTCTAAAGTCCACCCTGCACTTTAGAGGAGCCAAATCCCAGTACTAGACCCTGTTTACAGGTGTTTCTATGTTTTGGTCAGTAAGATTTGTGTAGCTCCAGTAATGAGCAACACTTGTCCATACAATAAGATACAAGTTTTACTGATATTCATACAGAAAATGCTTGTAACATAGTTTAGTACCACTGTAAGTTGAGTACCTGAAAATTTCTCCTAAACTAAATGGTCACATAACAAATGGCCTTTTCAATGGATGCTTGTACGGAATTTTAAGTTAAAAGGTCTTGATTCAATCAGATATGATATATGAAACCTATAGATTACTAAATAAAAGTTGCCAAAAGTAAAAAATGTAATGAAATTTTCTAATCGTTTTGTAGTGGCTTCATCTTTTTTCATCATATATTTATAAATTTGATAGTTATTTTGTGGCAATTGTTCTTATAGTTTACCAATTTTTCAGTTGGAATCCTGCAGGGGCTATTCGAGCTGGGCGTAATCCTGCCACCTACATATCCTGTGGTGAAACTGTACATATAGATGGTGAGCTTTTAATAAGTTGAGAATATAATTTCATGAAGTCATTTGGATGTATGCATGAGTCTATTCTTTTTCTTTTCTAGTTTCTCTTGCAGGAATAAGTAATCTGTTTATGCATTCATCTGTTCTGTTTTTGAACAAGTCTTAGTTCTCCCCATTCTGCCAGTGTGTTATATTGCTTATAGATGTTCCCTTTCAATTAAATTTTATAAGATCACTCTATCACACTCTATGTTGTCTTTTATTCTTTTTTGGCAGGGGACAGTCTTTATGATTCAGCTACAAGACTTCAGATACCTGACTTTCCTGCATTTTCTTTGGAGTGTCTTCCAAATCGGAACTCTTTAATTTATGGAGATTTGTATGGAATAGGATCTGAAGCATCAACCATTTTCCGAGGAACCCTCCGCTATGAAGGCATGGTGTTTCTATAATTTTTTCTAAACAAATAATTTAGGCCAACATTTGAGACTGGTTTATCATAATCTCTAAACATGAACTTAAAAAATCATCTTTGTTGAAATCCCACATTAGCTAGATGTCTAAAGATTGTGCTCCTTATAAGTAAAGGCAATCCTCCCTCTCTTGACTCGAGTTTTGGGAGTGGAGTTAGACCCAATATTTCTAATATGGTATCAGAGCCTACTTCAATTTCGATGCGGCCCACCCGCAGATGTTCATGCCTGCAAACTTCACGCTCTAGATGTTCATTTCTGGGCGTGAGGGGGGGTGTTGAAGTCCCACATCGGCTGAATGTTTAAAGATTGTGCTCTTTATAAGTAAAGGCAATCCTCTCTCACTTAATTCGAGTTTTGGGAGTGGAGTTAGGTCCAATATTTCTAATAATCTTTATTTGGTGAAGCTCATGAATAACATGATCATTTATTTATTGTTGCACTGTACAGGGTTTAGTAAGATCATGGGGACATTTTCGAGGATTGGCTTCTTTAACAGTGAAGCTCATCCCTTTCTTAAGAATGAAAAGAGACCAACTTTCAGAGAATTTTTGTTCCAACTTCTCAAAATTGCAAGCAAAAATCCAGATGGACCTCTGATTGGAGAGAAAAGTATCATGGAAAGGATTTTAACATTAGGACATTCCAAGGAGCAAGTAACTGCTATTAAGACAGCCAAAACTATCATGTAGATCATTTACCCCTCTCACTGTTTTCCTTTGATTTGGTAGATTATCTTTTTAACTGTGATTTTGGTCCTTCTTTCATATAGATTTTTGGGACTTCATGAGCAGATAGAAATACCTGATTCCTGCCAAAGTGCTTTCGATGTTGTCTGTTTGCGCATGGAGGAAAGGTTAGCCTACTCCGATACAGAGCAGGTATGTTTTTATAGAGTATATTAAAACTGTCAAGTTTCGACACTTGAATCTTCTTGTGAAGCTTGAAAAATGCTCCCATGGCAACAGACTCCCAAGGCTTTCTATATATCAAGGAACCATGTATTGTAAAAACAAATTATGACTATCTTACTATGACTTACTCCATTATAGATGAAAAACTGCTTACCATTATGTACTGGAATTCACAGCCAGAAATTACTAATTACAGTTTTCATGTAATTTTTAGTGCACTATAGTTCCAATCCAATAGCTGAAGTTAATAAGTGAAAGATTATGAATAGTTTTATTTAAAATCTAACATGATTTGTGGTAAAACTTATCCTTTAATTAAGATATTAGAAAGTGGTAAGAATAGAACTCTAGACCATTTGATTTTAGAGACTCTGATACTATGTCAATGACCACTTTAACTCACAAGATTAAAATATTAAATGAAGGCTCATGAATAGTTTTACTATAATCTCTAATTTAAATAATAAATGAAAGACAGAATCCTTTGAAAAGCCTTGATATATTAGGAGTTTTGTGTTACATATAAATAGAGTGAAGATTGTTTATCTTGACTCTTGAGATACATCCAATGTGAGAGTTATATAATCTAACTATTTCAACACCCCCCCCCCTTTCTCAAGTTGAGACATATTCAAGTTTCAGCTTGTTACAATACAAACATAATTAAAAAAAAAATCAAAATCAAGTAATAGAACTCAATACTATTATTGGAAACTAAATACCGTGTAAAGAATAAAAGAGAGAGAATGCTTTGAAAAGTCTTGATATATTGAGAGGCTTGTGTTACATATATTTATAAAGTGAAGGTTGTTAATCTTGAGATACAAACAATGTGGAATTTATACAGTCTTAACTATTTCAACATCTAATAAGATGTGCTCAACTTTTATCTGATTTATAATCAGGATATGGTGCTTTTGCACCATGAAGTGGAGATTGATTTCCCAGACCGCCAAGTAACAGAGAATCATAGAGCCACATTACTTGAATTTGGGAGAACTCTCAATGGAAAAACCACGAGTGCCATGGCACTCACAGTTGGTATTCCAGTGGCCGCTGGAGCTCTAGTACGTCTCATTCATTTCTGTTCTTTTACACTGTAATACAAACAAATAGTGTTGAACAAAATTCCATGTCTCTTTTTGCAGCTCTTGTTGAAGAACAAGATTCAAACAAGAGGTGTCTTAAGACCTATAGAGCCTGAAGTATATGATCCAGGTGATTGCATGATATATTTATTTAGTGTTGATTTATTGTCCATGTGCTGGATAACAGATGACTATGTTAAATATTATTTTTCTGGCATCCTCGCAAATTTAACTGCAAAAGATTATTAGTATACTTGGCATTCATATGATCGCAGAATTGCATTTAGTACAACTAATCTGACACCATAAAAACGGGTAGATCAGCAAGTTTATGTCTTTTATTGTTTGACCACAATTTCTAAGTCTTGATTCACTTGACCCAAGTTTGGATAAGGCAGTGAAGGAGGATGAATTATTTTTTAATAATAAGTAATAATAGTGATGTTTTTGTAATTATGCTATTAGGGCTAAGTTGTTGAAAATTTGGTAAATAGAATTTGAGTTTGGTAGTCTGGTTTCCTATTAATAGTTGGATTAGGACTTGTGAAAGCATGGACACCAACACAAATATAGAATATGACATGGACATAATAAAATTTAAAGTGTCTATATATAATTTAAAGTCTTGTATTTAATATGAGTATTCAACACATGTCAAACATCTATATAACTTTTTTTGAACTGTATGTGTTTTATACATAGGACTGTTCTTATTTGGATTATGGCTACTTGGATTGGTCCAATTAGAGAATTTGAATTTTCCGTTATGGTAGGTCTTGTTTTTGTATTGAGTACCACAATAATTCAGAGTTTTTCCTCCCCACCATCGTTTTTTTTTGTTTTGCATCAAATAGAAGACAATGAATCTAAAATATAAACAATTGCTTTGCTATTGTTATGAGTGTGTACATTATGAAACCACGGTACTAACATTAGTAAATTTTATGTTGTGGTCATTGCTTTTAATTATGCTAATTTGTGGTCTTTGCAGCACTGGATATTATTCAAGCCTATGGCATCAAGTTGATAGAGAAGAATGATTAGTTTGTACTATGATAATGGTCTTCAATGCATAGGTGCATATTATGCTATTCAATGCTGGTTCAACAGCTTCAGTTTAATTTGAATAATGTTAATTGAAATAATTACTGCCAACTTTGAAATCAAAACTCACAAGCATTGTAGATTACAAATGCCCGGAGGAACATTACAGTATCATAAATTGCGAATGCGGTTGCCTTGTTGTGACTCTGATTACAAGTCGCGGCCTAGCAGTCATTGTGGCCGTAATTATTTCACAAATTTACACGACACTGTTGTGACATGCTGCAGCCGCAACATTGTTCTGTTGCAGTGCAACACTGAATCTTGTGGTTGCGGCTTAGGCGCAACCTCGATTGGAGCTGCATCAAGTGATGTGGTCTACAATTTTAAACCTTGGACATTACACTCGTATCATACGGCACCATTATGACTACAAAGGTCCCTTTGGCATTTCTTGCACAACCATAATCAGTAAACTAAAATCAGCTTCCCAATTGCTATATCAGCAATATCAATTAATGCAAAATTCTGCACATTAATTTAAAGGGCAGGACATACCCATCCTGTCCTTGTCAATTTCACTTGTTTGAGACTCTTATTTTTTTCTCAATCTAATGACAAACGTTAAGCGTCACTATGAGCTATCAGTTCATTAATGGGTTGGGACTTGAGTTTTAGTATCCATTTGGACAAGAGGCATTTCTTTAAACACGTCGACTAATTAAATTTTAAACATCTTAAAAAGTTCAAAAAAATTATATTAAGTTAATCGTTTGAGATATGAGAATTAGCATCCATTTGGATAAGAGATTTTTCTTTAAACACGCAAAATAATTAAATTTCCACCTTTAACAAAACTTCAAAAAACGTTTTTCTTATTAGATGCCAGATTTACTTAGCGACTTCTGTAAGTATATCAATTTCAATTGGGGGGACGAACGAGTAAAGGTCTTATATGGTATAAATTTATGACCGTGACTATAGTCTCGTATGAAAAACAAAGAGAGAAATTAAATTGAGAATTAATAATGCCATAATATATATGCCATGTTTATGTTCATTAACAATTTTGATTTTTCTTTTCCTTCCTTCAACTATTACAGTTCACAAACTATTTGGGGCTTGAATTTTTTTATTTTTTTGGACTGGCATTTGGGACTTGAATTACCCAATATTTAGATTAAGTCGCCCAAAACTACTTGAACTTTGAACCACACAGAAGTGAAAGTACAATAGTCACAGAATCCTCCTGAGCCAACATGATTGATGATATTATTCCATTTATCATCATGATCCAACATGAGAGGTTTTACAATTAGATGGTCAGTAAAGGACTGTAAGATGGTACAATCCTTGAGTTCAAATTTGACTTCTACATCCATAAAGGGTGTAAAAAGAATCTTTACCTAGTTATCCTTGTAGTAAACCACACGACAAGTTCCACCACAAATTAACAACATCATATTCCACTCTTCCATGATGTTGCTCAAAAGTGGGAAAAAGAATATAATCGTGTGTCATTTATATATCTTCTGCCACAGCTTAGCCGGTACGAAATCTACCTGCAGCTGCTTCTCATGATCTCACTTTCTCCATTAATATACTAGATATTTTAGTTTCAGGCGTAAGAATTAGTCCAGGACTTCATGGGAAAAGAGCAGCTTCCAGAAAAAGGCTACCTGCAGGGTTTAGAACTATGAAGCTACCAGTGACATTAATTGTTGCTCCACCTCTTCCCAGTTCTTAACTTTAGTCACCAGAGGATGCTGATCAACAGAATCAATCTTGCACCATGGATATGAGTTCTCATAGTCAAAAAGTAGTACTCTAATTCCAGCTTCAGCGCACTCTTTTGCATATCTTGGGTTATCATCAATAAGAACCTTAGCATCTAAAGACCTGTCAGTTCCAGTAAAGAATCTATCAGCGACAATTCTCTAGAACCAGCAAGCTTGCATCTTTAATAGGGGTGAACAAAAACCGAACCGGACCGAACTAAACCGAAAAAACCGAACCGAACCGATCAAAAACCGAACCAAACCGATTAAAATCGGTTTAGTTCGGTTTTTTTTTTTGAAAAACCGACCGGTTCGGTTCGGTTTGGTTCGGTTGGGACGGTCCAACCGAACCAAACCGAACCGAACCAAATTATTTTTAATATATTTAATTAATATTATTAAATTTATTTTTTATTATATTTTAAAAATATTTTACATAATTTTTTTAAAATTTTTTGAAATGGGCCCAAAGAATTCGAAATAAGCCCAAAAATTAAAAAAAAATTAGGCCCAAAAAAATTTAAATGGGCCAAAAATTAAAAAAATTTGGCAAAAAAAATTTTTTTTTTTTTAAAAGAACCGAACCAACCGAACCAACCGAACCGAACCGAACCGCCTTTTGGCGGTTCGGTTCGGTTCGGTTGGTTGGACCCCAACCGAACCGAATGGGTCCAAATTTTTTTTTTTTTTTATGGTCGGTTCGGTTTGGTTGAGGTCCAAAACCGAACCGAACCGAACATTTGAACACCCCTAATCTTTAAAAGGGGATAAGGAAAAGTAGAGAGAGAGAGAGGCACTTGAACTTACAACAGGTACTGTCCAGAGCAGAGTTTAAAAAGTTAACGAGAAAACGTTTATTTTCAGACAAAACCATAGGAATGCAGGTGAACAGATTAGGCATACCTACAAATCTCTGACTTAGGTCTAGACATCCCATCAAGAGCAAAGTGGTTTCCAAAGTGAATCTCCTGAAAAAGTCCTGGATAATTCTTCTCTAACCACTCAATTGTGTGATCCTTGATTACATTCTGGCGAGATCTGATCATATACATATACAAGCAGCTCCAGTCAGTTGAAGCTAACTAGATTCTGTTACAGGTTGAAGAAAGTTCAACACAGCAAGCATACGTTACAACTGATAGGTTACAAAATCTTGATAACTTCTGAAGGACCGTCTGAGCACCTGGGAGAGGGTGGATCCCTGACTTGAAATATGGTGTCTTAAAAAACTCGTGAACACGGATATCAGCTGCAAAACAGTAAGGTAAATTTTCTACCAGTCAATTAGTCATTATGAAGAATGAAAGAATTTCACAAGGAATTAAAACCTTATTTAATATATTATATGTGACAAATGATAAACTTATTGTGCTTTCTGGCAACTTCAACCTTCAAGATAATTTTTTTTACCACTTTTGACCAGCCCACCTTTTTTAACATATCATGTGTGACAAATGATAAACTTATTGTGCTTTCTGACAGCTTCAACCTTCAAGGTAATTTTTTTTACCACTTTTGACCAGCCCAATAAAAAAGTTTGTTCTATGTTAAAAAGAAAATGTAACCACGAATTCATTTGCATATCTTCTAACGTGAATCTGTAACTATAACTAATGGATCTTTCAGTGGTATACCATCTAATACTCTGTAGAAGCTTTCTTTTATTTCTCCTTATACTAAGATTGCTACCCATAGGCATCATATCTTTAGGAAACTTTGCTACTCAGCAAGATTGAAATATAAGTGAATAGTTCTAGAAAACATACTCCTTAGAAATTAGGCTTGCCTAATCATAAAATGCCAAACAAAAAAAAAAAACCAAAACTACTAGAATTTGACTCATTTTGAGAATTAGATTTATGGGGGATCCAATTTCAAGAACAACAACATCTAAATTCCAAAACACTAGACACAAAATCAACGAACTTGGTAAGAATCAAATGAGGAAACAAAATTATTGAAACCATCCTACAGATTTTCATAAGTGGAGGAGTAAAACTGTTCACAGAATGTAATCTGAGTGTGATGGAGACACTTAGCAGTTACCTTCATCACGTGAACAGTTCCATATCTGTAACAGAAATGAAGGGTGCATCAGAAAGATTTCACACAAATAATGTCTCTATAGAATGTTTAGGACATATATGGAGAACAATTATGTCCCTAGATCTTGTCTGTGGCACCATAGAACATCAAAAACAGTATGTAGCATGTAAAAAGAGCAATTCAAAGATGAAACCTTCATACAAATTAGGCACTTAAGGGCACAACTTAATTGATGATTTTCCATCGCATTATGCAAAGGGGATTTTCCCAAACATGATATGTTTGCAAAAGGAAGAAAAAGCAGAATACACTGAACCACACCACATATTCTGGTACCCCAGGTTAACAGCCCCTTAAACTTGGTGTGTATAATTATCAATGGCAGCTTACCTTTACAATGTACATTGTGGAATATTACCACAGAAATCAACTCAGCTCAGAAATTCCAACGAAATAGAGTTTCTACAAAACCTTTGGCCAAGCATTTCTAAGGCTTAATTAATTTATATAAGATAGGTAAATAAGGGACAGAAATGAGGCTCCGAAGGAGGACACAAATTACTCATTGAAATTTTTTAACAAGAATATTAACACAACATTTACACAACCCAATCACTTATCATGAAAGTATTGAATTCCTAAAGCAGCTATGAAGCAATACCTTGAAGAACTCATACACATGATACTCAGAAACTGAATAATTTGATGAGTATCGATCTGCGATGAACCTGTTCAGAGCTGACACAAAGTTTCCTAATACTGCTCATCAGAAAAGTTGATAGAAAAATACATATTAGAATAACTTAAGAGGATAATTCTACATTTCAACAAGTCATCATACAGTAAATTGAAAGTCAAGTGACAAGCTTAACTTTATGTTAGATAAAATATTACAACCAAATAAAAGGAGGCTCTATGTTTTAATGCTACAATAGACTTTCCAAGAAATCTCTACGTTTCTTGAAATTTCTAAATATGTTATTAGTTCGCATTTCACATTTAACCAAAGTAGGAGAACAAAACTTTAATCCTGATCACCCGTTGAAAAAAACTGTTTTAACAGAAACCATTGACCACGTAAGCTCCAGCAATATTATATCTAACCTGCATGAAGCTGGAGTCACTATGTGCAGAATAATCTGACTGGTTCACGAAGGCGGCTTTGAATTCTTTAGTGTCATTGCATTATAAAAAGAAAGAAAGAAAGAAACAGACATTCGGTGCAGCATTATCTCCATGCATATTTAATTTAATCGGAAATAAAATAGAATACAGAACAGCACATCTAAGGTGTAGATACTGAAATTGGAAGGAAGTCACGATTCCGAACGGGGTCTTTGTGGAAAATCAAATTAAAAAAATAAACCAGAATATCTAGGGTAAGATAAAGAGATGCATATGCATAGATACCTTCATCAACGTCAACGGCAACAACAAGTTTCTGAGACAAATGGTGATCGCGGAAACTATGAGGCATAGTGGGACTTCCGTTTAGCGATCCATGATCACCATTAACAATAGTAGCATCACGGCCATTATCCCGGACAGTAACATCTAAATCGGCTAACAACGGCGGGCGAGGAATGGATGCGAAACCGCGGGGCTTTGCCTTGAGAAAGACCTCATTACTATTACCATTGGTGCCAGAGCAATTTTGAAGAGTGAACCCACTGCTTCTGTTAACCCGGAAAACATTACCATCGACCAGATTCCGAAGAAATGGGAAAGAAAGGTAGCAGCCGCTGCTGCCACTACGATCAGAAGAAAGAGATGGGTACCGGGAAAAGGGCTTGCTGAAGTGGGAGGAAGGATCGTAGCCAACCATATAAGCCATGAGAAGATGATGGTGGCGATGGTGATATAGAGCTCGCTGAAACAAGAAGCGCACAGGGCCGTGGCTATTCTTTAATCTAATAGACATAATAACATTAGAATATTACCCTCACATCCCAGCATCACCAAGAACCCCAAAAAAAAACCCACCAATAGATTTGACCGAAAAGCAATATTCCCTGGGAAAAAAAAGCTAAGACCTTTATCTTCTCAACGTTGAGAAGAAACGAACCCAATCAAATCCAAATTTGATTGCGTATAAACAGCAAACAGTGAACAGTAAATCTCACGCGGACACGAACAAGGTCATCCGAACACAAACTTAGCCGAAAGAAACCCTAGAAATAAATAAGAAAGAGAAGCCAATCCCACTACGGAGACAATGAAAGCCTCCGATTATAATATGATAATGTCCCTGTTTGGAAAAATAAAATCAGGGGCTAGACCTCAGATCCTATCAAAGAGATACCCAGAAGGAAAAACTTTGAAATGGAGCATCCGTCGCCTAGAAATTGACGGAAAACCTGACAAAATTCGTTCAGGTAGAGAAGAATTTCCAAAAGATGCTCGAAGCTCAAAACCGAATAAGCATCAAAATTCAAAACATGAAATTCAGACCAATGAAGTCGGCAACAGAGAATGAGATCGATTCTTCGCCGCTCTTTCTCTCTCCCGCAGTTGTACTCTCTAGTGTCTATATTCTATCAACTACACAATATTGCGATCATATCTATATATAATAGGGCGCCATATGGATACAGACATGGATTCTCATAATAAATAAACTAATCTCAGTTAACGACAATTTATAAAAGAAAAAAAAATTAACAAAATTGATTGTTGGATCACGCGAAAATCCGGGCTTGAATTTCGATTCTCCCTTTTATAATCAATCAATGTTCAGTGGCTACTCCTTTTTCTTGCCATTTTTATTTTCATCAGAAATTCTGGAAATGCTAACGAAATTACTATGTTACCCTCACGCTTTTATTTTATAAATATATATTTATATAGTTCCAGTAAAAAAAAATAGAAATTTTTTAATAGAATTTTCGGTGACAAATCAACACTCAAAGTAAAATTATTTTTTTAAAAAAATTGAACCGACACTGTAATAAAGAATACAACTTAAAATTATAAAATTTACTTAATAAATTTTACTTTTTTATTAAATATAAATATAAATTTCATATACATTTTGTCTTTTTATCTCTGAATCTGACACTCTTAATTTCTTGGAAAACTTAAAAGATCCAAATTTGCTTAAAAAAACGTAAAAAGATGCATGAATGGGTTCAACCATCGAATTAAGCAATTTAAAGATTTGCCTCTTCACTTTTTCAGGTAACCTTTTTTAAGAACAAAAAACTTTGCTTTTGGCATCAACTTCTTTTTGTTTCGGCTAATGACTTTTGATATTGAAAAGTTGGTGACTTTTATAAGCTAATTAACATTGGAATTTAATTCGAAGACGACGCGGAAAAGTGATTCCAGGTATCCTAATTATATATTATGAGAAAAATTTTATTTTTGTTTCTCATAGGTGGGTCATAAATTAATTATTTTAATTTAATCTTATCAAAATTATTATAATATTATTTTTAATTAAATTATCGTTTAAAATTTAACACTAATATTTATTTATGGTTAATATTGTAATTTTTTTTATCTTTTAGTGTTATTTCATTTTTTAACTTATTGTTTACTTCAAACTTTATAGAAATCTTCTTTGATGTTTTTGTTGATAATCTCTTTTTGTTTTATTCTTCATAATAAATTATTTATTTTCAATAAAAAAAATTTATCAAATTCAAAATGAAAGAAATATCATATTTAACTATAAATAAATAAATAAATAAATATATATATATATATATATATATATATATATATATATATATATATTAAAATATTAAAAATATATTTGACAAAATAAATAAATAAATTTATAATTATAAATTTATTTAATTAAATTAAAAATATTTATTTAAATTAATTAAATTAATTAAATAAATTAAAAATTTATAAATTATAAATTATTTTAAGTAACAAATAATTTATAAAATTTAAATTAATTTATAAATTATTTTTATCAAATAAAATCTATAATTTTTTTTTTGTCTTTAATTTTGAGCGCTCTGTCCCTAGCTTTTTGTTTCTTTCACATCATTGAACTGTACTTAAATTATTTTTCCATTTTCTGATACACTAATTAGTAATTATATCTCAATATTAAAAGCGCAATAATTAAATTAAAAGGTGAGAAAGACAATTTTTTAAAATAATTTTTAATATGAAAAAGTGTTTTTAAATGTTTTTTTACTGTTTTTTAAAAATAATTTTTTGAAAATAATATTAAAAATTGTTTTTTAAAATAAAAAATAAAAAAATTTATTTAATTATAAATTTTAAAAATAATATTTAAAATTATAATGGTGTGAGTTGAGTGATGACTGAAAATTAATTTTAATAAATTATTTATAATTTTGTATAATTTTTTTATTTTTAAAAATAATTGAAAATAGTTTTATATAAAAATAAAGAAAATAATAAAATAGCATTTTTTGAAAATTATTTTTACATTATATTTTTTAAAAAAATTTATAAAAATAATACGATAAATATTTTATTTTTATTTTTTTAAAACAAAAAAATAAAAAAAATTATTTTAAAAATAATTTTCAAACAAGTCCTTAATCATTAATAACTCAAAATTTGACTAGCAAAACTTGGGGGGGAAAAAAAATTGGACGGGAAAAATTGTTAAAAGAGGATAATCTCACTTTGAGACACTTGTTCTATATTGATCAAAATTTTAATTGATTTACATGGAACTTTGATTGCAATATTTAAAAAAAAAAAAAATAGTGTGTGCTAACTAATGTAGCACTGCTCACCAAAATTATTAAAAATTAATGTTTTAAATATTAGAATCAATTTGATAATTTAAAACAAATAATTAAAATGATGTTATTTCAATAAAAAAAAATTTCGATTCCGTACATTTCTCAGATTTTTTTTTTTATTTTTTATTTATTTAAACGGCCTATTCACTTTAACTATTTAAATCAAGCTAAATTTTGTCTTGATAGTTTAATTTTATATCATTTTGTTGGAACTCTTTTAATAAAGTTGTCAATGTTAAATACATTTTGATAATTTGTCACATTAATAAGTGGTTGGACACTTAACATATTTTTTTCTTTCATTAATCACTAAATTAAATTTTTTTATAATATATACTTATTATAAATAATTAAATTATGGTATTTTAATCGATATATATTATGAATGAAAGTGATTGAAAAAAAAAAAAAAATCATACAATATTTTAGAGAAAACAGATAAATGTCACACTGTAGAGAACAAAATGAGGCTTTTAATGACCACAACTACTAGATCCACCGTCAAAATCATGCAGGTACCTTAATTTTAGGTGGTGATGAGTTATTGTCTGTGACAGATATTGTTAAACCGTTGAACTCTTATCCATCCTTGTTCTTCTGATTTGGTTCTTAATTTTCAGAATGTCTTAGATGTATATGAAGCTTTGGTCCTATTATTCGTCCGCTCATAAATGTCTATTTTTCCTGAAAGCACCCTTTTTTGCAGGACCCCATCTTGTTACTTGAATTTATAAATTTATTTAAATTTAGTTTTAATTTTTTATAAAAATATAAGAATTAATTTTTAAAAATATCAGATTGTATATTAATTTAAAAATTAATATGAAATACAATTAATATTTTTATATATTAATAAAATAATTAATGTATAATGAGTTATAATTTTATAAATCAATTTGTATTTTAAAAAAAAAAATTAAAGGCGAACTCAGTTTTAAAAATGGATCTATCTAAACTAATTTAAATAGGTTTAGTTCAATTTTTTTAAGTGATAATCAAACAATTTTAAATAAATAAATAAGTTAAGCCCAACTGAATATAAATTGTCCTTCGTGAGCTTGACAACTATATATGTCAGCCGGTAAAGAATGCGTAGAAAGTAGAAACTCTCCCCTGGTTGCATGCTAAGCTAAGGATATAGTTACTTACTGGTTCACTATATACTTATTTCTACTGCTAACAAAATGTACAAGTATTGGAGTCTCATCTCTCTCTCTCTCTCTCTCTAAAAACTCAAATCCTTTCAAACTTTTTGATATTTATAATTTCTTTTTCATTTTTTGTGCGTGTTTCATATACTAACTTGTCCATTAGAGTGTATGTGAAAGCCATTGATCTTTTTTATTCTTTTCTTGTCATTTTTCAAATAAGAAAATACTATTTAATTATAAAAATTGTCTCAAAACAAGTTCATATTTTAAATTTTATTAAAATTATATTCATATGTAAATAAATATGGACTAAGTTCAAGCTTCACTTTTAATGACAAGTTTAAATTAAAGTAAAATTAAATTTAAAGTTAGATTTCACACTTAAATTTATTGGATTTTAATTCAAGCGACTCTGTTTAACTCTGGAAGAGGTTTGTTAGTGATAAAATGCAAAGCAATTATTCAAACCGTTTTCATGTTTGACAAACTAAAAAAATTTCGTTAACATTTTAAAATTGAATTAAACTACCATTTTGATGCCAGATACATAAATTTTTTTCATCAACTTAATTATTTAAACAGAAATGTACATTAACTAAATAAATAAATTATGAAATTTGATTAAAAAAATTAATGCTCCTAAAAATTCAGTTTACATTCCTTGAGGGTTTAATTGACTTTAATTTTTTAATTAAATTAATCAGTTGACGAGAGTATTGTTTAGATGATTAATTTGATACAATAAATATAAAAATAATAGTTTACTCTAAATAATAATAATATTAGAAACCTAAAAATAACAATCATAATTAATTGAATTTTTTTTTTGGTTTTAAATGTGGATTCGATTCCTTTTGTTATTATTTTTTATAAAGAGAAGCGGCAATTATTGTGTATGTTCTTTCCTTTTCGTCGAAGAACTTTCCCACAGTTCATGAATTATTCAAATTTAATTTATTAAAATTTTTGAATTAAGTTTGAATAATTTATTAAATAAATAAATTTAATAAATCTATTAAACTCGTTTAGTTAAATTTAAAAATTTTAATACTTAACTTGCTAAGTTTAAGAACAATTTAGTTATTAATAAACAATTATTATTATCTTTTATTTATATAATAAAATAAATATAATGAGTTATACATCATTAAAATATTATAATATATATTTTTATAAGAAAATTTTATATTTATATACAAATACATAACATTAAAAATATATTTTTAATTAATTTAATTTATGTATATGCATAAAAATATATACATGAACGGTTCAAATTCGGTTTATTTAATAAACAAGTTGAGAATTATTATAATTTAAATTTGTTTAAAATTTAAACTTGAATTTAGATTCAATTTATTTTAAATAAATAAATTTGAATATATTAAAATTTAAATCAATTATAATCCTCCTTACAATATTGAACAGAAGCAACTAAAATATGATTTTGACAATTAAATTGTGTAAATGTTCTTTGTAGATTTGTATAACATCAAAATTGTCTTATTGCCATTTATTACAAAATATACTTTATTTTGAGAAGTAATTTTAGTTCATAACATAACAACATCCAAACAATACAATACAACGAAGATTACTTTCACTTCCCTTTTTGAACAAAAAGTAATTATTGCAAATTTACTTTACATTTAATTCTCAATGAAATAGCTCAACAGTATTCATTAAATACTTAGTGCAGATGGACAAAAAACAGTTCCTTTTCCTACATTTCTGTCATCCCCATATAAGATTTGCCAATAAAATTTTCCTTCAAAATGGATTAACCTGTCATGGAAATAGAATTTAGCAAACATCACTGCTTTTCAATCATTGGGAAAACTAAATGTTGGCTTTATTGGATCAGTGTTTTCTTTTAAATTTTTAGACTTGATATCTCTTCCGTTATGTTAACAATGGGTGCAGCTTTATATAAAGAAATAAAATTGAACTGTTAATAAGTTGAATTTTTGGTGCAGTGAGCTTAATATCCCTTCCTGTGGTGTAGTTCCTATTATTATGGGTGAAGCCCTTTATACCTAATACAACTTGATAAATTATAAAAATACAGAGTTGCACATTTACTAAAAGTTTGAGCTTCTGATGCAATGTAGCCAATGGTCAATTCTACCGCTGAAACAGATCAAATACATGCAGATTGGCATTGACTCTGAAGAATAGGATTATAAGATCAATTTAATTCTATTCAACCGGCTATACATTCGTATACACAGATAGAAAATCTTGATAAAAATGGAACTATACAAAAGAAATCTTGATGGTGTTATGCAGTAATAAATCTCTACACAAAGCCAAAAATAAAATTAAATACACAGAGACACCAAGATGATGATGATGAAGCTTGGTACCAGCATGACCATAGAGTTTATCTGCATTATTGGTGCAGCCATTGAAGTGGTGTCATGCTTTCCCAGATCGATCATGATAGGAAATCTGCAGGCACTCTGAGGTGGTGAAGGATCAATGTTAGTGACAACTGACAAATTATTGAAGTTACATGAATCCCTACGCTGATCCATGGTTTGGAAGTACATGTTAAAAGCATAAGAAGCATTGTTCCTAGTGTCCAAACCCCCACAAGATGATCCAGGAGAAAGGCTAGTGCAATCAGCATAAGTGCAGGCTTTGCTCATACTCGGAGCCAAGTTTGGGTCTAAGAGAGATGCTTGAGATGACATTACACACCATTGTTTAGGCAAATACTTGACCCCTTTTGCAGCAACTAGAGATTTCCCTCCACCCAACTTCATAGGGTATTTTATGGACCCATCAAAGTTGAAAATCCCCCAGTGCCTCTCAAAGTTCCCTGGGTCAATACTCTTGGCATCTTCATCTATAAGTGCAAACACATAGATATCTGGTGGGGTTGCTCTCTTTGGGGTACCCTGCCCTTTAGCTATGCGATCAAATAGGCCTTGGTTGAACCTCTGGGCATTCTTAATATTGGCACTGGAGCCTCCATCCGTAGGCCACCCTACCTCTCCAATTATGACTGGCATTGTGCCAAAACCATTCTTTGCAAGAGCTGAAATGAGGGTGTCAAAGTTGGCATCTAGGACATTGGTGTAGGAGATGGACCCATCTACCACTGGGGCGGCTGAGCCATCGAAGAAGGCAAATTCTTTGGGGAAGTTTGGGTCAGCATCAAGGCTAAGGAAAGGGTAGATGTTGATGGCGAGAGGAGCACCATTTTGGTTAAGGAACTTGATTATGGACATCATTTGGTCATGGATGTCAGGCCTGAAGTCTCCTGATGAGGGAAGACCATTGCCACTCTGGTAGACATCTGCATTTAGAGGGACAGTGACCTTCACTTGCTTCCCTAACCCAGCTTTTATCAGGGCTGCTTGGATGTTCTGGAGGGCTGGGAATGTGGATTGCACAAACTTGCCATTGTAGGTTTTGAGAAAAGGTTCATTGCCCACTGCAACATGCCTGGGAATTTTTACAAACACGTAAGAATGCAATTCATTTGAAACTTTCCCCAAACACGAAGCAAAGCAAAAAAATTATGGTGAAAGATATGTGGAACGTAGGATAACTCGATTGTCTGTGCCCGTGTGCGCGCGTATATGTGTGTGTATATGTGGAACATATATAAATTTTTTGACAAGTGAAAAGAATCACTAATAACCATTAGATTAAAATTATAAATTTAAAACGTCTCCCTTGTTAATACAATGGGATAATCACCTAGTAACCAAAATCATTATTAATGTGTGAAAATCACCTTATAAGTACCTATAAATTTATAATTTTGATAGTAAATTTTAGTTTAGTGATTGTCAATAACTCTTCTTATATTTGTGTATATGTCATGTTATATTTTATATTTTTAAAATATTTAACTATATTTTTATTTATTTTAACAAGTGATTCAATTTGATCATTTTATTATAAAGCACACCGAATCACATTTTAATGATATAATCATAAATTTTTTTTACATAAATATCTTATAATGTCATTTTTGTTTGATAATAATAAGAACATATAGTAATTAAATAATTTATGTTAGATTTTTAATGACTATATCATCAAAAATTATTTATAAATAGATGAATTTTATAATAGAAAATTTTGATTATAATATTTAAAAAATGCAAATTGGTACATTTTAAAATAGAGAAACCAAATTAAATCATTTAGTAAACTAGTAGACGTGAAGCCTTTTTTTAAATTAGGCATATCAATATGTCCATGTTGTGTCCTACGTCGTATGCGTATGTTTGTGTCTGACCTAGTTAAGAATGCAATTCATTTGCAGCTTTGATCAAACACAAAGCAGAGCAAAATAAACATTTGGATTAAACGTATTATACGTGATTCTATATTACCTTATATCGACCCCATTTTTGGAGATGTAAGTGGAGACATTTTGGGTGACCCATGCAACTGCAGCATTGACATTGCTAGCAAGGGAAGCCAGGAGGTCATTGGGTATGCCAACCATGACCTGAATACCAGATTTACCAAGAGCCTTCAGTGCTCCAGGATCAGCCTCAAACAGCTTCACTTTGTTGAACCCATTGTCCTTCATGAGCTGCACAACTATGCGGGGTGGAAGAGGATGCGTCGAGCGAGTTCCCCAATTGCAAGCAAACCCGAGAACACCCATTTCAAAACCTTGGCTTACCATGCAAAGTGCCAACAAAAAGAACCTGGAAAAGTTGTGATATCCCATGTTGTCTTCTGGGTATTTCCTTCCTCTGCTTCCTCTGCTTCCTCTGTTTTCGCTTGCAGGCTGAGTTTTATGGTTGGTAGGGGGAAATTTTATGTCCTTTTATTCAGAAGAAAGTTACGTCAAGAACTGGATTCCAGTGGAAACCCACATGAAGAGTGCAACCCATGAACCCTTTTTGGGTTAGAAATGCGTACGTGGTGAGATAGGAAGAACAATCTAGGAAAGGAAGGAAGAATCCAGGGGAAAGATGATTTCAATCTTTGACCCAAAACCTCATCCTGAAGAAATGCACCTTTTCAGAATTTTACAAGTGTTGCTGAAAAGGAAAGGCACTTTGGTTTTAATTATAGTCAGCCTTTTTTCATATTCGATTCTTCTTTGTTCCCTACTTTCTGGTTTAGGAATGCCCACGTCTCGTAACAACATCAAGGCTCATTTTATCTGAAAAGGATTGCTCAACTTCCAAGTCACCATTTATTGTCTAATGATTGAGATTTTTGATTTCGTCAATTTTTTACAATTGGATAATTGAAAACAAAAAGTAATTTTTCGTTCATTAATTCAATCAAATCAATAGTGTGAATACTAAGATGTCGGAGTTTGAGTCTATCAGGATAATAGAGTGAAAAAATATATACTTTATAATTGAGAGAAGATGAAGAATAGTAAAATAAAAAGTTAACCTATTAAAATACTATTTATAAAGTGAGTTAATTCAGAGTGATAATTGATAAATAGATATATCAAAAGTGTTAATAAGGTTGATCTTTAAAATATTACATTTTTGTATAATTTATAAGTTTATTTAATTTAATTGACTTGATATAAATATTATTTAAAAACTTTAATAATTTAAAGTTATCAAATTTTTTGAATAACACTAATAATTTTAAAAATAGTTACTATTATTCAATAACTAATTAAAAACGAGTTTATATAAGAATGTCTTTAAAAAAACTCCTATAGCTAAACTTTTATTAACATATTGAATAACTTAAATTGTTCAAAGTGTAGAAAGAAGTAAGATGCATTTCAACAACTTAGACGAAACAATTCGGTTTGAACTTTAACAAATAGTGGATGTGGTATTTTTTTTTTTTCTTTACTTTTATTATTTTTCCTCGCCAGTTTCAAAACATCCAAAGAAGCTCATAGGCTTCGAAAACTTCATACTCCTCTAGTAACGCGCTGTATGTTTATTCGAAAAATTACTTTCTCGTGAACATAATTATGAAAAAATTTAAGATAAACTTGATGTCCATAAACCAATGACAAATGGATATGTCAGAAGTAGATTTCTAAATGTCAACATCTCATTGGCTTGACGTCTGTATACCAAGATAAGAATCTCTTTATAATTAGAAATATATTAAGATTAAATTAATCATTATTCATAAACAAAATAAATTAACAATTTCAATATTTATTTTTATAAATTTATTTAATTTTAATTTTTGATTTTTTAATACACAAGTAAATTTCTCTTCAATCAAACTCAACTCATCACAAGTGAATTATTTTTTAATATTTAAAAAAATCACACTAGTTAAACATTAATTTTTAAACATTTGACAAAAAAAAATTAATATATAATAAATTTAATATCTTCAAACACTAACTCATGCTACAAAATTCAACGACTAAAATTAAATAAATATAAATTTGAAGACTAAATTTACTCTTAGTAATTACACATATTAATGTAATTTTCAAAAAATCACTTGCACAGTTATATATCTATTTGTAATTAATTTAATCTAACAATTATTTATAAACTAAGTTTATCTAAATATTCCTCCAAGATAAGAACATTTGAGTCGAGTTGAGACTTAAACTAATTTATTTTTTCATGATTAAGGCAATTCCGAAAAATAGACCATGTATTTTAAATGTTGGCATGGCCTGAATAAAGCAAACAAATCTGGGGGTAAATTTTTTCTTTACAATGCCTTCTTACATGACTCTGGATCTTATGCTATTTCCTCAAGTTACAGCATATATACATATACAAACTGTATGACCAAAGAGGAAATGGCAAAATTTCTATGCTTTATGAAAATAGAACATTTGACATTTCTCGTGTCAGATATAAGGGTATACCATGGTACACTGCCATTATCATACAACCAAAAGCCTGATTCTGCGATCTCAATCAGAGATTTATGCTATATTGTTCGAGTTCTGCACAAACAAATGGAGTTATGCGCAAACAAATATTGGGAGATATACGAGAAAAACAAATATTACATTCCTATAGACTTTTTTTTTTTCTACAGAACTGCTAGTGCTAGCACAAAATTTTCTTAAAAAGACTAATTGCAAAAGAATACAATATCTCCTTTCCATGCCGAAGAAAATGGGATAAGGTGATGCGCTGGAAAACGGATCTTTTGAGAATCCTGATAGTGATAATTAAAGAGAACTATGGTAAGAGTGCTTTCAGTTGTGCTTGAAATAGATCACCAAGCGTTCCCCGAATGTCCATCTGATCAAAACCAAGATATCAGTATATCAAAGGACATTTTCTTCAACGAAGTTGTTAGAAGCTTAAAAATGGGGGAAAACAAATCTAGCAGCAGCATGTGCATATTCCAGGCTCTTTAATAGAATCCAAAATTTGAAGGTATATTTATATCACTTTCGTATCATGCAACAATGACCTATCCTTGTCAAAGATAATGAAAATCCCATTTAATTTGTCTTGCTGGCTTTGTTATATCATAATATGTTGATATAATGAATCACTCAACGACACAGAAATCTCTTCCAAAGCCACAAAATCCTAATTGAGCTGGAACCCTTCTAATCTGAACTTCAACAGATACACATTTGGACGAACGAAATGATTGTCTCAGATGCATCTAGGCAAAAAATAATACCAGAACAGAGGGACAGCAGATGTAGGATCCAAAGTAATCTATCAAGGGAATACATAAATATAGCAGCAGCTGAAGGGAAAAAAAATATTACCTTCATTTTTTCAATTTGACGATATTTTTATTTCTTTTTCAAAATAAGATACATTAAAAAACAACTGGTTGAAAATTGAAACCATTAGATAAATTTAAATTTTTATTAGTATTTCGATTTTCAAACTTGTAACTTTCTTGCAACTGCTTCATCATGGCCTAGAAGCTTTCTTTTATTTTTCGTTGGGTTTTGCTGGGTTTCATTAAAATTTCAGCTTGTGCATTATCCAGAGTCATAATTTTACAAGTAAATAGACACTTCAATAAACGTGGAATCAAGAAATTACCTGGTCACAGCATACAAGTTTTGTTAGCAAGGGATAGAATTCTCTGAGGTGTCTTCTGAAAATCTTATTATTCATATAACACATGCTTTTAAGCACCTGAGAGAGCAAGAAGGTTAATAAATATAAGTTTATAACTTACAGGACATAGAACTGACCTGAGTAAACAATTCAATGTCATGACACAAACCATCAGATGAAAAAGGTAAAATGCATAGAAAACCAACAACTATTAATAAAGCACAGTCTTGTAAATCCAAAATTCCAATGAAAGACATCTAACAGCTGAATGTGAAAGTAGTAGTTTGCAAGCTACTAAAGCTGAAACATATAGTTTAGGGCTCTGTTGTCAAAGGAAACACAAACTGAAACAAATTTCATCCAAGTAGACAGAAAAACTGTAGTTTGCAAGCTACTGAAGCAGGTCAAAAACTCAAGCTAAGTAAGTTCGAGTAATGAAGGAAATACATGCACAGTCACATTTTGTAAGCAATAAAAGACAGCTAGAGTTTTCCGACAAGGAGAGTAGGAAGATATAGCACTTGTTAGGAAACAACCAGAGGAAAAATTACTCTACAAAGATATGATATGAATATATATAATTCTATCCTTAGATGCTGGCTGTACCATGTGATGCATTTATTGCGAACAACACAGGCAACACTAGGACATGAACAGAATGCATTTCAGCTTTCCTATAAAACGATGGAGGATAAATTTTGTACCTTAACAATGATAGGAGCACGCAGCTCCAAGACACGGTGAATATCCATGTTAGTGGTTTCTCCAGCACTAGATTGGAGATCAGATGCCTCCCTGAGTACCAGTTCACAGAAAGATACCAGTTTCTCCTCAGCTAGTCTTTCGAATTTCTCTTCTGCCTCAGAAATTTGAGCAATACTCAAGCCATTATTTACTTCACTATCAGCATCAGACACGGGATTTTTCTCTTTCTTTGTATCAAATCCATAAGTTGATTTCTGTAAGATTTCCAAATATATGCTAGTACCAGCTAATTCCTGACGAAGAAGATTCACTGGTGGCCTGTCCAAGAATAATGTTTTGATGATTTAAAGTCCCATGCCAATGATGGAAATTCCAACACAATGAAAAAAGAAAGACATATAGATTTGTTGACAACCTTTCTTCAGGAATTTGGTGCATCCGTGTTCTAAGGTTGGTGGATGAGTTATATGAAGCAGCAAACTCCAACAAGGACAGTAAAATGTCCATTATAGCAAATTTCTGTTGTACTGTTAACTTGTTCCAATATTTCTTCTGCAAATAACTAGAAATGTTCAGATGGAAAATTTCAAACCTACCTCACTGACATTGAACTTCACACTCAATTAATGAAAAGAACTTCATCTAATTTTCAAACCCCTATCGAAAAAAAAGGCTTTTGCTAGAGTCTGTAACAGGTTGTAGAGCTTCCCCACGCCAACCACCCAATTACAGAATGTACAATTGGTTTTTCTCTCCTTTTCACAAATGCACTTTGTTTATGAGACAAAGGGGTCCAAGCCCAAAGCAAGACTCCCACATATGCACTTCGAAGATTAAGTTCTTCACCCTAAAGTTTCATTAAGTAAACAAATAATTGGAAGCAAGACCAACAGAGAGATTTGTCACTATTTCAGATGCTGAAACCTTGAAACTGAAAGCTAATCATCATTTTTCATTAAATAAATATGTATGTAACAGATAGGGGAACCCAAAAAGGTGAGATCTATAACAACAATAACAATTAAGTATTTTTCCATTAGGTGGGATCGGCTATATGGATCAAATGACGCCACAATGACCCATTATAAATGAGATCGATAGATAGATTATTAACTATTAAATCTTTCTTAATAGTTTCACCTTTTTTTTTCCTCCTTCTACCTTTAACTATCGGACTATTCTCCATCTGATTTACTCTTTTCAATAAGACTTATGCAGATCTTCTCCACACATATCCAAACCATCTTAAGCGAGATTCCACCATCTTCTCTACAATAGGTATTATCCCAACTTTCTTTCTAATCATATCTCTTCTAGTGTGTCCACACATCTAGCGCAATATTCTCATCTCTGCAACATTGAAGTTATCTTTATGTTGTCTTTTAACCGTCCAACATTCAGTACCATACAATATAATAGGTCTTATAGTTGTACGGTAAAAAATTTTTTTAACTTTGAACGGCACTTTTCTATTACAAATGACACTCAAAATCTTTCTCTATTTCATCCATCCCACTTGAATCCTATGATTTACGTTCTCTTTTACTTCACCGTCATTTTGTATAATGAATTCAAGATATTTAAAACTTGTAACTAGTTTTAATATATGGTCTCCAAGTTTTACTTCTAAATTCATATTTGTTCGTCTTTTATTAAAAATACATTTCATATATTCTATTTTATTTCTACTTATACGAAAATCATGTGATATCTACACAAGAAAAAAAGAAAAGAAAATTACATACAAACCTGAATACCATCAATTGCACCAAGAAGCAATAATTGAGTAATGCACTTGCCCCTAACAGTTACTAGCAAAGGACTCTCCTCATATTTGGTATCAGGTTCCACAGCATCAGCAACCTAAAATGGCATGGATCAATAGGCAATTTGAGAGAAGCATTCACATAGTAATCCTAAAACAGATACTACAAGGTCAACATAAGAAAATTTTGTCTAGCATAATACCATAGCGGGAGAAGAAGGTTGAGAAGCATCTGATGCGTGGTTTTTAGATTTGGAAGTAAGATTTCTGAGAAAGAGATTGTCCATCATATTTCCCATAATACGTTGACCTAATGTTTGACTCCGCTGAAGGCCTGCAGCATCTCCAGATTTGGGAGATCTTCCAGACGGTGATGGAAGGCCTACAGTAATAAACAATTACTTAACTGTCATCAAACATATTCAATAAACAATTACTTAACCTTCATCAAACATTCATTTATTCATTTTTATTTTCTGCACTCCACACTTTTTTCTTTTTGAAGTCAGCTAAAATTAAACAGAAACTTGAACCCAATGATTTTACATTTATTATTGTTTTCCATTTTCAAATAGCTCTATTTTGTCCAACTAATGTCATGTGGTGCAGCTTCTCAATTATCTCACTAAAAACAGAAGCATGCATAGATATGGACTCAATTACATATTTTGAAAATCTAACCTTCAGAGCGATCTACATTCATTTGCAATTCTGAATCTTCAGCTCCATTAACATTAACATCAAGCTGATGGCCACCAACTATCTCATTGTCACTAGACTTTATGGTAAAATTGTCAACTGCATTGCCCTCCAAATTTCTATCTATGCCTCCAAAATTTCTCTGATTTTCAAAACTCAAGGCATTAAGCAATTCGAGTGGTTGAGTTGCATAGGAAGCATCACTGGAGATTAAAATTAAATAGATAGAACATAGTTAATATAGGAATAATTACAACAGATCTTCAGAAAAAAGACAAAATGCACCTTATGCTATTCAGTAGAGTGTCCCAGTCAGCTTCACTGAACTGATGTCCCCCAACTTCAATAAGATGAACCAAGGCACCCAGAGATATTGAGACCACAGTTTGATCTGTCTTTTTGGCACAATCTAGCAGCAAAGCCAGCAGTGGTGGCAGCATAAAACAAACTTCCTGGAAGAAAGCTTCCTCATGAGTAGCCTTTTAAAACATAATCAGTAATCACAATAAAATAATTCACAAGTAAATTTAAATATTTAAAACTGAAATTTTTATTATTTTTGAAAAAAAAAAGCTAACTGATACTTCAAGTTTAAGATATCAATAATGTTAGTGCACGCTATTATTCTTCAAAAAATATCGACAATATTTGATAATTTTATTTATAAGAAAAAATTGCAAAAAATAAGACAGCAAAGGGACCTATACATAATTGTTTCTTAAAGCAGTGTCCTCAATGGTCCCAATTAATAAAACCTAAAAAAAAATGCTTTCTAAAATGAATTATTTTAATATATAAACTTCTTGATCCTCAGTCTTCATAATATATACTCAACATTTATATTATTAACAATTCAGTACTTTGTTTTCTCTTTCCACTCCCTTGATGAAAAAGATTTACTAAAGAGAGAAGATTATTATATCAGAACACCTATGTGAATATTTGCAAAGGACACTCTTGAAACCACCTTTATCCAAGCACCACAAGAGGATAAAAGGACAGCTCTGGCCATTGCACCAGATTGGGGGTGTGATTAAGAAACTTTTGCCCATCATTATTACAAAGACTTTGTCAGACCTATTCCAGAAACTCTAAATGGGCCAAGAACAGCACAACACTCCACGTTGGAACAAACATCTTAATTCATTTCAAAAGAAATGGGTAGTCAACAATGTTCTCTTTCTCTTTCAAAGCAACCCCCAGCCCTGTTAATCTGAAGAAAGCACTAACATGCGAGAGGCACATGTTGGACTCAAGACTTGTATTTCAATATTGTTACTTGATTAAAGGTAAGTATATAACCAAATTGTCCCTAGCAGCTGCCATATACTGAGCTGCGCTTATTAGAACTTAGCATGAAGATGAACAAGCCCTCAATTAACATACCTAATACTAGATTACCCTGCCCATCAACAGTCAAATTTACAAGAAAGGAAAGTGATGCCCTTAGTTCTTTACCTTGTAGAAAGTGTTGAAAAGGTTGCAAAGCAGCTGAAGTGAATGTATGATTGTTTCACGGAGCCAATCATCATCAGTAGAAACAAAGCCCTCCTTTCCAGCATGTCTCACATGATCAAAAATGGGAAATAGAACTCGATGGAAAATATTCTCCCAAAATGATGAAGAGAAGTTCCTGCCTCTTTCATTCAGTAAATCAAACAGGACTTCCAGAGCACAATTTCTCACCTCTGTTCTCTGATCCGACGTTAGATCGGATAAACCAGCCAGCATTGGGAACCAGTAATGCTCAGTCACATCAAAAGTTGCATCCGCTTCAGCATTAATAGGCTTCAAAGCACCTCCAGGAATCAGACCCTAAAGTTGAAAAATACACTTAAAATAGGGTTTTTATGTGCAAGCAACCAATTCGTAACATTAAAAAATTAAATAAATTCCCACATACTGAAGCAGTCTAAATATATTTCTAGCAACATTACTGAAACTTTGGTGCATGTTCTCTTTAGTTTCCGCAGAAATTTCTACAATACATTCTATGGTGGACAACAAATGATATCAATGCCAAAGTTTGTTTTGTTTTTCCTAAAACACCTTTATCTATGACAGGATAGAGCAGTTGGAAAAATAGTATTAAAACCTATTGATTACAACATTGTATTCTTAATGAACTTCAAGATTTCATAAACTCAGAAAAGATTCAAAAAACAAAAAAAAGCATGGAACTCATAGAATGTGATATCCGACTATTGTCATCATGTATGCTAAGATGGGTACAACATACTACTTGTTGCATCCAAGTATTCAACTTCATTCTGATAATTAAGAAAATCTGAAGAGAACAATGATCTTGATATAAAACTGCAATTCTCAACTGGTAACACCAAACAAACCTCTGCAAGACGGTCCTCACAAATACGCAGGAGTGCAATAGCCTTCAAACTTATACGATGTGAACTTTTATTGTTGGCAAACCTAATCAGACAATTCACGCAGTCCATGAAACAATCTCCCACTACTTGATCAAAGTGTTCCAAGATAACTGCAAATGCACCAAGTGTTAAATATGCCAAAAATGCTACAGAAAAGTGAAAACTGAGATGAAAAGAACAAAGAAAGTTATTCCTACCCTGCTCAACATTCTCAAATGCACTCTCGACGATTGATTCCAATTCGTCATCCGCAGCAGCTGTAAAAATCATAAATACACTACGCCATCCAGACTTTATGCTCCCAACCTTAGACTTGATCATCTGAGATAGAAACCAGCACCAACTGTTTTTTAGTAAACATGACACAACTAGGAAGGGCATGGGGAAGCCACAGTTCATTCCACTATATAACAAGTATCAAAGAAAGAAAAGGAAAAGGAGTAGAGAAGCCAATGGAGAGACACCTGTACAATGCAGTCAACAATTAGGCTCCTTATGGATTCATTTTGACTATTCCGCATGAGGACAACAAATGGTTTGAGAATGTCATTTTGGAAGGTAAAATTAGCCAGTTCAGCACGCTCCAAATACTTCATGCCAAGCTGTCTTAGAGAATCTATGGCATACATAGCAATTTTCTCATCATGATGACTCCCTGCTGATATAAAGTGATTTGCTAGAACAGACCATATTCTAGCCCAGACCTGGAAGATATATCAATTAGATTTAAATCTTCATAAAGTAATACCTCAGCATATTTACAGAAGCATCAAAAGATTCGACTGTTACATGGGCACACGCAATAGGTTCACAATTTAATGGAATGGAATCAGAGCTTATTCATCTTGAAGCTGATAGATAGTTTGAGCAAGATCACATTTTCATATCACTTTACATTGGCTGAAACCTTTCAATTGGGCACATAGATGTGTTCTCATAAATGCTCTTGTACACACACACACAAACAAAAACCAATCCAATTAACAAAATCAAATGAAATTTCCACTATTTTAACAATAGATTTAAGTCAATACATCAAAGAACTACAAATAGTATGAGGATAACAGTTTGAAAGGTAAACTAGAAAAAGCGGCGCAATTTCTTTTGATAAAACATATACCATTCGAATACGAGCCATATTGTAATAGCTAATCTCAACAAGCTTTTGAAGGCTGAAAACACGAGCTGGTGTTTGTCTTAGTTCTTCAGCTGATACACCACAGAGAGCAGTGAAGAATTCCACAACTGAATCACTAGGTAGCTTAACACTATTTACAAACACTTTTTCAGCAGGTTTTCCAGCCAACTCCCTTAGAGATTGAACTACAGCATCCCTGGAGATTTGGTTTGACCCAATCATCACAGTGGCAGAAATTGCAGGAGTTGATATTATGAATTCAAGGCGAGAAACACATTCCAGAACTGCATTCCATGTGTCTTGGAGGGCATCAATGTCTGAGTCACAAAGAACCAACAGCGTCCGCAAAGCTTCCACATTTTTACTACGCATATCCTTTGGGGCATGTAAGAAAGTAAATCTGAGGTATCAACAAAGAAACTTAATGAATATGTTCAATTGTCCCAAACATCAGAGTTGCCATACTGCATTCTCAATCTCATGTATCCCTAATATATCAAAATAAAGAAAAATATAGGGCCTGTTTGAAAACTGTTTTTAAAATTGTTTTTTTGTTTTTTTGTTCTACGAAAACAAAAAAATATGTTTGTCGCGTTGTTTTTATAAATTGTTTTTAAAAACTGTTATGTAACAGTGTAATTCAAAAAATAGTTTTCAGGAAACACTATTTTGTTGTTTTTCTTATTTTTGTACAAAACTATTTTCAATTTTTTTCAAAAATAAAGAAAACTATACAAAGTTATAAATAATTTATTAAAATTAATCTCTAACTATTATGCAAATCACCCCATTGTGTTCTTAAACATTATTTTTAAAATTTATATCCAAACAAATTTTTTATTTTTTTGTTTTAAAAAAACTGTTTTTAAAAAATTATTTTTAAAAAACAATAAAACACAAATACTTGAAAACACTTCCAAACAAGTCCATAATAACTTATAATGTTGAAACCAGCTTCCTTTTTTCTTTCTTTTTTTCTTTTGTTTTTTTTGTTGGGGGTGTTGAGCAGAGCAGGATGAAAAGATCATTACCTGACAAGAGATGTTAAAAATGCATAGCGCATGGTATCCATTCCAAGTACATATGTGATATGTATGCCAGCTTTAAAACCCTCCATGCACAGAGCAACACGAGGCTTATTCTCGCCTTCCTCCATAGTTACAGAGAACGTAGCAAGCAAGGGCCACCCAACAGCTTCTACCATGGGCCTTACAAGTTCAATCTGCTGAGCAGTGTGAAAAACCCCCCTTTTAACACCTTTATTTCTGAATATAGCCTGTGTTTTCTTAACAATGGCTTCACTCTCAGACATAGCATCTGCTGATGACATTCTTTTGGGGAGAGCCAGGTTAAGAATACTGACAAGGCGTCCTTCTTCACCTTCTGGCTTTTGTCTGTTGCTTTTTCCGATAACAGATGCATCATCTTTCATTTTAATCTCTTCTTTAACAATGGAATCATAGATTTGCTCCAGTAGTTCTGTAGAGGCACATTCTTCAGCATCATTCAAGGCATTCATGCGTATAAAATCTGACTTGGACATTTTAGGCCACACCATTGGGTTATGTGCATCAGTATTCAACATAATAACAGCATATGCAAGAACATATGCTGTATCTGCATTTTTAAAAAGACCCGGATTATCTGCACAATATCTGCCACAGACATATATTATCAGTAAATGTAGAATGCCCATTATATATGAATCTAATTCATATTTTTCTTTTCCAAACCAACAAAAAGTAGATTCTACATCATAGAGATTTCATTGAAATGAAAGAGAATTACAAAAATAATAATAACAACAATCATGTCTGTCTTTCTTTTCCTTCACATATGACCTGTCGAGGGTTCAGATTTAGTAGCAAGGCTTATTATACATATGTAGTGTATGCACACTACAATTTTAACTAGCCCTCTACAATAGTAATGCAATGCAAGAATAGGAAAATGTTTTTATTACATTAATTTATGATGTAGTTGTAATTTGGGGTTTATGGTTTGTAATAGGCAATTTGGGGCACTTAAGGATCAACCATTGAGTAACTTAGGATTTCAATTTAAGTGTTTAGATCTTGGGATGTGATACCTCTTAGTTGAGTTTTATTAGGATTCTCATAGTTATATCTTTGTTGAATTAAAATTATTTAAATTTCAGTTCAATTAGATTTGTTTAGGTTGCCTATAAATAGGCCTGCTGTCATTCTTAGAAACAACCTCCTTATTATGATATTGAATAAAGAAAATTATTGCTTTTTTTATTTTCAGTTCTTTGGTTCCATATTGCATCATTTAGTAAATAGAAAACCGTAAAAATCAACAAGAAATGACCGAATGCACTAGATATGCACTATTGGCAAATGTTCTTGAAGGAATTCCACATCATGCATTCACCATAGTCATTGGCCTATTATTTGATCATTTTGACAAGACAATTGACCAAAATTGACGTTTAAGGTAAAGAAACACCCTGGGAAATCTCACTTTCAGCCCACAAGAAGGGGAATATGAGAGAAAGTTAAAGTTTCCCTTTCTTCGCATATGAAATTCAAGGAAATAAGTATCTGGCTTAGGCCAAGGTCAAAGGATAGGAAGACTACATCTGACAATAGAGATGAAGCCTGAATGAACCTTTAAAAAAAGAAAGATGAATCCTTTATATTATCATGAACATTAATTTCCACAAAATTTCAGCACTCACGAAGATTCTAACACATATATACATAAATAACTATATCTATTTAATGACCCGTATATATGTCTTAAGACAGATAACCTAGCTCCACTTAGTAAAGGGGAAAGGAAGAGTCAAATGCAAGAAAAAAAATATTTTACCTCTCTGCAAACTTTTCCATGATTCGGTCTATCTTTTGAGCTTCACCCGGAAGTCGGAACCCTTTGAGAAACTCACGGATTGCAGCATCAAACTTCATTCCAGAGAAGTTCATGGAATCTACATAAGCATGCATCACAGCAAGGGGAAACTCTTCATGCTGACCTAAATAATCACCAATTATAGCCTGAAAGCAAAAAACAGTTATATATTTCAAACCAAACTTGAATCTAATGTTACATTATGAACTAAATTATAAAAGATGAGTTACAACCTTGTCCAAATTTGGAGTGTTTTTCAAAAAATGAGCAACCGAAGCAGGTGTGTTTTCCACCAACTTATTTGATATTAGATACTCCACCCCTTTTACTGGTTTTCTGTTGAACTGAAAGATTAAAACCATGAATCAGCAAAAGCATTAAACAAGGAAAGTCAGCAAACTTTTCCTTCCCTGTCAAGTTTAAAGGCCTATAATTTGTTACCTCAGCAATGGCAGCCTCTAATGTGGTTTTATGAGCCTTTGCCTTCTCAAAATCACTGGTTACATCATCCCTGGATCTTATTTCAACAGAATCTTCAGCTGAAACCCCTTCATGCAGGTTACTCTTTCTTAACTTCTCTGATTCTTTATGTGATTTCTCCCAATCAACCAGTGATTTAAACACATTCACAAGACCCTAAGAGGACAAAGAAAGAGGGGATGGACCAGAAAAATTAGTAACGCTGTTCAATTGAATAGTGGCTTCCAGCAAAGAAAACAACAATTGCACTTACTTGAAGTGATGAACCTCTAACTGAAGTTGTTTGAGATACAGAAACTGAGTTAGGATCAGTATTTTGAATCCCTTGAGCTATTTTGGATAGAGTTTTAACCTACATATAAATTGTAAGATGACAGAATGTTCATCAGAAAGTCAAATATAACTTAAATTCTGTTGATAACACTATACAATTAAAATGTAAGGCTGTACCATTCTCTCAAACAAGTTTGGCGCCTCAAGATCACAGTCATAGTTAACAAAAATGTCAACAAGCATCTGCGGATCCTTGCTTACTTTCTCTAACATCCTGCAGACCCAGACTTAGCCAAATCAATAATTAGGAAAAAATGGCAAATAACATGTTGCACCCCATTGTGTCATGGGCTCACAAACAAAATTATATGCATAGTCTATATATATATATATATATATATATATATGTATCTATGTATGTATGTATGTATATAATACAAGCAATTTTCTAATCAACCAGGAAGAGCATTATACCGAAGAACACTGAGTTTTAGGTTGACTGGAAATTCTAAACCATCCAGTGGTCTTAGAATAATCAAGGGAAAGAATATGCCTATTTCACCCTGAAAACAAAAGAGTAGAGTGTATGAATAAAAGATACACATCAAATTAACAGTATTCCTGTAGGGAGTTGTAAGATCTACAAAATCATATGCATACTTTGAGACTCTCCCTGAATCGCAATAGCAGCACAGAGAATATTCCAGTTGCATACTGCCAAAAAAGAATAATCACCACAAATTTCACAAACTGACCCTCAAAGATAAGCGAGGAAAGTTAATATGATTCAAATAAACCTGAAATATGACAGGGGATTGTGAAACTGAAGCTCGCAACAAAGCATATGAAAGATATGCCTTCACTGAATCGATAAAATGGAAGTTCTTTGTAAATGAATGGTTAACTCCCTCCAACAAACCCTGAACAACAAAATAAAAAATGGAGGATCCTTAAGATCACAGTTAAAAAAAGCTAACTATGAACAGATAAACAAGTAACTTTCAAAAATTGAGGATCCTGAAGATCAAATATAGAATAAAGATTGATAAATAATATATAAACCTTTCTCCTGTTCAATAGAAAAGCAAAAGGACCAACAAGATAGCCCACAATTAATAGGGTAAAGCACATTATTAATTAATTCCCCATGACCTTAAGTAAGATAATGTTACAAATATGATACATCCTGCTGGATGTTTTGACTAACTACTCAAATAAAAGGCTCAGAAGGTGAGGCCAGATCACTATATAACCTGTAGAAGTTCAAGAGACAATATTCGTGTCCTGATTGTAACGTCATCATTATCTTCCTTCATCCCCATCTGTCAAATTTAAGGCAGGGGGCATAAGAGAGTTTCCCAAGAAGTTAACCACAATGCCAATGTAATGCTGAGGCAACCAACCTTGCAAAGAGTACGGAATACCAACAAAGCATCACGTTGCGCAATACTCATGCTCTCCAGATCAATCCCACTTGACAGAAATAAGACTAATAGTCTGAGCAACTATCCTGAGCGAGAGGTAAACAATGTAGAACAAAGTACAATATCATATCCATACCGTGTTATCTTTTTACCATCTTCAACATGCACAGCCTTGTCAAGTACAGCCTCTAAGCCCTGTATAACATGATAATATCTATGTAAAAATAAGTACAAAATATATTAAATTATATACATAAATATGTACATTATTTACCTTGATATCAGCGCCACCAGCAAGATTTTGAAGCTCCTCAAGAGATGTTGGAGATGCATCCTTAACTTGGCTGAGTGCATCACCTAAAGTCATGTCTTTGTCATTTGAATCTCCCATGGAAGTTTCCTCAGTTTTTGTGTTTGAACTTTCTGCTGAAGAGGCCTCAGTATGTACACCAGATAAAGCTTCAACCTGTAAATTTTGATAGACATTACTATTGGTATTCCATGGAAGCAATGTGCCAAAAGATGCTTAATACTAAGGATTGGAATTCTGCACCACATCAGTTTCCATTCTCCTGAAAACAATGCTGATCATTTGTGTCAACATTGCCTTTGAGGTTGCTTGGTTTATAGGACTCTTGCTACACATCCAGGCAATGAATCTTAGTAAGTACCATATACTAATAATTACAACCCTTGGAGGCAGAATAAGAAATAATAGTACCTGTTAAGAGCAATATTGTAGCAAACTCGGATAACTCCCAGCAAAGATTCCCCATGCACTGAATTAGGCACGGGCATTATAACATGAACATGGGTTCAAAAAACACACCCAAAAGAAAAAACAAAGAAATAATGAAGAGCTAGATATATTAAAACAAAGAGAGAGAAAACAGAAAAGCGCCACAGACAGAGTACTATAAACATATGGTAGCAAAAGTAGTTCTCTAAGCAACAGACCAAGAGTAAATTATTAGGTTGTCACAGTAAAATCAGAGCCTCATGAATGCATGCATTGATAGTATGAGAGTATTGTATAATTAATTTGAACAAACCAAAACCATAATTGTAAACATATTGCTATGACACAAGAAAGGAAGCAAGAATGTGTTTCTTGTATCTTTTGTCCAAAACATGATAGTTTAAGTACCCTTATCCGTTTTACTAAAAAAATTAGGTTACTTTTTTCAATAAATTGAGATGTTGAGAGTGTTTGTGTTGTGAAGCTTATCTATGGTTGCAATGCTACCCTCTGTTTCTATCCCAAACTTTGTGCCCTTCTTATACCTTTCAATAAATTAAGTAAAAGAAAATTTATTTATCATCTGTCAAAGACTAAACCTACATTTCCTACAACTACAATTGATTTCACAACAGCCAATAGATTACTATTCCAGACCTCTCAAAAAATATCCCATTGACTGAAAATGTATATTGTTCTTAACTACTTCAGTTCACTGCTGTCTCAAATAAGTAGGGTATAATACCCAAAACAAGAAACCATCCTCCATCACCAATTCTGAAGTCAAAGCATTCAAGTGTCTACTTTTGCAGCCAAACCAAACAAAGAAAGGTTAACAGAGAAAATTGCAACCAAACTTCCTTACTTTTGCCTATTGATGATATACAGAGATAAAATTATGCTAAGTCTACTATTTTACAGATCTCTTTACAACCAATTCCGCCATGGTTGCAAAAATGAGGGTCAAATACTCAAAAATCCAGATTAAAGTAATAAGGAATACTAATTAAACATGTAATTTAGGCTCCTTTTGAGAAAACTTACTTTTATGTCTTTAATAGGCTTTATATTAATCCTTTACAAGTACACAAAATGCACTGATTCACTGCAACTATAGTAATCACAGGATACATTGTACTAAAACCTATATACTAGATCGCACAGAATGCACTGTCCATGTTTATAAAATATTATCAGCAGGCATACAAAACAGGAAAATGGATTAGATTTTATCACCATAATCATACCTCTGAACTTTGTGGAAGCCACAGCAGTAAGAAGTACCTTCAGCACTTGCAGTACAGTACTGCATTTGATTCTTCAAATTAAATAGGTGAAACTAGAAACATGAATTCAGAAAGTGATGACAAAATGCAGTGATGCATACCTGTCAGGTGATGAATTGTCAATAGAACTGCAAACCATGTTTAGAATGTCTGTAAACAGTGGGGCATTTTTACCGCCCTCTAACCCTGGATCTCCCTCCAAATGATCATAGGCAATAAGTTTCTGTGCTTAAAGTAATTAAGCAGAATAAGTTAGCTCTTACCATTTTACCATGAATATGCACTGTAACTTGTAAGATTTATGAAGACTATTTAACAAATTGTTGAGTACTAGTATATAGATAGTCAATGATGGGATAGAAGGGCTTCTCCCTTCCTCCAGTCATGTGTAAGGACCTAATAGTAATAAAGTGATCACATACATGGAGACAATCTAAAGCAGGTTCTTGGATTTTCAAGTTCCTAGTCTCAAATGCAAGCCTAAGCGGCTTTAAAATAAGCTCTGCATCAGCTCCTTCAAGAGTACACCCAGCATTAGCTAAGATAGCAGTAACGTTTCCACTCTTAGGCCTGCTAGGCTCTGCCTCCTCAATAACATGTTCAGCCTCCTGTGACTCATCTGCTTCTGTTCTAGTTGCAGCTCCACCTTCAGTGTCAAGAGTACTGCAAACCAAAATTATTTAAATGTTTAAACTAAACAGCTCCAGAGTCCAGATCCATCAACGGAAAGTCAGAAAGTTTGATCTTATTCTCACTATATAAGGACGATTCATTTCCTTAACTTAATAATTAGCTTAAAGTAGGGAAATTGGATAATAGTGGCATTCATTAAATCAAAAGGCAATGTTCAACATACTATAATTTGTCACAATAAGGATTAGCAATGAAATAATATTATACTCAATATGTCTAGGATGCTAATAAAACATCTCACCAAAAGACTCCCCGATGGAATCACCATGCTGTCAGATATCACCACTAGAACTTACACACTTTCAAAAGGAGTGACATGAGAAACTTAAATAAACAAGCACTTATATCATAGTAAAAATATGAATAGCGAGTTAGTGATCTTCAATACTTTATTTTCTGATAGAATGCCCCAAGAGATAAACCTTAAAAGTAAAATAGAAGTTATGTTTTCCTCAAAGCTTTATAGCAGCTTTGATAATAACAGATACCATTAGAACAGGAAAAACATGACATTAATAAAATTGATCTGAAACATTTACCTTCCAGCTTCCGCAGAGGGTTCTGCTTGATTGGCCTCACTTGAAGCGGCCGGCTGTATCTGGTTGACTCCTTTTATAACATCTGAAAGGAAAACAGAATACGCACAGTGACTACCGAAACAATGAGAATATTAGTAACATCAGGCATCAGCACGAATTGAACTAACATAAGAGATCACTGAGAATAAATAAACATGGGTTATAACTTATAAAACAACCAAGAAAAAAGAAAACAAAAGGCAATGCAAAATCGGATCTGGGGTTGGCAACCTGTGTAAGTCTCAATAGCCTTCTGTAGCTCAGGATACTTCTTGCCAGAACACTCCTTGAGCAGTGACTCGAATGCTCGAGTAAGAAAACCCCCAGCTGCACCTCCAGCCATTCTTTCACTCTACCCCTGACACCAAAACTCAAACTGCCGCAGAGATCACCCCCTAACAATTCAATTCAAAAACAAAATGCAGCCAAATCAGGATCGAAAGAAGGCAAAACAAGACCCTTAGTCCTAAGAACTAGCGGAAAAGTCTTCAGGATCATTAACTCATTCTACGGCAAGGGAATTCGATGCCGCAACAAATGATTACAAAGCGAGAGAAAATTGTACCTCAGAAATGAGAAGAAAGCTAGGGAGATCTCCGAAAATCGTAAGAGAAAGATGAGAATCGAGAAGGTAGAAACAACGCAGTTAAAGAACCGAGTAGATCTGTCTGTTCTGTATTTCTTCTATAGCTTCATCATGTTCCTGTTTTGGTCACCCACGCCATGCCCCCGTAGTCTCATTTGAGAGTTTAGAGAAAGCTTCCTTTGAAAATGGAGCTTTTTTTTTTATTGGGCAAAAGAATCTTAATTTTTGATAAAAGGATAGGATTTGGGCTTCTTTTTCTATGGGCCTTCTTTTAACTTTTGTTTCTAGTGATTGTTGAGCCTTCATTATAAAAAAAAAAAAAAAAACTTAATTAGATACTCTCATAAATAAACATGAAGGTGTGTATAAAGTGCGTGTCAACTTTTTTTAGTTATTTTATATTTTTCAAAAATTAAAAGATTTAAATAAATTAAAATTTTAAATATATATGTAACTAATTATTAATATCCATATTCTATTATTCAAAACTGCTCATTCTTTTTTATTAAAAAAATACCTATTATCTTTTAAATAATCATCATTAAAAATTATTCATTATGTATTTTATGGGGTGTTTAATGAAAAATAAACAACTACCCGTAACAATAAAATTGTAGAATGGTTATTGAAAAATGAGGAATAAAAAAAATTATTAAATAAATAAATTTTTTAAATAGTACTAATATTTTCATAAAATTAAATTCATTTAAAATATTGAGACTATCTCTCTCTATAAATATTAAAATAAATTTATTTATTTATTGTGAGACAAAAGTAAACTACAAAATATTAGAATAAATATTTGGATAGTCCTCAAGTATGGTAGGCACCGTTTTACCCTTTTAATTGAATGATTAGTTTGACGATGTCTTGTGCAAGAAATAAAATGTCATGTCATTCAAACGAAAACAACCGAAATTTTTTGATTTTCACACTCTCCGAAACAAAACATATCATATGAAAACGAAATAACTTTTTTTTTTTTACTTTCTTTATTTGTTATCTACATTTTTTTAAAAAGAATGTTGCAACTTGTTTACCAAAAAATTTGCGCCTGGTACCACATATCACTTTTATATGTCAATAATTATTTAAAAAAATTATTTAAATTAAAAATATTTATACCTTTTCAACAAAAACATTAATACAATTTTAATACAGTTATTATTTTTTGTTTTTTATTTTTAAAGGTAACAGATTTACAAATATTAAAATATAAAATATTTTTAACCTCCTAATTAAGTTTATATTAATTTTTAATTATATAATTATTATAAAACATAAATTATAAAAAAAAATATGGTCAATCACTCTCAACTTATTCATTTAAAATTTTATTAACAATATTTATAATAAATTTTAGATAATTACATTTAAATTTAATAAAAATTAAAAAGTAATCTTAATAACAATTATTGTCAAATTTTATGAATATTAATTATATCAATATTATTTGAATAGAAGTATTATTATTTAATATTATGTTATCTAATTTTATATATTTATACTATTAATATTATATTATAATTCTTTAAAATTAAAAAAAATTATTTTAAATTATTTGAAATGATTCTTTAAAAATCTTTTATTTTCATAAAATTTTAAAATATTTCTATTTCTGAAATTATCAAAACTGTATTTCAAAATAAAATTTAGTACCTTACCTATACGTTATAACATCTTTTTCAACTTTTTATTCTCTCCTTTCATATTCATGACATTATATTTTTTTTTTCATTTTAAAGAAAAAACTACAAAAACAATAAAAAGAGAGATTAAGAGACAAAGAGAGAAAAATGTATCTAAAAGCACTACAAGAAAAATGGAGAATGGCGACGGGTGTTTAACGACGGTCATAAAAAATTGTCTCTAAAGCCAAGTTTAACGACGGTTTATGAACCGTCGTTAAAGTTCGACACCTAACGACGGTTTTCCAAAAAACCTTCGTGAAATACGGACGGTTAAGATCCAATCGTGGTCATCTGCGCCGAAGGGAAATATTTGACGGACATTACGACGGTTTTTATAAAACCGTCATAAAATGACGACGGTTAGACATAAAACCGTCGTGATTTACGGTTCTCGTAACAACCGGTGTTATTTCACGACGGTTTAATTAAAACCGTCGTGAAGTTATAACGTTCGGAATTCGGACCGTTACTCGATGTTCGTGTAGTTTAACAACGATTTTAGGAAAAACCGTCGTTAAAGTTAAACGTTACGACGGTTCTTTTTAGAAACCGTCGCTAAACCCATTTAGCGACAGTTTTTGGTCGGTTTAACGACGGTTAATAACCGTCGTTAGACCGCGCGTTCGTCTATAAATTGGAAGGTCCCCTTTATTTTTCTTACAACAGTTTCTTGATAGGAGTTTGTTCATAATATACTCTCTGAAATTATTTGTTGTGCTTTTCAAGTTTTTTTACTGTGGTGTTCTCTCCGACGTGTTTTATTTACTCTCAAGGTATGTCATTTAATTTTTTAATTGTATTTGATTAATTTTTTTTTATATTGTATGTTCAAAATATTTTCTTATATTATTTTTTATTTTATTTTGTGAAGATATTGTGACGTTGGGACGACACTTTAATTTTGATTTTTGTGCGTTATTTATTTGAAATCATTTTGAATGTATGTAATTTAATTAATTAGATTTTGAATGAATTTATTTCAAATTATTCTATGTTAGATTGAGATAATATTAGATATTTTATTTACTTACTACTTTTGTTATAAATATATTTGTCATTGTGATGTACATTATTGTATGAATCAATTTTAAAATTTGTGTTATTTTTGTGATATTTATGATGTTTAATATTATAATATATAGCTTGTTCGTTGAAAACATGTAAGGAGAAATACATTTATATAATAACATAAATTTAGTAGATAAATTGAAGTGTGTAATTGATTAGATAAAATAATTAATTTTAATAAATAAATAGAGTAAGTATTGAAAACAATTTTTTAAAAATTGTGACACTAATTTAAAAATATACGTATATTTTAATAAAAATTTAAGAAATATATATAATATTATTAATTTAGTATAAAATGATAGTGAATTTTGTTTTAAATACAAGTTATTTACTGTTTTTCAAATATTATTAAAATTAATGTAAATAAATTGAAAGTAGTTATTATATTGATAAACGTATTTAAATAATATACATCAATTAATAATAGTCAAATTATATTACAGTTGTTAATAAAATAGTAAAATATTTATTCAGGTGATGAGATAAAATAATAAATATTAATAAATAGACAAAATTAGTATTAGGAATTAGTTTTAAAAAAATAAAACTCATTTAAAAATACACATAATTTTTAAAACATGAAAACAAATTTACAATAACATAATTTTAATATGTATGCTAGTAGTGTAATAATTTTTAATGAATTAATAATAACATAAATTGAAAGTAGTTATTATATTGATAAACGTATTTAATTAATATTCATAAATTAATAATAGTCAAATTATATTACAGTTGTTAATAAAATATTAAAATATTTATTCAGGTGATGAGATAAAATAATAAATGTTAATAAATAGACAAAATTAGTATTATGAATTAGTTTTAAAAAAATAAAACTCATTTAAAAAAACACATGATTTTTAAAAAAGGGAAATAAATGTATAATAACATAATTTTAATATGTATGCTAGTAGTGTAATAATTTTGAATGCACTTTATTGTTACACTAGATTCTCTGTTAAAGAACTAACAAGATTTTATATGTAATTGAGTAGAATTATTCTTGAATATATGGCCCTTATATGGGCCACAGATTTTATTTTTTTAAATAGGGAATTGAAATTTCAATTCCTTGTCTGAATTTGTTAGAATTTTTACCATGTAAATACTATAATTGAAATCTTTGCGGCAGCTGTAAAATAATATTTGAATTTTTTACTGCTAGTAGTTTTTCCTTTCCAAAAAATTTACATTCGTAGAAATTCGATCATGAAACTCATTATTTTAATTAATTACACTAGATTCTCTATTAAGGAACAAACAAGATCTTAAATGTAATTGAGTAGAATTATTCTTCAATATATGGCACTTGTATGGGCCACTGATTTTACTTTTTCAGATAGGGAATTGAAAATTTCAATTCCCTATAAGAGTTCGTTAGAAATTTTACCATGTAAATACTATAATTAAAATTGTAACGGCAGATGTAAAATCATAATTCAATTTTTTTCCTGCTAGTGGCTGTCTTTTCAAAAAAATTCAGATTCGTAGAGATTTGATCATGAAACTCATCCTTTTAATTAATGACAATAACGAAGATTTTTTATTTAGTGCTTCATTAAATGTCTATTATCATAAAATTTGTCAAAAATGTTTTACATGTAAAACATTTTACACCTCTTCAAAATGTGTTGTGTTTTATGCACAATCAATTGCAAATCCCTTCTCATGTAAAATAGTCATGTTTTCTTTTAGTTCAGATTAAGAGTTATTTAAGTTAATTGATATCTAAATTCATAAATATTTCAGAAATGGATAAATCTTGGATCAATAAACCTCGACATTCAATAGAGTACCTAAATGGTTTAGACGGATTTTTGGAATTCGCAAATGCTAACTCTGGGGTCGAAGGTAGAATAATATGCCCATGCACAAAGTGTAGATTCAAAAAATGGCAACTCATCGAGGTCGTGCGCCAACATTTGATCGTCAAACCATTTCCGGAGGGATACACTTTTTGGAGTTTGCACGGAGAAATTATTACAGAAGAACCTGCTGTAGGACATGCTATAATGCCAATTGAGGTCTCAGAACCCATAGTTCGAGATGACCCTGTCTAGAACATAGTCCGTGATGCATTCGGGATTCACTCCGAAAATGAGAGCATCGCTTCTGTGGATATGCCAGATCCGCAGTCAGCAGAAAGGATGGATGATAGTGTCAAATATTTTTATGAGTTACTGAAAGATGGTGAACAACCGCTCTATGAAGGGTGTGAAAAGTATTCAAAACTGTCTTTCTTGGTGAAATTGTATCACATCAAGTGTTTGTGCAGCTTAAGCGACAAAGCAATGTCGATGGTACTTGAGTTGCTTGTCGATGTATTCCCAGATGCCAAGATTCTGCCTTCATTTTACGAGGCTAAAAAAATTATTAATAAGTTGGGGTTGAACTACAAAAAAATTCATGTATGTCAGAATGATTGTATGTTATACTGGGGTAAGCATGAAAGTAGAGAAACTTGTCGTAAGTGCTCAGCACCAAGGTGGAAACCGAAACAAAAGGGGGAGAAGCGAAAAAAGGTGCCTAAAAAAATTCTTAGATACTTTCCAGTTAAGCCAAGATTGCAGAGATTGTTCATGTCTTCTAAAACTGCTGAATTTATGAGATGGCATTCTGAAGTCAAAATTTCTGACGGCATCATGAGGCATCCAAAGGATTCTGAGGCATGGAAGAGATTTGATCTTCTGAATCCTCAATTTGCATCAGATCCGAGAAATGTTCGTTTGGGCCTTGCAACAGATGGTTTCAATCCATTTGGAAACCTATCTACAAGTTACAATATATGGTCAGTTCTGCTGATTCCGTACAATCTTCCTCCTTGGATGTCTATGAAACAGAGTTCATTCATGTTGTCAATGATAATTCCAAGGAAAAAAGCACCGGGGAATGATATAGATGTGTTTTTACAGCCACTAATTGAAGAGCTGAAGGAGTTGTGGGTTGAAGGTGTTAAGACGTACGATGCATTTGGCAAAGAAATGTTCAATATGCATGCAGCTCTTTTGTGGACAATCAGTGATTTTCCTGGCCTTGGATGTTTATCATGCTGGAATACTCATACTGGATTAGCCTGTCCGTACTGTAACTTTGACTCTACTCCAGTCCATCTCCCTCACAGTCTGGACATCGCCGCTTCTTATCTCCGGGTCACAAATTCAGGCGGACCCGCAATAGGTTTGACGGAAAAGAGGAAAGAAGAAACCATCCTCCGCAACTGAGTGGTGTAGACATTTTCCGACAAGTCAATGATATTGAAGTTGTCTTTGGAAAAAATGTGGAAACTGATGTTGGGACTCAACAACGGTGTTCCCGAGGTCAGGGTTCGGTTGATGCTGGAACTCAACAATGGCGTAAGAAAAGTATATTTTTCAAACTTCCGTATTGGATAAATAATATATTGCGTCATAATCTTGACGTAATGCATATTGAGAAAAATATCTGCGATAACATCATTTACACTTTACTTAATGATTCCGGCCATTCAAAGGATCACGTAAACGCGCGGAAAGACTTAAAGGAGTTTGGTGTGAGGCCTGAGCTGTGGCCTGATGATGGCGGTAAATATCCACCTGCTTTGTTCACATTGACAAATGCAGGCAAGGAAGTATTTCTGAAAACACTTAAGAATGTATCTGTGCCTGACGGTTATTGCAGTAATATCTCCAGATGTATTGATGTAAGACAACGTAAGATCGGAGGACTAAAAAGTCACGACTGTCATATCCTTATGGAACAAGTGTTACCATTAGCCATAAGAAAGACACTGCCGAAGCCGGTATCTGCAGTTCTGATCGAGTTTTATTCATTCTTCCGGCAACTGTGCTCCAGATTTTTGAATGTTAATGAACTTGATCAACTTCAAAATCGAATCATTATGACGCTGTGCCATCTTGAAATGTTATTTCCGCCGTCTTTCTTTACAGTCATGGTGCACTTGACTGTACATTTGGTCATGGAAGCGAAGTTAGGAGGACCAGTCCAATATCGTTGGATGTATCCCATCGAAAGGTAAAACATTAAAAACACAGTCTGTCCAATTTCTTGCATTATTGTTAATCCAATTTTATTCATTTAATCTATGTTCTCTAGATACTTGGGTAAACTTAAATCTTTTGTGCGGAATAGAGTAAGGCCAGAAGGCTCAATAGCAGAGTCGTATATAGCAGGAGAAGTTTTGTTATTCTGTTCCAGATACATAGATAGTGTTGACACTGTCTTCAATCGTCCTCCTCGTGTGGATGATCGACCCGATGTTGGGACGTCTGACAGGAGTTTGTTCCCACCAATAGGAAGACCAGTTGGTGGATTTGATTATTTCACCATTTTTCTCCGGAAAAAATTGCAGGCTCATCGGCATGTCTTAACAAACTGCAAAGAAGTTTATCCTTACTTACAGTAAGTTAACTCACACTTAGCTACATGATTATACAATTTTTCTTCCTGTGTAGCATTAAGTGTTTAGACAATGTTTTCTCAACAGGGAATTTAGAGACTATGTACGACATAGTTTAAGAAGTCGGACGCGATCATCTACCGAGATAGACAAAAAATCCACAGAGAATTTGTCTCTTGGTTTTCGCGTCGTGTAAGTATTTCAACATGGTCACATTTAAATTCATATGTTAAATATGAGTACAACTCATCCTGTATTCGTTTTTCAGATCGCAAATGATGCCGATGGATCGCAGTGTGCTGATTTAAAATATCTCGCACTTGGTCCACTAGATAGAGCACGTCGATACAGTGCTTACAATGTCAATGGATTCAAATTTCGAACTTTAGAGCGAGACCAATGGATGACATCTCAAAATAGTGGAGTTTACGGTACTTTCGGGACGAGGAGTTATGCAAGTACTATTGATACGAATATGCAATTTGGTGGCGTCCCGTATTATGGAAAACTATTGGACATTGTCGAGTTAAACTACCATGGCCATTTTACAGTCGTATTATTTAAGTGTATGTGGGCCAACACAACTACAACGAGAGGAATTGCAATTGATGACTTCGGGGTGACATCGGTTGATTTTTCTCGGTTGATTCACACTGGTGAAAATGATGATGACGAACCATACATCCAGGCATCTGAGGCTCATCAAGTATACTATGTACAAGATGAGTTGGACAAGAACTGGAGTATAGTGATGCATTTAAAACCCCGTGACTTATACGAGATGGGCGATGAAGATGAAAATCTTATATACGAGAGCGATCCGTTACACACGCAAAATTTAGAAAGATTGTTTCCAGAAGAAGAAGTTAATTTATGCTTGTTACGGTATTAGTTTTGTTGTTGCCGCCTATTTATATATATTTTAGACTACTTATAATTAATTTATGCTTGTTGCCGCCTATTTTATTTATTTCCATCACTTTTATTAGGCAAAATTTATTTTATAATTGTTTTATTACTTTAATTTTGCCAGTAGCAGTGACGATGAAGAAGGCTAGATCAGACATGGCAGGGGCGTCCAATTCTCAGACTCCCACGCCCCGTGGGGCGATCAGTGAGGGCGGAGAGCCCATTATGGAGTCGGAGGCTGCCGCATCATCAGTCCCTCTTAGCGACTCCCAGCCATTGGATTCGCAGGCTGTCCCCTGCACACTGCCCCCACCCGACGCTCAGGCACCGGATGACGATTATTCGTTCGATTTTGAGGCTATCTTTGGCGGTGTAGAGGCGGAGCATCAGCCCGATGAGCAGGACCGCAGACGCAGGAGGAGTTGGACAGTTGATGTAGTTGGTGAGTATTGTAATCATGTACACTTTATGCGCTTAATAATTTTGTCTTAGTAATATAATATATAATTGTCACTAATTATTTTGATAGACGGGATCGGGCACACGATGTACAGACAGTTGACTGTCCACGACGTATGGGCCCTGCCTGAGCAGTCAAAGTTGGTTGTCTAGTTCAACGACAACCACCAGCCTATCGGAGACAGTGGCGGTTTGCTCGGTGTCTTCCTCGGCACCATCGGGGATAACTTTCAGTTATTCCCGATCTCTTACAGGGATTGGAGGAGCATTCCTCAGCAGTCGAAGACGAATGTCTTCGTAAATAATATTCAGGTATGAAAACATATATATTTTGTAATTAATTATATTTATTTGTAATTTATATATTATTTATGTGTAACTAATTTTTAAATTTCGTTTGCAGACACATTTTATTGTGACGGATCAACACAAGAAACTGATCATGCAGTCGCTAGGAGCGAAATGGAGAGCAGCACGATACAATATATTTTGCTTGGCGTACGATGGTACGAAGACCAGAGATCAGTTGCGGAGTGAAGTCTCGACAGGCATCCCACCTGATCAGTGGGCAACTTTCGTAGACTATCGCCTAGACGCAAAGTCTAGGGTAAGTTGTTAATATATATATTTTTAAAATTTAACTTTTAAATATTGTCACTAATTATTTTTCCTATGTGATTAATTAGGATGTGGCTGCGAAGAATAAACGGAACAGACGACAGCTGACAATGCCACAAACTACTGGATCGAAGAGCCTTGCACGCAAAAAGGCGGAGATGGTAAGTTTAAATCTATAAATATTTTGTTTTTTTAAATGTTTATAAGACTATAATCATAAATTGATTGATTAATCATTTTAATATTCAGGAGATTGAGCTTCAGGGTCCAGTGACTCGTGGTGATGTATGGACGGCAGCTCATAAAAGAGCTGACGGATTGTACATCAACGACGAAGCTCGGGCTGTTGCGGTGAGTAATAAAATCTTATCAACCTTAAGTGGATAATTATTTAATTTTTAATAATGTTTAATATTATTAATTTCCTGTTATTGAATGTTAGGAGAAAATTGCTTCGATCCAGCAGTAGGACAGCTCGTCCCAAGAGCTCTCGACGGCCGATTCACTTGCGAGAGTCTTGGCACTAAGGAGCACTCCGGCCGCGTTCGAGGATTTGGGTTCGGTGTTTGCCCAACTCAAGTCTTCGGCCGTAGTTCGTCTGGGTCGAACTCACAGTCTGGGCCGTCATACCACGACTTACAGAGTGAGGTGGAGCGCCTGAAGACAGCTATGCATGAGCGGGACGTCGAGCAGCAGCGCCTGAAGACAGTTATGCAGGAGCGAGACGCTGAGCTCCAGCGACGAGATGCTGAGCTCGCAGCACGCCAAGCACAGATGGAGGCTGCTATGACGTTCCTGCTACAAAAATTTCAGGGTCAGCTGCCACCTGAAATTTCAGGACTTCATAGTCCCGGACCCAAGGTAACATTTTAATACATAAAAATTGTTGGTATAATTTTGTTTATTTTAATAACATTCAAAATTTTAACAAACAAAATTGATTTTTCAGGACCCCAGCGATCGTGGTAGTGGGCATCAGCGTGATCAGCATCCGTAGGGTTCAAAAACTTGATTTAGTTATTATATTTGTATATGTAATTTCGTCACTTTTGTTACTATTAATTTTCTGTATATAAATTTTTTTTATATACAGATTCATTATAATTCAATAATTTATACATCTTTAGTATTTAGTTAATAATTCAAACGTTTAATTATTATATAATAAAATAAAATATATAAAAATTAATTTAGAAAATATTAAAAATATAAATTAATTTTTATTTTACATAAAAATTTAATAATCAAAACAGCATTAGTAGTTTTATGAATAGTATAAAATATTATATTTTAAATTACAAATAAAATTGTTATAAAAATTTTAATTAATTTTATTAATAAAAAATTAAAAAATAAATAGAAATAACGACGGTTTTTGCCCAAAACCGTCGTTATAATTAAAAAAAACGAAATAACGACGGTTTTTTGTTAAAAACCGTCGTTATAATTGAAAAAAAAGATATAACAACGGTTTTTGTGAAAAACCGTTGTTATACTTAATTTTATTAATTAAAAATTAAAAATAAAAAATAATTATTAACGGCGGTTTATAACTGTCGCGATGTATGGTTTAACGACGGTTTTTATAACCGTCGTTAAAGCAGACATAGCGACGGTTATTCCCACGGTTGATAAAACCGTCGTTAGATCTAGAGTTCCACGACGATTTACAAACCGTCGTTAATGGGCTTAACGACGGTCGGAACCGTCGTTAAACCTACTAAAAAACCGCCGTAATGCCGCAGTTTTGTTGTAGTGAAGATATATTTGAAGAGAGAAATAAAATTATGGTCACATGTAAAAAAGAGAAACTTAAAGATAGATGCTATAAAAAAGTTAAGAAGATAAAGAGATAGACGTAAGAAAAAAGTTGTTGTTGAATACTGTTGAAATTCCTAATGTAGTAGTGTACTTTACTTATTATTCAGCTATAAACACTAATTCAAATTAAATTTAACATAACTTTAAATATCTATATCATTAATATTATGTTAAAAAAAATTTAAATTGAAAAAAATATTATTTAAAATCTTTTAAAACGTTTTTTCAAAAATATTTCATTTTTACGAAATTTTTAAAATATTTCAAAATGTTTCCGTTTTTGAAATTGTCACGCCCCTATTTTAGGAACGCGAATACCTCTATTATCCATTAAACTTTATTATCATGCAATTGTAAATCGTTTCATAATACCACATATAGGAATAATATCACACGTTTTCAAGTTAACAATACTAATAATTATACATGCCAAGTGTATATATATATATATATATCAAGTTTACAGCGGAAATAAGGATCTTGCATGTGACGTTTAGAGCAATTCTAGAGTATAAATATATTACAATATAAAACACTGAGAGTTTAGAAACAATTTAGGCTCACCACCGAAGTACGACCTCTAGTCGATCACGTGGCTGCTGGACCAAACTCTGTGTCTTTATCTGAAAAATAGATCCACATTGTGTAGTGAGTTTTACAACTCAGTGAGTAGATAACACCTCCTATAACCTTTAAGGTCAACATATGGATGTACTTTTCATTTCAAAGTTTCTCATACAGAAAAGTTACATTCAGAAGTACATTCATATGGGACTCGCATTTCAAAACATCTATGTTAACAATTCATATTCAAAATCATATACAAAACTGTAAAATCATTTATCAAATAATGTTATGCATTAAATATTTCTCATATAACTTATTCGGAGGATCCCATATCAGAACTACCATACCAGAGTTTGACCCCTTCCGTACTTTTGTGGTATAAGATTTTCCTAAACTCAGCATTCCGCTGAGGTTTGCCCTACTACCATTCAAGAGGACATGCGAAAAGACTCTGTATGGGTCTTTCCCAAGCACACAGCAAGGGAAGGCAAATAACATCTCATATAACTGGCATCTCGCTATCATATAACTGGCATCTCGCCCATATATAAGAGGCATTCCGCTCTCCTTCACATAAAATTTCCCGTGTGTTGGCATTCACACGAGGCTAGCACCACCTCCCCTGCTAGCTGAGGCAATTAATGTGCGCAACAGGGTTAACATCACCTGCTATTAGTAGATAGTGTTGTCACGGCCCCAAACGATAGAACACATGACCGGCACGGCATAAGAGTTTCCCCCTAGCCGCAAGCCTAACACATAGCATGCACAAGCATCCAGAACACAATTCAGAATACATAATAAATATAACTGGCCACATATGCCACATCTAATATCAGAAAATACTGTTTATATGTATATATATATATCTCATGAATCCAACATCTGTGATTCAACTTGGCCCATGGCCTCATAATATTCATATGATTCAACTTGGCCCAAGGCCTCATAATACAAACATAGTTGTAAAACATAAAACTATTTTCCAAACAACACATCAAAGTACACAAGAAGCGAGAATCCTGCCTGTAAGTTCATGGAGATACACTAGACATAAACTAAACTATACAACCAGTACAACGGAGCCTTGTCTAAACTGGACTCACCAATGCTATATTCAGCCTCCTACGGAGCTGTAGTTGGATCAAAGTTTCTCTGACTCTCTGTGGGGAGGAAACAGAAGAGGGGTGAGATTACCACATCTCAGTAAATGGATAAATCACACTACAACAGAAACAGGGCAAACCAAGCACGAATATTTTGCAATGAATTTAATAATTGAAATCAAAGTGTAAAGATAATAATAGAAACATTAAGCATTTAACCATAATTTATTAAAAGAAAAGCTAAACAGTTCAAATGTATGTTCAAAAGATAAAACAGGATTAAATCAGTAACAATAGAGCAAATCAATTATGCATGGTAAGTAATAAATGAAGTTATTTATGCAATAACAATGATGAATGAGATTGTTTAGAAATATTTAATCTTTAAGAAAAATGCACTAGTTTATTGGAGGTCTTTCCTAACAGATCTATCATCTCCCCCAAGCACACAGCAAGGGTAGGGTAATCACTGTAGGCGTAGACATAAGTCCACCCTAAATCCCCCAATCACACAGCAAGGGTATGGTAATCACTGTAGGCGTAGACAAAAGTCCACCCTAAATCCCCCAAGCACACAGCAAGGGTATGGTAATCACTGTAGGCGTAGACAAAAGTCCACCCTAAATCCCTGTGTCTTAGGCAGTCATATGCCCGTCACAGTATCTTAGACCGAAGCCTTCGCATAACCATGGTGCACCAGGACTAGCACTCCCTGCGGCTAGCTAACAGTGATCTAAAAGGGTCGCTCCAATAGAAAATATTTGAAATATGCTATTCAAAGAGTTTAAAGTAAAACATTTCAATAACTTTACAATAAAGCTATAATTCTCCATCTAACTCTTTTCATGCATAAAATTTCGTTCTAAAATATATCTCATCCATGAATTCCTATGGAGACCTTTATAATCATAAATTTTCCCTTTTAAACATAGATCGTCCGTGGACATTACATAGATGCTCATCATGCATCAAATCATTTCATGGCTAACTTAGTTCATTTCTATGACTAAGTTCGCATTTCTATAAATCTAGCTCAAATGGAGAATTATCAGCCTAAATGCTTGCCCTGCATACCTAGAGTTCAACTAGGATTTAAATTTATAATTTCTAACATGGTTGGAACATATTGGTTTTCAAAGCAGTAAAACAATTTAGCATACATTCCAACTAGTTAAAATCATATGAGAGAGAGAGTTATAAACCGAATTCATAAAACATGCGCTATAGTATGAAAAACCCACTCACAGGTAAGGGCTCCAGATTGGACAGCCCTAAAATCCTAGTTCCTGGTCTGCATTCGGTAAAACAGACCCCAAAATCGAGTCCGAAAGGTCCAAAAACCTTAAATGAGCTTGATTACTGTTCACCGCCGCAAAATACTATTCACCGCTACTATTTATCGCCGGAAAATACTATTCACTGTCACAAAAATTTTATCGAATCAACAAAAAAATTTCATATCCTAATATTTATCTAGTTTCTGAATCCATCTACGGAGTCAGATTTCTAATTAGAAGTCCCGAAATAAGGTTTTTCAGAATTTACCTTTTACCGAAATTTTCTACTTCAGATCTACGGCGATTCAACGGTTGATTTGAAAAACTGATCGGTCAAAACTGAAGTACTCTTCGTCGTGAATCCAATAACACTGTCAGTTTTGGTATCGGAAGCTCTTAAGTACTCCAAATCGAAAGATAAATTTTGAGATTACTATTCACTTACTATTCATTACTATGCATCTTTCCGTTTTTTTTTCCTTTTCGATATTTCATTGCACCGGTTTCAATTTAACATACGGCTGCTCTTTTTTTTTTTAAATATAATAATAATTATTAAATAATTAATAATAGAATTTTCTTTTATAAAAATTCATATAAATTTCATTTTTCATCATAAAATATCCCAAAAATTTTTAAAAATTTTCATTCTCATAAATCTTTAGTTAAACTCTTAAATCATGATTTTTCTTAATAAAAATAATAATAAAATAAATTTTAAAACAAATATCTTAATTCATATTAAAAGAAAGAATATTTCTAAAAATACCATAAAAATTTAATAGAGGCCAGTATAATTATTTTAAGCAATACAATACTTCTTTTACTTAAAAGTCCACTTACTTCTAACAAATCATAATCATTTCTACATAAATAAAAATATATTTGCTTATAGCGCGCCAAAACATAAATTCTCATATTTCTTTTTTTTTTTGTAATTCTTTAATCCATGTAATAAATATACATATTTTCTACGGTTTTTATCTCTATTGTCAAAATTCTCTCTTTTATTCTAAATTTTCTTTAATTGGAATTTTCGTTAAATTTTACGGTTATTACATTCTTCCCCCCTTAAAGAAATTCGGTCCCCGAATTTCATCACTACAGTTGCAGATAAACACTAATCTCATTGTTCAAATAAATGCAAATATCTAACGCGTATATCCTCCTCTCTTTCCCAAGTAGTTTTCTCAGAAGAATAATTTTTCCATATCACTTTTACTGTAGGTATTTCTTTTGACCGTAACTTCTTTATTTGTCTGACCACTATTGCTACTGGTTATTCCTCATAGGTTAAATCTTTCTGTAATTGAATCTATGGATACTGTATAACATGTGTAGAATCCGGTAAATATTTTTGTAGTATAAACACATGAAAAACTGAATATCCAATGCAGGTGGTAAAACTAAACAATAAGCCACTGAACCGATCCTATCAAGAATTTCAAATGGTTTTATTTTATACCGAGGGTGTAACTTCCCTTTCTTTCCAAATCTCATTACCTCTTTTATTGGTGAGTCATTAAAGAATATATGGTCACCAACTGAAAATTTCTAGTGCTCAACATTCATAGTCCTTGTAAACTTTTGACTTGTATTGAGTTTCCAGTATTCTTTTTCTAATCAATTTCACTTTATCAATGACATTTTATAATAACTATAACTCCACTGAGTCATTTAACAGAACATTTGTAACACCTCTTACATAAGGCTTAAATCTTCTAATATCATTTTATTATAGACAAATTCTGTTAAGAAATCTCCTACCAATCTCAACAACAAAAAAATATATACTTGTAGCATGCTCTCCAAACTAGTATCATCAATTTAATAATTCATATGCTATCTATTGCATGTTATTCCAAATTAGATTTCCAAAGTTTAACTTTTCTCAATTCACTCACATATTAAGAAACCTATGATGTTCATGTAAAACATCAAATGATTGCCATTCTATATTGGCATGATAATTACTGCTATGAGCAAGTTCAACTAAGGACAATTAAATTCTCCAAACTTTCACCACAATAATATAAAGATACTTAAAGCATAACTTCTAATGTATAAACACATTATTTAAATTTAGTATCAGTCATACTATAATATAATAAAGATCTTTAGACTTCCTGACTAATTCTCTTGAGATAATATATTCTATTCGTACTTGCCAACATACCCGCAAATGAAAATTTTCACTTGTATCTTCCTTTTACCATTATACTAGTACTATTTTTTTTATCTCAGTATATCTTTATTACCTCGGGTAATCCATATTTACAATCTATGGCTTCTTCTGAAATCTCTTTTCTTAACAATTATCCATACGTGAATTTCCAATCTCAACATAATTTACATTCTAGATATTAGTCTCAATTTAGCAAGGTATAAATCATTAACACAAATATCTTAATCACTTACATTATTCTCAGAGATGATTCTCAAAATATTCTCCATGTTTCCAAATTAAAAATTTCGAGATTAGTTTAAATCTTACTTTCCATACTTTACTCCTCAAAACTTCAACACCGTTAACTCCTTTGATTACATTCGTCAAAGCACCATTACATCATCATCCATCTATTCTTTTCAAAATCTCTATTACTTTAATCTACTAATAAGTTGAACACCATAATAACTGAGTTCCAAAGATTAGAAATTATCTTTCCTTGCAATGAGGGAAAACAACCTTGCATTTAATGCCAACCGTTAATGAGGGAGAATGCAGTGAAACAGACGAAAAGCACAATAGAGAATGGTGCCAAAATAGAAAGTCAAAAATTTGGACAAACATTGAAAAGCATTAAAATCGGTGGCCGTAATTCTTGAAAATCTATAAACAAAATTTAGCTGCTATTTCGACGAAAATCGGTGGCCGCAAATTTTGAATATATGTGCCAAAATTTAATTCAAAGATATTATTATTCGGCGGAAGCATATCATATGGAAAAGAAATATTTTTGAGCCTATAAAGTCTGTGAATAACAAGAGCACATAATTAACTGGTAGGATGCAGTTGGTTGCTTCAAAATATATAATCAATCAACTGTAAATAACCAGTCCAAATTAAAATTTCTCAAAATAACTAATCAACTTATAAACCAATAGTCGACTGGTAAAAACATTGAGAAAACAAAATAAACCATTTGATTGTTCCTCTTCAACAATTAATTAGTTTACATTTTCACTCTTTTTCTTTTTCTTCTTTTTTACAATGACGGCTATCACCTACAACCTTTCAAGACATCAATGCTTCATCAAAGACAACAAGAAAAAGACAGGTTTCTAGTGATATCTTATCTTATGCTCTTTATATGCTTAATATGGGTCACAGTCATAACTACTGTACATATACATGCTTGCCTTTTTTTTTACCTTTAATTTAGCTAATATCCACCAATCACTCACATAGCTATTTTAATAATATCCGGCCTATTCGCATAGCTATTATAAATATGCCCTTCTCCGAGTTCCATAAATGCTTATATTAGTATCTTTATCTTCATACTCAAAGTTAAGGTGATAGAAATTATGGAGGGAACCGCATTCCGTCAGTTTCGAAATATTTGTGTCTTTTGTGGTTCTAGTCCTGGAAAAGATGGGGAATATGTGAAAGCAGCACAAAACCTGGGTATGGTGCTGGCCAGAAGAAAAATTTATCTAGTCTATGGTGGAGGTAACTGTAGGTTAATGGGGTGTGTGGCTACAACTGCACATGTAGGAGGATGCCAAGTTCTAGGTATTATTCCTACAGCTCTAGCTGCATCCAGCAACATAGGAAAAATAATTGGGGAAGAATATAGAGTAGCTTCTATGCATGAACGCATGGCTAGAATGATGAGCGATGCTGACGCCTTCATTGCCTTAACAGGTGGTTTTGGTACTTTAGAAGAGATTTTCCAAATAGTCTCTTGGGCACAACTGAATATGCATCACAAACCGATAGGTTTGTTAAATGTTAATCACTTCTTTGATGGTTTGTTGTCTTTTCTAGATCAAACTGTGGAACAGAAGTTTATCCCACACTCAGCATGACGAATTCTCATCTCGGCTTCAAATGCTGAGGAGTTGATTGATGCCTTACAAGTATATGTTCATGTACCTGATCCAACTATTGCTCAAATAGAATGGACGACAGACAACCGCAGGAAGCGCAAATTGGATTTGGATCTGCATCTGTAACTGTACTAGAACGTAGCCATTGCTGTTTCACTTTTATTTTCTTAGGGTCTATTTGGATACCATCCTGCTAGCCACATACCTTAAGAAAATACTATTACTAAGTCAAAATTCATATTTTGAGAACTTAGCATATAGCTGATACTTCCTTGGAGTTTGTAATACTATCTTTAAATATTGCTTATGATCCTCTGAACTCTTAAAATATTCTAATAAATATAATAACAACTTGATTTAGGGATGGTTTAATTACTTATTCATTAACTCTATGAATGTAGCTGGGGCATTTGTCAATCCAAATGATATAACTATAAAATCATAGTGGCCATGCCAAATCCTGAAAGAAATTTTTTTTTTAATATCCTCTTCTCTTATCCTTAATTGATGATATCTAAATATCAAATCAAATTAATTTTTTTTTAAAAAAAATGTTGAGCACTTTCTAACTGATCAAATAGATCATCTATACGAGGTAATGAGTATTTATTCCACATTGTCACTTTATACAATTGTCTATAATCTATGCATAGTCATAGTGATCCATCTTTCTTTTTCACCAATAGAACTGGAGCACTCTAAGTAAAAGTTCTAGTGCTTTTAAATCCCTTGTTTAACATGTCTTGTAACTATTTCTTTTTCAGTTCTTTATGTTCAGTGGGTGCCATTCTATATGGAAATATAGACGCTGGCCAGGAAATAAATCAATACCAAATTCTATTTATTATTTTGGGGTAATCCTGGCAATTCTTCAGGAATTATATCAGAAAATTCTCTAATCACTGGAATTTGATTTACACTGATATACTTTATATCAGCATCTCTCACCACTGCCAACTATCCTTGGCACCTTTTTGTAATCACTTCTGGACTGCTAAAGCAGAGATTAGGTTACTGGGTATCTCACTAAGATTTCTTTGTATCAAGAGAGAAAATTCTCGAAGAATATTGAATTTAATCACCTTCTAGTGACATTTCAAAATGACATGACATAATGCCAACAAATTCATTCTCAATATCACATCACAATCTACCATATCTAGACAACCGGGTATAACGGATGTCACATTCAGAAACCATCATACCAGAGTTTGACCCCTTCCGTAACTTGGTGGTATAGGATTTGCCTAAACTCAGCATTCCGCTGAGGTTTGCCCTACTACCATTCAAGAGGACACGCGAAGAAACTCTGTATGGGTCTTTTCCCAAACACATAGCAAGGGAAAGCAAATAACATTTCATATAACTGGCATCTCGCTATAAAACAGAGATAGCCCAACCGTCACTTAACCATGCCAACATAGAATATTATAAACTGACTTACTTGAACAAAAGGACAACATCCTATCGAACCCCTTTAGCAGCACCGTGAGTATAAGCATGTCCGGATTCATACCCATACTCAAAGTCCTACCTAAAGGTCCGTTACTCCATGAACACAGGAAAACCTAATGCTCTGATACCATATTGTCACGGCCCCAAACGATAGAACAAATGACCGGCACGGCATAAGGGTTTCCCCCTAGCCGCAAGCCTAACACATAGCATGCACAAGCATCCAGAACATAATTCAGAATACATAATAAATATAACTGGCCACATATGCCACATCCAATATCAGAAAATACTGTTTATATGTATATATATATATATCTCATGAATCCAACATCTGTGATTCAACTTGGCCCATGGCCTCATAATATTCATGTGATTCAACTTGGCCCAAGGCCTCATAATACAAACATAGTTGTAAAACATAAAACTATTTTCCAAACAACACATCAAAGTACACAAGAAGCGAGAATCCTACCTGTAAGTTCATGGAGATACACTAGACATAAACTAAACTATACAACCAGTACAACAGAGCCTTGTCTAAACTGGACTCACCAATACTATATTCAGCCTCCTACGGAGCTGTAGTTGGATCAAAGTTTCTCTGACTCTCTGTGGGGAGGAAACAGAAGAGGGGTGAGATTACCACATCTCAGTGAATGGATAAATCACACTATAACAGAAACAGAGCAAACCAAGCACGAATGTTTCGCAATGAATTTAATAATTGAAATCAAAGTGTAAAGATAATAATAGAAACATTAAGCATTTAACCATAATTTATTAAAAGAAAAGCTAAACAGTTCAAATGTATGTTCAAAAGATAAAACAGGATTAAATCAGTAACAATAGAGCAAATCAATTATGCATGGTAAGTAATAAATGAAGTTATTTATGCAATAACAATGATGAATGTGATTGTTTAGAAATATTTAATCTTTAAGAAAAATGCACTAGTTTATTGGAGGTCTTTCCTAACAGATCTATCATCTCCCCCAAGCACACAGCAAGGGTAGGGTAATCACTGTAGGCGTAGACATAAGTCCACCCTAAATCCCCCAAGCACACAGCAAGGGTATGGTAATCACTGTAGGCGTAGACAAAAGTCCACCCTAAATCCCTGTGTCTTAGGCAGTCATATGCCCGTCACAGTATCCTAGGCCGAAGCCTTCGCATGACCATGGTGCACCAGGGCTAGCACTCCCTGCGGCTAGCTAACAGTGATCTAAAAGGGTCCCTCCAATAGAAAATATTTGAAATATGATATTCAAAGAGTTTAAAGTAAAACATTTCAATAACTTTACAATAAAGCTATAATTCTCCATCTACCTCTTTTCATGCATAAAATTCCGTTCTAAAATATATCTCATCCATGAATTCCCATGGAGACCTTTATAATTATAAATTTTTCCTTTTAAACATAGATCGTCCGTGGACGTCACATAGATGCTCATCATGCATCAAATCATTTCATGGCTAACTTAGTTCATTTCTATGACTAAGTTCGCATTTCTATAAATCTAGCTCAAATGGAGAATTATCAGCCTAGATGCTTGCCCTGCATACCTAGAGTTCAACTAGGATTTAAATTTATAATTTCTAACATGGTTGGAACATATTGGTTTTCAAAGCAGTAAAACAATTTAGCATACATTCCAACTAGTTAAAATCATACAAGAGAGAGAGTTATAAACCGAATTCATAAAACATGCGCTATAGTATGAAAAACCCACTCACAGGTAAGGGCTCCAGATTGGACAGCCCTAAAATCCTAGTTCCTGGTCTGCATTCGGTAAAACAGACCCCAAAATCAAGTCCGGAAGGTCCAAAAAACTTAAATGAGCTTGATTACTGTTCACCGCCGGAAAACACTATTCACTGTCACAAAAATTTTACCGAATCAACAAAACAATTTCATATCCTAATATTTATCTAGTTTTTGAATCCATCTACGGAGTCAGATTTCTAATTAGAAGTCCCGAAGTAAGGTTTTTCAAAACTTACCTTTTACCGAAATTTTCTACTTCAGATCTACGGCGATTCAACGGTTGATTTGAAAAACTGATCGATCAAAACTGAAGTACTCTTCGTCGTGAATCCAATAACACTGTCAGTTTTGGTATCGGAAGCCCTTAAGCACTCCAAATCGAAAGATAAATTTTGAGATTACTATTCACTCACTATTCATTACTATGCATCTTTCCGTTTTTTTTTTCCTTTTCGATATTTCATTGCACCGGTTTCAATTTAACATACGGCTGCTCTTTTTTTTTTTTAAATATAATAATAATTATTAAATAATTAATAATAGAATTTCTTTTATAAAAATTCATATAAATTCCATTTTTCATCATAAAATATCCCAAAATTTTTTAAAAATTTCCATTCTCATAAATCTTTAGTTAAACTCTTAAATCATGATTTTTTTAATAAAAATAATAATAAAATAAATTTTAAAACAAATATCTTAATTCATATTAAAAGAAAGAATATTTCTAAAAATACCATAAAAATTTAATAGATGCCAGTATAATTATTTTAAGCAATACAATACTTCTTTTACTTAAAAGTCCACTTACTTCTAACAAATCATAATCATTTCTACATAAATAAAAATATATTTGCTTGTAGCGCGCCAAAACATAAATTCTCATATTTCTTTTTTTTTTTGTAATTCTTTAATCCATGTAATAAATATACATATTTTCTACGATTTTTATCTCTATTGTCAAAATTCTCTCTTTTATTCTAAATTTCCTTTAATTAGAATTTTCGTTAAATTTTACAGTTATTACAAGTGTTTTCAATAGGATTCCTCCACAGAAAATACCATATGCACATATGCCATATAATCCAGTATAAAATTCTCAATATAAAACAGACTTTTCAGTCTCAATATATTCATCTGTCAAAACTTCCCAATCAGGTGAAACATATAATCACGCCCATATCCAAGGCAAACGTATCACTTTATAAATCAACGTCACATGCATAACATAATTTCTTTGTTGTGTAATGCGAAATACATTTAAATATCACATGTTCAATGTGTATCAAAATTCATACTCTTCTTGAACTAAATATCATATTTTAACCATTTTAGATATTTCAAACCATTTCAGAAACATATAAAAGTATAAATAACATGTAATCATACTCATTTATCAATGTAAAGTTCAAGAAGAGTAAAAACAAGCTATAGAAAGAATTATCTACTCACAAAGTTAGGGTTCCAAGTTGGACAACCCCAAAATCTACGTTTCTTGTCCAAATAAGGCAAAATGGACACCAAAAACGAGTCCGGATGGTCTAAAAACTTAAGAAACTACCCCGAATTTGCGAAATTTAGCCTCCGAGAGTTCAATCAACGAAGGTCAACGCTTCAGGGTTGCTGTCCACGCGCCTCCTTGCAGGGATGCGCGTGGGATTCACGCGCCAAGAGAGAGAAAGAGAGTGGTGGCGCATAAGCACTGTACAGACGTGATCCGAGGCTAAAATGTGAGATCCAAGGGTTTTTCCACCTCCTAAATCCATCTATGGGGTCAATTTTTCAATTTGAGAACTCAAAATAGGAGTTTCGGAACTCACCTTTTTAGGAGATTTTTTTCTCCATTTTTTGGCAACTCTCTGGCCAAATTTCCAGAAACCAATCAGTGGGATTCGTATATCTCGTCGTTCTGAGTCCGTTGGCGGTGGTGGTGTTGAAATCCGAGGTCTGGAAGTGCAAGAATCCTAGAGAGAAGATTTAGGGATTTTAGAGAGAGAAAATAGGGAGAGAGAGAAAGGGATCCGAAATTTTCCAGTTTTTCTTGCTGCAGAGGGTTTAAAATATCTTAAGGGACAAATCTGCAAATTTTTAATTTTTAAGGGAGGTCCTTGCAAAATTTCAATATTTACATTTTGACTCCTAAACTTTTAGGAAATTGCATTTTGGCCCCGAAACGTAAATTCTAATATTTCTTTTGTAATTCTTTAATTCATGTAAATAATAACTTATTTTCACCGGGTCTTAACTCCATTTTTCAAAATCCTCTCTTTAATTCCAAATTTTCTTTCATTTGAACTTAATTAAATTTACGGCTATTACATTCTTCCCCCCTTAAAGAAATTCGGTCCCCGAATTTCATCACCCTAGGTGCAAATAAACACTAACCTCATTGTTCAAATAAATGCGAATATCTGGCGCGGATGTCATCTTCTCTTTCCCACGTAGCTTTCTCAGATGAGTGGTTTTACCATATCACCTTAACCATAGGAATGTCTTGTGACCTAAACTTTTTCACTTGTCGATCAGTAATGGACATCGGCTTTTTCTCATAAGTTAAATTCTTATCCAATTGAATTTCTTGGGGTTGAATGACATGAGTAGGATCCGGTAAGTATTTTCGCAACATAGACACATGAAATACTGGATGAACATCACTCAGTTCTGGTGGCAGAGCTATGCGATATGCCACTGCACCTATTCTATTCAATATTTCAAAAGGACCAATATACCGAGGGTTTAACTTCCCTTTCTTTCCAAATCTCATAACTCCTTTCATGGGTGATACTTTCAGGAACACTTGTTCACCCTCTGAAAATTCTAACTCCCTTTGCTTATTATCAGCATACACCTTTTATCTACTTTGAGTTGCATGCAGCCTTTCTCTAATCAGATTTACCTTGTTCAAAGCTTCTTGTACAAGATCTAACCCTATAAGTTTAGCCTCACCCACTTTGAACCATCCAATGGGGGATCTGCACCGTCTACCATACAAAGCTTCAAATGGAGCCATTTGTATACTAGTCTGGTAACTATTATTATACGCAAATTCAGCCAAAGACAAGTACATATCCCAACTTCCACCAAAATAAAAAATGCAAGCTTGGAGCATGTTTTTTAAAATCTGAATCGTACGCTCAGACTGACCATCGGTTTGAGGATGAAAAGCTATGCTCAAATCCAACTTCGTTCCTAATGCCTCTTGAAAAGCTTTCTAAAGTCATGCTGTAAACTGCGGCCCTCGATCAAATATAATAGATATAGGAACTCCATGTAGCATAACTATTTCATTTAAGTAGAGCCTTGCATACTGAGCTACGTTATAGGTAGTTTTCATAGGTAAAAAACGTGCTGACTTCGTCATGCAGTCAATAATGACCCAAATAGAATCGTATCCTTTAGGAGTCCTTGGTAATCCCGTGATGAAATCCATGGTGATTCTCTTCCATTTTCATTCTGGTATTTCTATTCGCTGATGTAACCCTGCAGGTCGTTGATGTTCAGCTTTCACCTGTTGGCATGTCAAACAATGGGAAATAAACTCTGCGATATCCCTCTTCATACCAGCCCACCAATACAATTCCTTCATATCATGATACATTTTTGTCGTTCCTGGATATATGGTATATGTAGATCGATGTGCTTACTCCAAAACTTGTTTTCTCAAATCATTAACATTTGGGACACATAATCGTCTACCATATCTTAATACCCCTTCAGAGTCAACTGAGAATTTAGAATTTTGGCTATTCTTCAATTCATTCCTAATCTTGAATAAATTGGCATCCTTATCTTGATTAACTTTGATTTGCTCAACTAAGGAAGATTGAAGCTGCACATGAGCCAAAAATATCCCCGATTCCTTTAATACAAATTTTATCCCCTTACTTTCTAACTTATTGATTTCTTCCAACAATGGTCGTCGCACCTCTGCTATATAGGCCAAGCTTCCCATAGATTTTCTGCTTAGAGCATCAGCTACTACATTTGCTTTGCCTGGATGATACAAAATCGTACAGTCATAATCCTTTAATAGTTCCATCCACCTCCTTTACCTTAAATTAAGATCCTTCTGTTGAAAAATATACTTGAGGTTCTTGTGATCTGTATAAATCTCACAAGTTCCTCCATATAAATAATGTCTCCAAATCTTTAGATCAAACACTACAGCTGTCATTTCTAAATCATGAGTAGGATAATTCTGTTCATGTTTCTTCAACTGTCTGAATGCATAAGTAACTACTCTTCTATTTTGCATTAACACACAGCTTAAGCCCACTCTAGATGCTTCACAGTATACTACATAACTTCCAATATCCGTAGAAATAGTAAGGACTGGGGCTGTGGTCAAACACTTCTTTAGTTTCTGAAAACTCTCTTCACAAGTATCAGACCACTCAAACTTTATTCATTTCCTAGTCAATCTGGTCAAAGGAGCAGCTATCTTTGAAAAATCTTTAACAAATCTACGATAATAATCTGCTAACCTAAGAAAACTACGAATCTCTATAACTATCGTAAAACGTGGCCATTGCTGCACTGCTTCTATCTTTTTGGGATCAACTTTAATACCATCTTTGGTAATCACATGCCTTAGGAATGTGACACTATTAAGTCAAAATTCACATTTTGAGAATTGAGCATATAACTGGTGTTCTCTTAGGGTTTGTAAAGCTATTTTTAAATGCTGTTCATGCTCCTCTCCACTCTTTGAATAAACCAGGATGTCATCTATAAATACAATAATAAACTGATCTAGGAAAGATTTAAATACCTTATTCATTAAATCCATAAATGCAGCTGGGGCATTTTTTAAACCAAATGGCATTACTAAGAATTCGAAATGTCCATACCGAATCCTAAAAGCAGTTTTCAGGATATCCTCCTTCTTTATTCTCAACTGATGATAACTAGATCTCATATCAATTTTCGAAAAACATTCAGCACCTTATAACTGGTCAAACAAATCATCTATTCTGGGTAAAGGATATTTGTTTCGTATCATCATTTTATTCAACTACCTATAGTCAATACATAGACGTAAGGATCCATCTTTTTTCTTCACAAAGAGGACAGGAGCACCTCAAGGAGATGTGCTAAGTCGAATAAAACCTTTATCTAGTAAATCTTTCAGTTGCTCCTTTAATTCCTTAAGTTCTGCAGGTGCCATCCTATAAGGAGGTATGGATATTGGTTGTGTTCTAGGGAGAAGATTAATATTAAACTCAATCTCTCGGTCTGATGGTAATCCTGGTAATTCCTCAGAAAATACATCAGAAAATTTTTTAACCACTGGAACCTGTTCTACACTTGTATACTTCATATCAATATCTTTGACTACTGCTAAATACCCTTGGCATCCTTTTCGTAACAATTTATGAGCTGTTAAAGCTGAAATTAAATTACTAAACTTCTTACTACAATCTCCTTGTATCATGAAGGAAGATTCTCCAAAGACATCGAACTTAATCACCTTTTGATGACAATCTAAAATGGCATGACATGATGACAACCAATCCATTCCTAGAATCACGTCAAAGTCTACCATATCTAGAACTATCAAATCTACAAGAGTCTCCTTATCCTCTATCGAAATTTCACACGATCTATATACATCTTTTACCAGCAAGAATTCTCTCATTGGAGTAGCAACAATAAAAAAACAATGCAAACTAGTAGAGTCTCTACTCAATTTCTTAGCAAAGCATGGTGATATATAAGAATGAGTAGAACTAGGATCGAACAGGACATATGCTTTATGGGAACATACTGATAATGTACCTGTCATAACTGCATTTGAAACCTGAGCATCCTGTCGTGTCAAGGCAAAAACTCGAGCTTGATCTCGGTCTCGACTTCCTGATCCTCTTCCAGTACCACCACTACTTGCTTGGACTGAAGCTGCCCTACTAGGTCGTGTTGGTGCAGATGTAGGAGGTGAAACTGATTGTACTAATGCTTGATTAAAACTTCGCAGTTGTAGATAATTCCTCATCAAATGACTCATTTGTCCACACTTAAAACATGCACCTGTTTCTCTGCGACATTGTCCAGTATGGGGCCTGCCACAATTTGGACATGGTGGAATTGATCTTGAGTCTTGTTGACTCGGGGGTCTCATATATCTTTGGAACATTCTCTGCTTACTGATGTTAACTGATAGCTGGTTAGAACTACCAGTTCCTGTTTGAGTAAAGCGCTGTGGATTTTAAAATCTTGATCCACTGACTGTAGGATTATATCTAGTCTGTACATTACTGTCTCGCTCTTTTTTTCTTCTTTTTAAACCTTTAATATCTGCTTGCTCTCGTGTTTTCATCATTCTAGCACAGTCCATCGCTGCTGAATAAGTTAAAAAATGATGCATCTAAGGGCCCATTGATTTAAACAATGGACGTATCAATCCCGAAACAAATCTCTTAATTCTATCTTTTTCAGTAGGGACTAGATATGGTGCATATCTGGACAATGGGGTAAAACGGATGTCATATTCAAAAACTGTCATATTCGGTGTCTGTCTTAATTCTTCAAATTCTCTGGCCCTCTTGTCTCTTTCACTCATTGGCAAGAAGCGATTCATAAATGCTTCCTTAAATTCATCCAACTCCATTGGGGGTAAAGTATCAGATCTTCTTAGTACCAGAGTTTCAAACCAAACTTGGGCCACATCTGATAATTGAAAGGCCACTAGTTCAACAGATTTTCTAGAGGCACAACCTAAAGCTCTAAGGATTCGTTCCATAGCATCAACGAATATCTGTAGGTTATCTCGAACATCCGACCCAGAAAAAGTCGAAGGTTTTAGCTTAAAGAACTGCGGTAATGACACCTCAATTCTTGTAGTCTTGTCTTCTTGCTCAGTTGTTCTTCTCAGTTCTTATACTTCAGGAGCATTTTATGGTGGCTGGCCATCCCTTCTGCCTTGATCCACTATAAATTCAGCCAACGTCTCTAAGCTTCTATGTATACCAGCAATTCCTGAGGAGGTTCTACTCTTTTCTCAGAGACTCTATCAGACACAGGGACTTGTTCATCTTGTCTTGGAGTTCTTATACCTCGTGCACGTCCTCTACCTCTACCTCTACCTCTTTCTCTAGGTCGGCCTCTTCCACGACCTCTTTGTACTGGAATTGTAGATTGTGCAGACTCTTCAGTAGAAGGTGCACGATCTACAGCTTCTTCTCTAGCTAGCGCTCTAGTTCTTGGCGGCATCATTTACTATACAGAATAAAACACTTTTTAAGATACCGTCACATTCGATCAACCTTATACTATGAGCTTTACAGACTTAAAATAGAATGGAAGATGATATCTTATAGAATCCCTCAGCAGCACCTGAAGTATAGATATGTCCGGCTCATATCGATACTAAAGGTCCTACTAAAAAATTCTTTGCTCTGATTGTCACAGAGAAACCTAATGCTCTGATACCAACTTGTCACGCCCCTACTTTAGAAACATGAATACCTCTATTATCCGTTAAACTTTATTATCATACAATTGTAAATCGTTTCATAATACCACATATATGAATAATATCACACGTTTTCAAGTTAACAATATTAATAGTTATACATGCCAAGTCTATAAATATATCAGGTTTACAGCGGAAACAAAGATCATGCCTGTGACGTTCAGAGCAACTCTAGAGTACAAATATATTACAATATAAAACACTGAGAGCCTAAAAACAATTTAGTCTCACCACCGAAGTACGACCCCTAGTCAATCACATGGTTGCTGGACCAAACTCTGTGTCTTTATCTGAAAAATAGATCCACATCGTGTAGTGAGTTTTACAACTCAGTGAGCAGATAACACCTCTTATAACCTCTAAGGTCAACATATGGATGTATTTTTCATTTCAAAGTTTCTCATAAAAAAATGTTACATTCAGAAGTACATTCATATGGGACCTACATTTCAAAACATCTATGTTAACAATTCATATTCATATTCATAATTATATTCAAAATCATATACAAAACTGTAAAATCATTTATCAAATAATGTTATGCATCAAATATTTCTCATATAACTTATTCGGAGGATCCCATATCAGAACCACTATACTAGAGTTTGACCACTTTCGTACTTTGGTGGTATAGGATTTGCTTAAACTCAGCATTCCACTGAGGTTTTCCCTATTACCATTCAAGAGGGCATGCGAAGGGACTTTGTATGAGTCTTTCCCAAACACACAACAAGGGAAGGCAAATAACATCTCATATAATTGGCATCTTGCCATCATATAACTGGCATCTCGCCCATATATAGGAGGCATTCCGCTCTCCTTCACATATAATCTCCCGTGTGTTGGCCCTCACACGAGGTTAGCACCACCTCTCCTGCTAGCTGAGGCAATCAAGGTGCGTACCAGGGCTAACATCACCTGCTGTTAGCAGACAGTGTTTTCAATAGGATTCCTCCACAGAAAATACCTATGCACATATGCCATATAATCCAGTATAAAATTATCAATATAAAACAGACTTTTCAGTCTCAGTATATTCATCTATCAAAACTTACCAATCAGGTAAAACATATAATCATGCCCATATCCGAGGCAAATGTATCACTTTATAAGTTAGGCTAACTTATAATTTATTTGACTAATTTATAAATTTGTTTGATTAAATTAGAGGTGTTTGATAAATAAGTTTATTTGAGTAACTTATAGCATTTTATCATACGCTACTTTAAATAGCGTATAGCTTTTAACTGATAGTTTTTATAATTTTATTCTTTTTTATCTTTATTATTTTATTTAAATTCTAACACTATCTTATTCACAAGATAATATTATTTTTACTATACTTGAGCAACATTCAAATTACATACCCCATGATGAACTTCCAAATATTATTGATAGTGACATAAGGAATAAAAATTTAGAGGCATCTACTGAGATGAAAGAGATTCGCAATAATATTGTTAATTTATTGTGAAACTTTAGATGATATATTTATTTTTTATTTTTTAAAATTATATAATAAAATGTAATTACTAACAAAAAATGATAAATTTTATATAAGTATATTATTTTATGTTATTTTATATTTATCAGTTAATTTAATAGTTAATTTTACCAAACACTTCTAATTCAATAAATTAACTTAAAAGTTTTCAATTTTCAGTTAATAGTTTTTAATTAAAAATTAATTTTTCAATTTTCAACTAACTTCTAAACTTTCAGCTAACTTATCAACTATTTTTACCAAACATAGTCATAATATAATAACTACTCTTATACCAAAAAAAAAAAATATAACAACTACTCATACTTAAAATTAACTAATGAGTTCAATGATCCGGAATTTGAATCTCAGTCAAAGTCGAATGAATAAAATAAAATTATTTAAAATAAACTCTCATAAAGTCATACCATAAAACAAGGCGATAATTTATTCTTAGAGGTGAAAAATTTCTATAAATATTCCATTCAGTTTATAAAATTAGGAGTGTTTGACAAAATGTTTGTTTTGGATTTCTAAAGAATGTTAATTTGAAAATTAAATATTACTTTGTTTGGTGTTAAAATAAAAAATATTATTTTCAAAAAACTTTAATTCCTGAAAATAATTTTTAAGGTTAGATTCCTACAAAAATAATACCGTAAGGAGTTATGAATTAAAGTTTTCTATGAAGGTATGAGTGATTATGTAGAGAAAAATGACAATTTAATCCTCCAAAAGTTGTCCACTCAAAAGGCCAAACTCATTCCCTCATCCTCACAATATCTTTGGAACCATGAAGCTGTAACCAGCGAGCGTCGGTGCCTCACCGCATCATAGCCACCGTTACGTAACTCTTCTTCGTCTAATTTCTCCTTGTCTTTTGTTGTATTTCTCATTGGAATAACTTACCATATGGAGATGGATAGAAATGAAGGTCAGTTAAATAAAATGATTCTAATAAGGATGCTACATAAGAAGTTGGGGACGCTACAGGGAAAGAATTTGTAGAACCCAAAGCACCATTAGAAGTGGAACCCAAAATCTACTTTTTGGCATTTCTTCCATCTTCCCTCTTTTCTCCTATAAATCTTGTTTTCACAAGCTTCCATAAACCCCTTGAAAAGATACTTTGGATTAGCTTTTTTGGCCAAACTTCAAAGCATAAAATTCTTTCCCCTTTTTGGGATACTAAACTAAAAGAGAAAAAATGGTTCATTTTGAGCATATTTAATTTGTGTTTTTATGAGATTTAATTTGTGTTTTTAACGCTCCGTCCATCTTCCCTCTTCTCTCCTATAAATATTGTTTTCATGAGTTTCTATTAGCCCCCTTAAAAGATACTTTATATTAGCTTTTCTAAGCATAAATTTTTTTACCCTTTTTGGAATACCAAACCAAAAGAGAAAAAATGGTTTATTTTGTGCATATTTAATTTGTGTTTTTTTTTCTGATAGTGATATTTTTCGTTGGTCTTACAAGCAATTGTATTATGAAACCTTCCTATATATACTAAAAAGTATGTAAGCTTCCTTAAATATATACTGAAACTAAACAAAATTATGAAATATTGAAACAATGCGTCTATAAAAATAAAATGCAACTTTTTAGAGCCACTGAATTTTTTTTTTGTAACCTTACTTTGAGTTCCCCTGGGTGATTTGAATTTGCTTGCGTTGGTTCCTTCTGGACTTGCGTTGGTTTATTTTTGTCAAATCCTATTGGTGTGGGGGGATTTGAGGACATAGTTTAATGGTTCTAACTTAGTATTTTTTGTTGGGATGGACATACTAGATAATATTTTATGTCTATAAAAATATGTTTGCATGTTCATTTAGTAATACTAGCATTTTGTTAGGTTGAAGAATAAATTTATTTCAATGTGTTAAACAAGAAACTAATATTATAATAAAATAATGGGTTTGTTTAATTCTATTTTTGTTTTTAAAAACTGTTTTTAAAAATTATTTTACAAAACAGAGGTAAAAAAAATTCGTTTGATAAACTATTTTAAAAATATGTTGTTTTTTGTTTTTAATTGTTTTGAAAATGAAAATAGAATAGTAAATACACAATTTAATTTTTGAATTTATTAGACCATTATACTTTAATCATTGAATTTAAGTCATTGTACAGTTTAGTTTCTAAATTTACTAAACGTCGGATAATTTAATCTTTTTATTATATCTACATTAATTGCTTACTGACTAATGTGATCTTAATTAAGCATGATATTAATACCTTTAAACTTACTTTTTTGTTTGATTTAAGTAAAATAGAATTAGAAATTAGCTTATTTTTGTGTTTTGTGTTGTAGGAATAAAAGAAGAAGAAAAGAGAAGAAAAAGATAAGAAATTCATGGAAAAATGCTACATTGTAGCGATTCCAGACCTTTTAACATTTTTTTGAGCATATCTCCCTCTTATGAATTTCAATCAAAGTGATTAAAGTAACTATGAAAAGATAACACAATCATTTACAACTGTTATGTTGAACACTTGGTCAAATTCAGGAGATTTCATAGCGTTACAGAGCTCGCAAATCAGAATCACAGTGCAGCAGATTGAATTCTGACATTTGGTCACTAATTTTAGCATATCTCCTTCAATTTAGATTGGATTAAGGTGATTCTAGTGGCTATGGAAAGAAGAGACATAGAGATACAACTTTTGTGTTCGGCACTTTGGCAAATTCTGAAATTTTTTGGGCACCGCGGCGCTGCGTCATTGCAAACTCGGAGCGCCGCGGCGCTCGCCGCCGCACCAGATTGCTAAATTTGTGATTTTTAGGGTTTTTCAACTCCAATTGAAGCCCGATAGACCGAAATTTGACCTAGAAACACTCCTACTTCGATTAGGAGGAGTTAATCTATAAAAAAGGAGGAAAGTAAGCAGAGAATTCATTCAATCTTTCATCCAAGTTCTTAGTTACATTCTTCAATTCTTCTTTTGATTTTCTTATGGCCCTACGTGGCTAGTTCTTTTTAGTTGGTTGAGGTAGATTGAAACCTCAAGGGATCTTCATGCATTGTGAGATGTGGATTTGATTTTATTATTTCAATTTGAATTGAGTATTGATTATTCATCTGCTCTTCTTCTCAATGATTATTCATATGATTGTTAGAGAAGCCTATTAGTATATTATCTGTCTTAATCTACCGCTGAATTATGTTTTGAACAAAGTCTTCAATTCTGTTATTCATGAGGCAAATAGGTTTGAAGATTTTGGATTATAAATCATTAAACCTATGATGAATAATTAACTAAATTAGATATAGCCGATGTGTTTATATTTGTTTAGCTCTGTCAGTTTCTCTAATTCTTCATGTGGTTAATAAGTTATGCTTTACTGATGTGTTAAAGGATTGCTTGTTAATTAAGGTTTAATTAATGCGATCGTCATTAATTTGCTAGATTTAAGGAGGAACAGGGTTAAAAATTCAATTATAGATATTCAATTACAGATTGATTATGTTGTCAATGATCAATGCAATCTCTTAACGGTGGATATCAACTGAAACCAACATCTTTATCATTAATCATTCTCTCTTAATTACTTTCGTTATTGTTTACTTAGTTTTATTTGTAATTATCAATTCCCCCTTTCTCAATCACATAAGGTAATTTTAGTTTCTGTGGGATCGACCCTTACTCCCACTACTACAGGTAAGTTTTGAGGTAAGGTATCAATTTGGGTGTACCTGCGACAGTACGCACCACTGACATGACCCGTTAAGTGTTTACGTGGTACGTTAAATGTCAACTAATCATGTTATATCAGTGCTGACTCAACTTTAAAAAAAAACACAATTTAATCTCTAAATTTATTAAGTCCCTATAATTTAATTCTTGAATTTATTATATTCTTACAATTTAGTTCTTAAATTCAAGTCATTACATAATTTAATTTTCGAATTTATCAAATATCAAATAATTTAGTTATTATATTATTTTTATCTTAATTCTTTACTGATGTGATATGTTAAGTACTTACATAATACATTAAATATTAACTAATTATACAACATTAGAATTGACTCATTCATAAAATTTTGAAATAAAATTGTTCCATCAACCTCATATAATTTTATTTGCTTCAAATTGTTGAACTAACTGTTGTATTCATTTTGCTGGACAATGGAAACTATAGAAGCATTCAAATGAAAAGAAGGCCATCGTAAATGTATTTACAATTCAATAAAAAATTTCTTCATACTATCAACTATTTAGCAATAGAGTGACAATATTTTCTATAAGTTAAAGTACATTTTTCCATATTCCCAAAGAAAAAAAAATGATATATCTCAAGTAAAAAGATTTGCAAGGAAATATGTATCTTATTAAAATACACAACAACATTCAAACACAATCACAAAATTTAACTAATAAAAAAATCAAGTATAAATTTTTTAGAATTAAAATATCTTAATTAGGGCAAAAATTATAAAAATTAGCACAACACTGATCAAAAAGAGATTAATAACGTTGAAATCATGACCTCATATTATAGTTTAAAATGTGTAAAGTGTCAAGCTAACTACCCATGATTGTTAATATAATAAATTTTAGAATAAATTTTTTATTTTTAGTCATAAAAAATTTATTAGAATAATTTTGTAGTAAGAAAGTGTTTCACGACATTGTCAGTTGAACACAAAAAATAAGATTTTTCAAATGAGAAGCGAGAAAATAGAGTGGAAAACAAAGCATTTTGAAATTTTTTAAACTGAGTCAACATTGATATAATGGACTATATTACAAGTAATTAGTGTGAAAATAATAGAAGAACTAAGTTGTTTGACCCTTAGTAAATTTGAAGATTAAATTATACAATAACTTAATTGAAGGACTAAATTGTAGGGATATAATAAATTTAAGGACTAAATTGTGTATTTATTATTTTTTTAAACTAAATTAGTGCTGATATGGTATGATTAGTTGACATTTAATATGCCACATAAATACTTAACAGGCCATGTCAACAAGCAGTTAATGTAAGAATAATGAAAAGACTAAATTGTCTGACATTTGGTAATTTTAAGAACTAAACTGTACAATAACTTAAATTTAAGGAGTAAAATATAATGATATAGTCAATTCATGGACTAAATTGTATATTTATTAAAAAAAATAACTATCCTTTGTTTTTATTTTTTTGTTTTAAAAATAATTTGTTTATAGAACTTGTTTTTAAAATAAAAATAAAAAACAGTTTCCAAACGATTTTTTATTATTCTAAAAACAGAAAACTGTTTCTAAAAATAGTTACCAAACATGCCTAATATTACTGTCTCTTTTCTCTCTAAACATTTTTAGTCATTTTACATACTAGTTATTAGTGCTCATGAGCCTTTTCAGTTTTGTTCATATATAGTTTTTAGTGCCCATCTCAAATAGTTTAGTGTTGTATGGTAAATGTTGATAAATTCTCCACAAATCTTAATGAAATTTATATATTGATTTCTTTGTCTATATTGATAAAAGCAAATGGTTTTGTTCCTTTATAAAAATATATTATTTTTGTTTTATGTTAAATTATAGCATAATTAAACAATGGAAGGAGAAGAAAGCTCATCATTATACCAATAATATATATGAAGTTGCTTACCACAATTTTTATTCTTCATGAATATGTGTGCTCTATTGTTAGTTGATCATATAAGAAAATGAACTAGGAGATGGGTAGTTTGGGATCATTATAGTAGGACTATAGTGAGAAATATCAATTTTGAACGGATAGTTTATATTAGTGATATTGTTTGCATGAAAAATATTAAGATGGATAGAAGGGGTTTTCATAAATTGAGTGATTTATTAAAAATTATTGGGATGCTTGTACCAACCAAGTATATGAGTGTAAAAGAGCAAGTCACAATATTTTTGCATATTTTAACTCATAATGTTAAAATTAAAGTAACTAAAAGAGACTTCATGAGGTATGGTGAAATAATAAGTAGGTAGTTCAATAAGGTTTTGCATAATGTATTGAAATGTTATACAGTTTTACTCAAACAACCTGAACATATACCTTAAAACTCCACTAATGAACACTGAAAATGGTTCAAGATAATGTTACAAGCAAATATAAAAAGTTAGGTAGTATCACCATATTATTTAAAAGAAATAAAATATAATGCCACACATTTGTTGCCTAATCAATAGAATTGTCCAAAAGCTTTAGATGAGACATATATAAAGTTAAACGTCTTACAAGCTGATAAGGCAAGATATCATACTAGAAAGAGTAAGATAGAAACAAATGTGTTAGGAGTTTGTTTTCAAGATTTATAATTTATCTATATTTTAACTAAATTAAAAGGATCAGCAGTAGATTTTAAGGTTCTCAGATGTGCTATATATCATAAAAATGGATTAAATGTGCCAAAAGACACTTTGACCTACTTTAGATTTTCATTTTTTTGGTTATTTCTTTTTAGAATCATTTTAATAATTTTTTCTTTAAATGATTTTTTTTAAGTTACTATTATTTATGTGATGCTGAATATATGAATAGAGAATATTTTTTACACCTTATAGGGGATAAAGATATCATCTTAGTAAATGGAGACAAGGGGCACAACCTACAATACTACAAGAGTTTTTCAACATGAAACACTTTTCTGCCAAAAATGTCATTAAAAGATGTTTTGGTTTGTTAAAAGGATTATAGGGAATTTTAAGAGTCAAATCATTTTATCTTGTTAAAACACAGTGTAGATAATTATTACATGTTGCTCGCTTTATAAGCACATTAAAAAAGAAATGGCATTTAATCCTTTAGAACACCACTTGATGGACATGAAAGAGCAAGATGTTTTGTAAGGTGATATGATAACTCATGTAAAGGCATCTGATGCTTGGACAGATTGAAAATATGACATTGCTTAAGAAATGTTCTGTGCATGGAGGGGACCACATTGAAATAAATTAGGTCGAATTATAATTTTTGTCTTCTATTTATGTTGCTTGTAATGATGGATATTTTAAGTTTGATATTTTTATTATATTGTAATAGATAGAATATTGACTATTTTTATCATATTCTTACTTATGTTCCAATATTAGTGTTGAAGATTAATTATATACTTATAACTATTTGATATTATTTGGGTTCTACATAATGTTTTTTCTTCATTATATGGAGAATTCCAAAGTTAAATGTAATCACTATCAATCGACTACTGAAAAAGATGTAATCTTTGTTGAATGTCTAGTTGAATATGAGATAGGTTAGAAGGGAGATAATGGTTTCAAACCTAAATTTTACAAGTATATAAAGAAAATGATGTTACAAAAGATGCCTGGTTGTAGTTTGAAAGCTTGAGTCAAGGATTAAGCAACTTAAAAAGTACTATAATACAATATGTGAAATAATAGGGCCTAGGGGTGGTAGTAGATTTGGTTAGAATAACAAGGATAAAATGATTGTAGTAGATAATAAAATATATAAAGATTAAGTAAAGGTAATATATGATATTTTTATATATATTCAATTATAATTTTATGTAATTTTATTTTCAATTAATATCTATATTATCTAGAATTTTTCTTGGTAGACCCACCCCAATGCTAAAAGGGCTTTACAATAAGCAATTTTCTTACTTTGATATACTTAGTGATGTTTTTGGTAAAGATAGTGTCAATGGAGAAATTGCAAAAGACCTTACTACTACTGTAAAAATAATGGATAAAGAAGTTTACGTTGATGTTAATGTTAAAGCTGAAAAACATGTTGAAGAAGAAGTTGATGAGACAATTGATTTTATTGCTGAAACTCAAGCAATCACTAATATTGAACAAGACTGTGGGTCGAATAATGGTAAGAAAGGTAAAAAAAAAGAGATCGAGGATGTTCATTAATTGAAATGGTGGCTAACAACATTATTGATGAATGAGTTTTATACTGATAAATCAAATATTTTTCTATTATTTTTTTACCATATTTTAACACTTATTTCTCTTGTTTGTTTTTAATTTTATGTATCTTTTACAATTAGAAAGAAGAATAGAAAACAGACTCAATTTAAAAAATCAAAGTAAACTTGATGTTTTTTAAGAATGATGTCTATAATTAAGTAAATAAAATAAATTTATTAAAGAAACTAAGTAAGGAGTCATTAGATATCTTATTGACTCTTGAGATGTATTGTAATGAATATATAAATCAAATTAATGGCCACATTTTCAAAAGAACTGAAACATAAATATTCAAAACAGAATATTTAATGTTAAATGATCAGAAATAAAAATTTCATTCAAAAAAATGAGCATAAATTTCTATCCAAAATTCCAATCAATATGATTCTTGATCTTTTGAAAAGAAAAATTAATTTTCTCCAAAATTATATTTTTTAGTAATTTTAAAATTCTAACGTTAAAATGATAAAAAATAAACTAAAATAGAATATGTTTGCAGTTGCAGTTCAATTCGATTTTATTTTAATATTTTAATTATAACTCATAAAATACATATTCAATTTATGTGTACCATATAATTTTAAAAAACTAACAAATTTTTTTACAACTCCTTTTTCACATGATCAATTAATTTGGCGAGTTGCAACGCCTAATTCAATTATACATTCGACGAATGAAAGGAGATGCAAAAATGTCAATAGCACCTGATCTAGAGAAGAATGTAAATTTGTATCTTTCGTTAATTTAATTTATTGAATATTATTAGTATTATCATAAAAAATAACATCACATAACAATTTTGTCTATTAAATAGACAATGATCGTGTACAAAGTTTAAAATATTAAAAATTGTTGTGACAAAAAAAATTTATAAGAGAAAAAAAAAACAAAAAGTATAAAAGGTAGAAAAGAGAAAAGGGAGACTGCCACCTCCCTACCTACAGACATGGATCTTTTATTGTGTTTAAGTGGTGTTGTGCTTCAAATGCAGTAAAACCAAGGAACTAAATTTTCTTTCTTTTCCATCAAAACGACCGAAACGTTTCCGTTTCCTGAGTCACCGATGCGAAACGAAGTTATCGAAACGAAACGAAGTGCTTGTTAAGGAATTATGTTATTTCAATTAAAATTGCTATGTTTTGAAATATTTCAGTAAAAATACTCTTGTTTCAATAGAAATTTTGGTGAAAATACTCTTATTTTGAGTTGTTTCAATAGAAATACTCTTGTTTCAAGTTATTTTGATAGAAATACTCATGTTTCGAGTTATTTCGATGGAAATACTCTTGTTTCGAATTATTTCGATGGAAATACTCTTGTTTCAATGGAAATTTTGGTGAAAATACTCTTATTTTGAGTTGTTTCAATAGAAATACTCTTGTTTCGAGTTATTTCGATGGAAATACTCTTGTTTCGAATTATTTCGATGGAAATACTCTTATTTCGAATTATTTCGATAGAAATACTCTTGTTTCGATGAAAAAGTACTAAACTAATTTGAAAAATAAAAAAATTGACAATATAAAAGTAGATGAAAATAGTACTATATTATATCTAACACTAAGTTACTTTCTCTCACAAGTCACAACACTTTTATTAACTTCATACTCTCCCCCTTTATTTTTATGACATTATTTTTTTTATTATCTTTATTTTAAAGAGGAAACTACAAAAATGATACAAAGAGATATTGAAAGGCAAAAAGAGAGAAATATACTTAAAGATAGAGATAGAATTATGGTCGACAGAGAAAGAGACTTAAATATAAATGTCACGAAAGAGTTAAGAAGAAGATGGAGAGATAGATGCAATAGAAAGATTGTTGTTGAATACTATTAAGATTTGAGTTGAAGTCCCTACTGTAGTAGTATGTTTATTTACTATTCAATTATAGACATTAATTCAAATTAATTTTAATATAATTTTATATATCTATATCATTAATATTATATTAAAATATTTTAAAATTAAAAAAAATATTATTTAAAATTATTTAAAACGTTTCTTAAAAAATATTCCGTTTCTTCGAAATTTCCGAAACGTTTCGAAATGTTTCCGATTTTAGATTCACCGAAACGCTACCTCGAAACGAAATTTAGTACCTTGAGTAAAACGCATCCCTTTATTTTGTTTTTATTTTTTTAAATACTACTCAAGCTGCACTTGAGACACAACACGTGGTGATATGCCTCAAATACAACAGAGGATCTATACGCCCTACCTACAAAGGAACAATGTTAGGGAGAGCGAAAACCTAAAGTTTGTTTATCAAACTATCATAAAAAGACTTCATTGACTTGGCCTGTATTTTTGCAACGAAGGTATAGAAAACGTCCTCTTCCTTATTCGCAGTCAGTAATTGTGAATAGGAACTTCCAGGAGCATAAAAAAAGAAAGTAATAATTAGAATTTTAAACTCTTTAATTATTGTATGAATAAATAAAATTATTATTTTATTACCGGACCAAATGTCAAAAAAGAAACTCTCTTTGGACGTAACTTAACTCACAAGTAAACGCATTTGAACATTATTATCTGTAAGATGGTTTATAATGAAGTTGCAAAAGAAGCCCCTGTTCTGTTTAGTGTTTACTGTAAACTGATAAACTATGGAAATTGGATGCCAATTATTGCCAGTTGAAACTGATACCTTTGTACACAAACAAAACACCTAATTTATTTCCTAAAATCCCCAAAATAAGCAAAAGAGGGTTTTCTTTTTTTATTTAATTGTAATTTTACTTCAATGATGACCATGAATTTTGACGCAATAATGAATGCCCTAGCTATCTGTCTCTCTCTCAAATTTGCTGCAAAACTACGCAGAATCAATATAGCACAGATCATCCCCAAAGAGATAGAGAAGTCTCTCCACAGCCCAACTAGGCTGAGGGGGTGACACCCAACTACTAGAGCTTTCCGATGGGCAACAAGATGAAGAAGTCGTCATCAGCAAAGGCGCTCTGCAAAGTGGGCAACTGGGGTTGGGGTTGTGATTGTCTTCATTATCATGATCCAACCATTTGTCTATGCATTCCCTATGGAAGACATGGTAGCAATTCATGAGCTCCCTAACCTCGTCTTCCATTCTCATCTGGTTCAGGCACACAGCGCAAGTGTCCTCTGTCTGTGGCAGTTTCTCCACAATCTCACCGAAAGTCGTCACTATCAGAGCAGTGGAAGAAACCCATGAAGAAGAAGAAGAAGAAGAGGGATCATTAGGGGTCTCAATCTCAAGAGATCTAGCCCTTCTTCTGTCTTTGATGATTCTGTATACCCAGCACAAAACCCATCTCAGAACCGCGATTATCACAGCCGCATCGTATATTGCCTGACTTGTCGCCAATCCCAAAAATGGATCTTCAACACAGAAACCCATTGAAAAGCAAGAAATCAAGCACGCAAAGGAGAAGTTGAGAAAGAAGGACGGGAAAAGGGGGAAGATCAGAGGAGGGCTATGGCTTCTTTATAAAGCCGAGGGATGGTGGTGGGGTGGAGGCCACTCTTCCTTGTTCCTTTTCTCTATCTTCGCTCTCTTGATTCTACTTTACCACTTTGTTTTTTTTTTTTTTTATTTAATGTATTATTTACCTTAAATATTATTTATTTATTAAATAAAATATTTATTCACCGTCCTTTTGTGGTTAGGAATAAAGGATCACCGACTAGTCGCTGAGACTCTTCCACGTGTTTGCATTAGTCAGCGTCACAATGGCTACTGGCCAGTACGGCGGACGGCAGTTAATTTAAAGAATTACAACATTTTTATCAAATTCTTATTTTCTATTTTTTAATTACACTCATATTTTCTTAATTTTAATGTAACGTAATTTTTTATTATTTTAATAGTCTCATTATAGAATAATATTTTATATTCACAACAAAACAATAAATTTAAAATAAAAATTTTCATATTTTGACTGTAAAGTTTTAAATAAACTGAGTTGATATAAAATAGTGAAGTAAATTAATAATTTAATTATTAAATTTATATATTTATTTAGTGTTAATTTTTAAATTTTTTAAATATATAATTTAATATTTTAAATTATTAAATTTATTACATAGTAAATTTTTTTTATATTTTTAAGAATTAATGAAATTAAATTAAATTACTCTCTCCACTCTTAATTAATACAATTTTTTTCCTATTTTAAAAATATACATACTTTTTTTTAAATTAAAAATATAAAATAAAAACTCTCTTTTTACTTATTATACTATCATCTCTTTTATTATAAAAATTATATATACAAATTTCTCTTAAAAATAAAAATTATGTATATTTAATCTAAATATTTTAAATATTTATATGAAAGAAAAATAAATAATAAAATAAAATAATACTGTTATAAATTTTTTTAATTCAATATTATTTAATACCAATTTTTTTTAAATAATTCTAAAAGAGTTTAGATTATCAAAATATTAATTTCATTAATTTAAAATTATGGTTAAAAATTGAGAAAAACAAAAATATGATTGAATAATATTTTATTTATTTATTTTTTGTCTGTTTATCTTTCATAAAAAAATTAAAAATATTTATATTAAATTATAGTATATTTTTTAATTTTTAAAAAGAATTTATGTATATTTTTATAATAGATGAGATAGTTTTGTGACTGATTATAAAGTATTTTAATAAAAAAAAAATAACAGTTTAATAAAAATATTAATAAGAAAATAAAAAAGTATTTTACTCTTATTTTTAATATAAATTTGTGTTTATTATCATAAACAATAAAATCGTATAATAAAAATATTAACCATGTGGAATAATTTACTTATAAAATAATTAACATCCAATTAGTTAAAAAATTTAATAATTATTTTATATATTTAATAAAAATTGAAAATAAATTTAAATAAATATATAAATTTAAGGATTAAATTATTGATTTACTAAAAAAATATGTTCTTAAAATCATTTAAAAAATCCTTGTACTGTTTATTAAAAAAAAGTATAACATTTTAAATTATAAAGAATGTAAATGCAAGTATTATAACTTCTTATATAACAAATTTTGGCCTAAATTACGTTTAAAATAATGTAAATTTAAGCTTTAAATTTTTGAAAATAATAAATGAAATTATATAACTTTTTTTAATTTTGTTCTGAATTAATGAACATAATAAAAGTGTACAAAACAGACTCAAAAAAATTAAAAAAATTGGTCAAATTCGATTTAAATTGGTCTAATTGATTTGTAAGTGAAATCAATGAGTTTAGCGTGATTTTTAATAAGAGAATAAATCAAATTAAACCAATCAGTCCTTATATCTATTTTAATTATATATATATAATTTTTATTTTTTTTATTTATTAAACACTAAAAAAATTAAATATTTAAAATTCTATAAATTATGGTATATAAATATTAAAAAAAATATTTCCATATATATATATATATATTTGTAAAATTATCTTTAATTGAGGAAAAATAAAGAAGACAAAAATTATTAAATCAAACCAAATTAAATTAATTGTCAATAATTTAATTCGATCTTCTTAAATCATTTTTAAAAAAACTGAATAAATTTATTTTTTAATAAGTTAATTAATTTGATTCAATTTGATTTTATATTAAGAAATTAACCCTGGGCCACCGAACTTTGTGCCCTGTCCAATGTGATTGAGCCTTGACCATTTGGATTTCCAACTTTGACAGATTTCCTCGTCCCATAAACTCCCGGGTGCTTTACTATAGCGGAGCAAGGTGGTGGCAGAGACAGTCATCTCACTTCTTTTTTCTTGTTCCCGTTTCTTGCGGAGACGCGAAAATTTGCGAGATTCGAACAAACAAAAAAATTGAAATTTTATAAAATTACTAAAAAGTAAGATCAAATTCTAATTAAAAAACATATTTTAAATAATTTTATATAGGGTTCGGAGCAAAGAATATAATCTTCATTCCTACTCTAAATATCTCACCGGAAAATTTTTACTCCTATTCTTGTTCTTGTAGAGAGAAGTTTCCCTCGTCCCAACCCCCGAATGAAACAATCTCTGCAGAAATTCCGATGAGTATAGCTTCATTGCCGTCGCTAATTCTGCTCATGACTAGGGTGTCCATTTAGTTATTGTTCGATGAATTTTCCAAGTCTAACTTCAAAAGTTGATGAAAAAGGAAAACAAAAATAAAAGAATTTTGAACATAATAATCAAGACTAAGAATAAAGTTTAGATAAATTTTAGGCAATTGAAAAATCAACTTAGTTTGATGTTTTCATCATTCTCATTAAGAAATTAGATGATTTAAGTAATCATAAATTTATATTGTTTATGATTGAAAACTAATTTTTTTTTTATAAAATAAAATTATTTTGAACAAGATGTTCAAAACTGAATTTTAAAATTATACTAGAATCAAGTTTAAGTTAAAAGCTTAATTAAATTTTTAGTCCTTTTAAAGCGATTTAATTTAATATATCAATTTTAACATTCACTAATTTGTTCCCTAATGTTTTATAAGATGTTACAAGCAAGTTCTCCTTTTACCACCATTTATTTTTTAAATTTAAATTAAATTTTAATACAACATAGGACGTGCCTATAAATTTTGTCAAAACCAAAGGAAGAAAGAAGAGCATTTTTTATAAATCCATTTTACTATCTTTTATGACAGATCTTTCTTCAAAAAAAAAAGTGAGGTCTTTAACTGTCAAAAGTCTTATCTTATTATAATATTTGACGTTCTCTTTTTCACTTTAGATTTTTTTTCTTAAATTTGGTTAAGGGCTTTTTTTTTGTTATTATATTTTTTTATAATTACTTTTAAAAAAAATTGAGATCGTAAAATTTAAATTTTTGATCGTTTGGACACAAACACTCAGATATAATATTAATAACCATTTCAACTAAAAAATTTAAACTAATGAATAAAAGTTTATTAATAATTCTATTATACTATCTAGCAATAAACAATGTGAGCATAAGAGAAACAAACATATTACAACAATAATTTGGAAGTTAGTTCATAACTAAAAACTTATTTAGATGAGCCAAGACTTGAATTTCGTTTCTTTGAAGAATTGGATGTGTTACAATGTTGGAAAGTACAAAAAAATGTCGATTTTCAGAGTTACCAACAATGACTCGTGTCCGTAGTTGTCTCCTTCCAAAAGAGATGCAAGCTTTAATTTGCACACTCAATTGATTATGGATCAGAATCCCCTGTTGTGGTGAGAAACAAAGCATAAAATACTGTGGTTCAAAAGTGCTGCATTTTACTAAAATGCACCGTATTAGACCATAGCATCTAGAGAAAAATGCAGTTCAACCCAATTCACCATGTCAAGCGATTGGTTTAACTTACCAGTCACTTGGTTAAGGTTGCTAGTTGACTGGTCTTATAATCAATCAACTAAGTTGGCATTTTATCATTCTAGAAGTGAGCAGGCCCATGGCCAGTTTCTTGGCCAAGGCCCTATTTGCTTCTAGAATGATCACTAGTCAAATGATAAGCCCCAAACTCTATCTAGAAGCAAGCAGGGCCATGGCTAGGTGGCTGACCAAGGCCTGCTTGCTTCTAGACTCCATATCAATCGATTGGTAATACTGTCAGTCGATTAATGGTATCCCCAAATAGAATCCAAACGCAACCAGGCGCATTACTAGTCAACGGGTCATGAGCCTGGTTGTTTTTGAATTGCAAAACAGTCAACTAGTTGGTTAATGACTAGTATACTTCATTATTTGTCCCCAAAAGTTTGACCTCTTTTATAATTACGGCAAAAAACTTTATCCTAATCACCATATCAACTAAAACTCTAACTTTATATTTAATAATTAATCCTAAACTTCATTCAATATTTATCAACTTATGCTCCATGTTTTTTTTCATTTTTATAGTTCCTGCTATTTTTATAAAACAAAACACTGTGTTTCGTGTTTACGTTGCATAAAATCCATGAAGCAACACGAGAGAACAGAAAACGTAAATGAAGTTAGTGAGCAAAGCCTTTACAGAGAGAGGGAAGAAGAGCTAGTGAAGGAAGTAGTGACAGAGCCACATTCCATAGAGTTATTGGACAAAGCAGCATCGGAGTATAGAGAAATGCAATTGTCAGAGGATATGTTAACACAACAGCAAGAATTACATTCTACAAAAGCTATTTCGAAACTTGAGTTAGATATGAGGTTTGATACTTTAAAGAGAGCATGGAAGTTTTCGAGTACGATGGAAAAATAGGATTTGAAGTTATAAAACATTAATTCAATCGTAGATCAAAAGATGAAACTATAACTTCTTACAAATTTATCTATTGCAAAAATGATAGTATAAATATTGATAAAAGAGATATAATTACCATAAATTCTTGATTTGAGACCAAGACTAATTGTAGAGCAAGGATGGAGTTACACTCAAGAACGTGAGGTATAAGATAAACGACTTTATGGTTGAACATAATCACCCCTTACATCTTTAAGAAATAGTTTACATGTTGTTATCTCAACGTAAATTATCTTATGTTCAAATTTATGAGATTGAATTGGTTGAAAATTCAGGACTTTGACAAAAAGTATTTTTTGATTTGATGAGTATCGAAGATGGAAGAAGAGCTAATATCAGTTTTATCCAGTTAGATATAAAAAATTATATCTGAACTAAGAGACAAAGAAGTAAGGTGTATGATGAAGTTAGTTGTTTGTTGCAATATTTTCAACGTCAGTTGTTGAAAAAACTATTATTTTTTTATGCATATCAAATGGATATGGAGGAATAAATAATTAATGTATTTTGGATCGATACAAGCATGTTGATTGATTATAGCTACTTTGGTGATGTAGTATCTCTTAACACAATTTACAATACCAATTATGCACTCCGGCCACTTATTTTATTCTGTGGAATGAACTATTTCAAAAGAGTCATTATTTTTTAGGTAGCCTTACTATACGACAAAACAATTAAGTCTTTTAAATGAGTATTTGAAACCTTTTTTGGAGGCACATAAGCAAAAAAATGTCCTTACTATTTTTATCGATCAAGATTAAGTGATGATAAATGTATTACATGAAGTGATGTCAAGAATTTTTTATAGATTATGCATATACCACTTGATGCAAAATGGCATCAAGCATATAGAAAACTTGATGGAAGATGACTCTCACTTTTTTACTGACTTCAAAAGGTGCATGTATGGATACGAAGATGAAGCACAATTAAAAATGGCATGGAGTAGCATGTTGTCAAAATATAGCGTACATGAAAATACTTAACTCAATTCTTTTTACAAAATAAAGGAAAAGTGGACTACTTGCCATATGAAGAAAGCTTCACCCATGGCATGCGAAGCACCTAACTCAGTGAAAGTTTAAATTTTAATTTTAAGAGTTGCATGAAACCAGAGCTACACATCACTCAATTCTTCAAGCATTTTGAAAAGATTGAAGAAGAGAAGTAATACAATAAGTTTAAACATAAATTTGAATCACAATAAAAATTACCTAAATTGAAAATGAAAAATTCACTTATGCTACAATATTTTGCCCAAGTTTATACTATCATTATATTTGTCTTTTTTAAAAAAAGAGTTTGATTTATATGCTACTGCATGTATAAAATATAAAAATGAAAGTCAGTCAATTTTTGATTATATTGTTGCCATGGTCAATGAAGAGGAATCATACAGAGTTTTATTTGATTATGTCAATAAGTCTGTTTCTTGTGGCTGCATGCAGTTTGAAACTTTTGGCATATTGTGCTGCCATGTATTAAAGGTGCTTGATATGATGAATATTAAAAAACTTCTTGATCGATACATTTTAAAGAGGTGGACAAGACAATTCGGAGTGGTGTTTTCCATGACGTGAGGAAGAATGAAATTGAAGAAGATCCTAAACTTAGGGGCACTTAACGGTTCAAACAACTGTGTCCCAAATTAATAAGATTAGCAACTAAGGTGTGTGACTGTTCAGAAGCATATTTTATGGTAAATAAAACTGTAGATGAACTATCCAATCAAACCATGCAGCTTCGTATAAAGCAAAAGAATCTGGACTATACGACCAGTGCAACCATAGAACCAGCTAATGAATATGGTGTACAAGCAAAAGGATTCAATAAGACATATGAAATAAAGAGTAAGAGACGATTGAAAAATTAGATTAATGTTCAATCTCAACGAAAAAGAAGAGTCATGAGAATAAACGATTCACAAGTAAGTGAAGTTATGCTTGTATTCTGTGTTTTTAATTTTGCATTACTTATGAATGTTTTAACTTACATTGTCTTTGCAAAATTGTTCGACATCTATTGTGATTCAAACAAAAATATCTTCTTCTATATCCCTAACACTTATTGTATGCACACAATCACAGCATGAGAGTGATTTCAGTTATATTATAATGTTAATGGTAGGAAAATTTCTTATATTGTAAAGAATTATTCATAGCCCTTTTTATTTTGTAACTATTGTTCATAATTATTGTTCTTAATTACTATAGGCACCCCTTGATCAGCCCATGTAGTCACTTGACGTGATAGAGTTCTCTAGAGATATCTCGGATACTAATAAATTTGAGCATTTAAATGGCAATTTTCAATGGCTACTAGTGGATATTTTGTATATACTACTAATACATTAGTTATGTACAAATGTTCAATTGAAATGTTCATTGCATTCAATATCATAAGGTAGTACATGATCCTTGCCTATTGATATTGCTTCAATAAACACTATTGATGACATGTTTGAATATAGTAAATTAAAAGAGATGAAATAAAATTGGAAAAATAAAAGAAAAAAATAGTATACATATGGTGGAACTCTAACCAATACCAAGTGATAATCCCATCAGAGTAGGCCTTATACTTTGATACAATACAAAGTTTAAAATCTATTAGAGTTCAAAACTAATGCTAAGTGACAATCTCATCCAATTGATACAATATAGAGGCACAAAATGGAATCATAATTGGCAATCAAATACATAATATGCAAAGTGACAATCCCATCCATCATATTGGCAACGAAATACACAATATGCATAAAATTTATCTCTTAATTACATTCAAGATAATAATCTAATTCATTAGTTCAATCTGTATTATAGAAAATTGAAATAAAGAAAACAAATAATCTAAACTTGATGACTTTGCTCTGGTTCTTAACCTCTTGCCTCTTGATATAGTTTTTCATGCTCTATGTATCCATATTATGCTTTTTCAAATTTGCGTAGTCTTACAAAAATGTCAATCAACAACAACAACAACTAAGCCTTTTCCCACTAGGTGGGGTCGGCTACATGGATCAAACGGCGCCATAGTGGCCTATCATAGATGAGATCAATAGATAAGTTATTAACTATTAAATCATTTTTAATAGTTTCACTTATTGTTTTCTTTGACCTCCCTCTACCTCTAATTATTGGACTATTCTCCATCCGATCAACTCTTCTCACTAGGGCTTCTGCAGGTCTTCTCCACACATGGGCAAACCACCTTAAGCGAGTTTCAACCATCTTCTCCACAATAGGTGTTATCCCAACTTTCTCTCTAATGCACTCATTTCTAATCATATCTCTTCTGGTGTGTCCACACATCCAACGCAACATTCTCATCTCTGCAACGTTGAGTTTATCTTCATGTTGTCTTTTAACCGCCCAACATTCCGTACCATATAATATAGCAGGTCTTATAGCCATACGCTAGAATTTTTCTTTAACTTTGAGCGGCACTTTTTTATCACAAATGACACTCGAAACTTTCCTCCATTTCATCCATCTAGCTTGAATCATGTGGTTTACGTCCTCTTTTACTTCACCGTCAATTTGTATAATGGACCCAAGATATTTAAAACTTGTAACTTGTTTTAATATATAGTCTCCAAGTTTCACGTCTACATTCGTATTTGTTCGTCTCTTACTAAAAATACATTCCATATATTCTGTTTTATTTCTACTTATCCGGAAACCATGTGTTTCTAAAACTTGTCTCCATGACTCTAACTTCATATTTATTTCCTCTTTCGATTCACCAACTAAGACTATATCATCTGCAAAAATCATGCATGGGGGCCCAAACTCTTGTATATGTTCAGTAACTGCGTCCAAAATCAAGTTAAAAAGATACGGACTCAGAGAAGACCCTTGATGTAGTCCAACAGTTGTGGAAAAATCCTTTGTATCCCCATTTTGTGTTCTCACGCAAGTCGTTATCCCGTCGTACATGTCTTTGATTGCTCGAATGTACGCAATACGTACTCCTTTCTTTTCTAAAGCCTTCCATAGGATCTCTCTTAACACTCTGTCATATGCCTTTTCCAGATCAATAAAAATCATGTGCAAATCTTTCCGTCTGCTTTGATACCTTTTCATCAATCTCCGTAGTAAATAAATTGCTTCCATAGTTGACCTTTCTGGCATAAATCCAAATTGGTTCTCTGTAACTTGAGTCTCTTGTCTTAATCTTTGCTCAATGATCTTCTCCCATAACTTCATAGTGTGGCTCATGAGTTTAATCCCCCGATAGTTGGAACAATTCTGTATGTCTCCTTTATTTTTATATATAGGAATTAAAGTACTTCTCCTCCATTCATCCGGCATTTTCTTAGATTTCATTATCACATTAAACAACTTAGTGAGCCAACTTATACCCTTCCTTCCTAAATTTTTCCACACCTCAATAGGTATATTATCAGGTCCTACTGCTTTGCCATTTTTCATTCTCTTCAGAGCTTTCTCTACTTCAAACTCTTGGATTCTACGATAAAAAGTATAATTACAGCCTTCTTCTGCAGTATTAAGTCTGTCAGAGTTGTAGGTCAACTCATGCCCTTCGTTAAAAAGTTCTTGAAAGTAACTCCTCCATCGTGCTTGGATATTATGCTCCCTTACCAAAACATTACCCTCTTCATCTTTAATACATTTCACTTGATCTAGGTCCCTTGTCTTTCTTTCCCTACCCTTCGCAAGCTTATAAATTTTTCTTTCTCCCTCCTTAGTTCCTAAAGATTGATATAACCCCTCAAAAACTCTAGTTCTTGCTTCACTCACAGCCTTCTTAGCGTCTTTCTTAGCCGCTTTATATTTATCTCAAATTGCCTTATCTTTACATAAGTGTCACTCCTTATAACACTCTCTTTTAAACGTAATCCTATCTTACACCTCCGCATCCCACCACCAAAATTCTTTACTCTTAGGTCCAACGCCTCTTGATTCTCCAAGTGTCTCTCTTGCTATATTCCTAATCCCTTTGGCCATCTCGTCCCACATATCATTAGCATTTCCTTGGACCTCCCAAAACCTTTCTTCCTCCACTCTTCTTTGAAAATTCCCTTGTTGCTCATTCTTCAAAGACCACCACCTAATTCTAGGAATTGTTTTCTTACTCTTTCTTTCTACTCTTCTCATAACTCGTACGTCCAAAACTAAAACTCTGTGTTGGGTAGTCAAGCTCTCACCGGGTATGACTTTATAATTTGTGCAGAACTTTCTATCTGATTTCCTTACCAAGAAAAAAATCTATTTGAGTACTTGCTCCTCTGCTCTTGTATGTGATAAGATGTTCAATCCACTTTCTAAAGCAAGTATTTACTATGGTAAAATTATAGGCTAAAGAAAAATCTAAGATAGTTTTACCCTCTTCGTTCGCATCTCCTAATCCAAAACCTCCATGTATACCCTCGTATCCTTTCGATTCCCTCCCTACATGACCATTCAAATCCCTTCCTAGGAAAATCTTCTCTCCCAGAGGTATTTCTTGAATCAAACTTTCTAGATCCTCCCAAAAAGTTCTCTTATGATGCTCCTCTAATCCAACTTGGGGTGCATATACACTAAACACATTAAAAGTGTTTCGCTCAACCACAATCTTTAAAGCTATAATCCTATCTCCTAATCTTTTCACATCTACGACATTGTTTCTCCACTCCTTATCAACTATTATACCTACACCATTACTAGTTCTTGTCTTGCCGGTGTACCAAAGCTTAAAACTTGAAGAATCTAATTCTTTTGCCTTTTCTCCTACCCATTTAGTTTCTTGCAGACACATGATATTGATCATTCTCCTAATCATGGTATTAACTATTTCCATTGATTTTCCTGTGAGTGTGCCTACATTTCAAGTTCCAAAACGGATCCTACCCTCATGAACTAACTTCTTTGCCCACACCCGTTCATTAAAGTGTGGGAACCCTTGCTTATTTTTTACTGCATCCGGGCGTCGATGCAGCAGCCCTTGCTCTTTTGACACTGCACGCGAGCTATACAGCGCGTTGCTTCCGAGCGCCGATGCAGCGACCCTTACAAAAATGTCAATCATATTTTATTTTATACCTATCACCTGAATGTTCAAGTTCGTTAAAGTGCAATACATACTGGTCAATCTAAAATTTGTAGTCTCAAGCATATTAATTATATATTACAACATGAGAATGCTTGAATTTGAAGATCCTTACTCATTGATGGTTCCTAATTATTAATGGCTTCTTTCTAGACAACAAGATCATCTTCATTTTTTCTTTTTCAGACCTACTGATTGTCTTTCTTTGTAAACTACATCCTATTTATGTTATATTTATTGAATTTAACTTTGTTTACTTCATTTTTTAGAAAATTATCATATTTTAAAATGTATTTATACATTAATTTTGTTAATGGATTTATTTATATAATCTAATCAAAACCTAATTTAGTATGCTACATTTTATCTAATGTTTAAGATTTACTCAAGTTTTCCTTATCATTACTCTTACAAATAAAAAAAAAACTTTCAATTTTAGATTAGTGAAACATTTAAAAGCTAGTAAAGTTCTCAATTAATTCAAATAACAAAAATGGTTATAAGAATTCATTTGAAGATTTTTTTTGAGAATATAAGTCTTAAAAAAATCAAAATAAAAGAGATAAACTTTAAAAGATCAAGTTGAAAAAATGTGAAATACTGAAAAGATCAGTTCACCCGAGATTAAATGTACAGCAAACCGATTATTTTTGTGTTTTTTCTTTTCTTTTACCTCAACAAATCAAACGAGAAAAGAGAAACGGAAGCAGCTCATATTTGTTTGATTTGACCATTTTAGCTGCATTTGGCGTAGCAACATGCTCATTTTATGGTACTGTAAAGAAGGTGCTAAGGTGCAAAGATGTGTTTTACATCTTCCATTTTCTTCATTACATACCAAGCCATGCCATCGCAAAAAGAAAGGAAGTAAACTCTTTTCGCTTTATATATAAGCAGAAAAATGTTTGTTGTGCTGAGAGGCCTCTTGGACGCTGGTATTTTGTGAGGCTTTCTTTGGGCACCAGAGCACATGCATAAGTAGATTACAGAAGTTATATATTAATCAAACGCTTTGATCCATTGCCTCCCCTTCTTCCATCTTCTTTCGCATCTTGTATTGCAAGGTAGCTGGTGCACAATCTAAAGGCGTTTCTCCTGAATAAGAAGCAGTCAATTAGGCTGTGCAACCAAGAAATTTGCCGCTTTTTTTTTTTTGAGTAAATTACATTTGCTTACTTTGAGATTTGTGAAAATTACACTCACACCTTCTAATTTCAATTTGAAACAAAAACTATTCTTACTCATACCCCCTCAAGTTCTAAAAAAATTATATTAACTTCCCTTATTTTAAGTTTTCATAAGCATTAATTTAATTTTTTAATGATTTGTAATACATTAAATTAAGCTATCTCTGAACTTTTAGAAGAAAAAAGTGTATAAAGAATAAGACTCATTAACAACTTTGTGAATAGAGTGAAGGTTCTTGTATAAATTCAAACTAGAAGGGGTTTGAATTTAGGTTTAAAAAATTTTAAGGGAAAAAATGAATGTAATTTACTCTATTAGGATAAGGACAACAGTAATAGCAACATTGTAAGTGGCTTAATTCTAATAAGAGAAAAGATTAAAAACCTTGTGCATTCTTGTAGAGCAGGCTTGCCCCAGAATCCATGAGAATGAAAACCATATCAGTTTGATTGAAGAGTGCAGCCTACAGAGAATATTGAATTTAGGTAAACAGTATATAATTAAAAGAACAGAATTATGTTTATGCATGCACATTAAGATGTCAGCATGCGTGTCACGCACATAGACACACACACACACACAGAGCAGTACCAAATGCAATAAAGACATTCCTTGCTTGTCCCTGTAATTTGCATCTACACCCTGCACATATTAGATTCCATTAAAACCGATTCTAACCACACAAAAAAAGGAGTAAATTCCTTGTTTATTTTTTTATCCAAAACGGTGGGACAGAAAAACCTCATTTAGAAGCTTTTTGACAGCAGTAATGTCACCATTTTTTATTGCTTCTCTCAAACCCTGAGAACATCAAATGCAGTTCAATATACAATTTGCAGAAACTAAGATCTTCTGCACAATGAGACCTGGAGACTGCTTAAATCTAAATAATAAAACATATATGGATATACCTCTCCATTAGCTTCATAGTCCATCTGTGGTCTGTCTGAGGCACCACTGGTGACATGACCAAGATTGAAAGAACTGCAATTTTTGTATAATAAACTATTAAATAAAGACAACATAAGGTATTGAAGAGCAATAATTGGGTAATGAATTTGCGAAAACCAAATTATGAGCTAACATATAGTGAAAATCATAACTGTTTTACCAATGTAAGAATTAAGGTATCTTGAAAAAAAAAAGTGCTAAATTCCAAACAAATTAAATTTTCTTGATGAACAAATAGTGATAACTTTATTTCTCTTGTTTACAAGAAAAGATAAAAAAATAAAATATAAAAACCAGGAAAAGGAATCAAAATCTGAGTAGGTACACTCAATAAGTAGTAGTACCCCCTCTCCCCCAATTTGATTTCCTTTTAGTACAAAATAACAGAAAAAACTGAAAAAAAAATTCAACCTACCCTGTTGCCATCAGTGCCAATAAATATGTGATAGGTCGCAGTACATTAGAAACTGAAGCGGAATAAAATCCAATGTCAATAGTTCTTTTGACCCAACAGGACATTCAATTTTACTTAAGGTAAATAAGTTACCCACACCAATAGACAATACAGGTGTCGCCATAGCAGGTGAGTATAGCAAAAAATAACCACACCAAAAAGTTAAAATATATAATACCTTGTACACTGTAATTTTAAGCTTTCAAGACAAGAAACTCGTTTCTTTGATTCTAAATTCAAGTGAACTCAAATCGACAAACCAGATTTTAGTCAACATAAACTAAGAAATTATCATGGTTATTAGATAGAAACAAAATACTGAAATAATGAACAATAACTGGTATAAAAAATACATACTATTAAAAAAAGAGAGAGAGATCTGATAACCATTCCCTACCTAAACTTGCTATTTGATGTGGAGCTTCTACTTTTAGGAACCACATCTGACTTCTTTGGTTTCGGATTTGAGGGAGCTGAAATGACTGGAGTGGATTTCTTCTCTCACAAAGGAGGAGAAAAAAAAAACATCAGCACATGGATTGCACCAAATGATGTATTTACGCTGTGATAATAAGCATATAATACCTGCTGGGGGAGTGCATCAGTGGAAGGGAGTGGAGCTTCACAAATGCAAAGAGGCATTCCACACTTACAATCTTTAATGCCTGAAACATGATTACTCTCTTCTGTTGGTGAGGTCTTGGAATGTACATCCGCATCAATGTCTAGTTTGGAAATTGTATTTGTTATGCTGTTTGCTCCATCTGAAGAAGCCTGAGGATCATACTTCCCAGATCTGTGCCAAACAAAAAGATGTCATACATAATTGATACCTAAATAGATAGCAATCTCATCTAGATAAGTACAGTAAGGCCAAAGTCCCAAAGAAGATGAGAAACATAGCCACAGCCCTCCAAGGGAATAGAAGTCAAAGATGTATCTGCCAGTAACTCCACCTTACAGAGGAAAGCTAGAGGCCTTTCTCATATTGTTTAGACAATAACCAAATTGGGCCTTCAACAAAATATAATTTAATTTTTTTTTAGAAAAAAAATGCTGCAGTTGCATGCAAAAAATTGGAACTGACATGTCATGCACAATTCTAAATAACAAGTTGGATAAAATATTGAAAGGTTCTCCACCATCTACAGGAAACATGCATGCTAAAGTATAACAATACATTAAAAAACCATTAACAAGTCTACCTTGTATCAAATCTACTCTTGTTTATTGGAGTTGTAGCATTAAATTGGATGGAATATTATAACAATATCTGAGCCCAAAGATTAAAGCTTTTGCTTTAACATCCAGCAATATTATTTGGCTTTAGTGCATGGTTTCCTATCAGGCCATTTTATTATATCCTGCTGACAAGTATTATCTGGGGTTGATACAAAAGTAAAGTAGTCGGGTAATAAAAGAATCTAAAACTACAGAGACTGGGCAAGACTAAATGTGTCACACATATTAATCAGCTAGCAGGTAAATATTCTCGTCCCTATCAAACATTGGTTCTGCTTTAGCTAGCCCACTTGAAAAAAAAAATCTACAGAATTTGGATGCATACAGATAAGAAATTTACAATAGATGCTCTCTCACTTCATGAATAATTCCTTCAATAAGTTGTCCTTAAAAGGCCAAGTCCGAGAATGTGAAAGAAATCTCAAAATGGGAAACCTAAATCAGATTTTTGAGACCATTACCAAGCAATTTGTAAAGAATAAAAGAAAGAGAGAATGCTTTGAAAAGCCTTGATATCTTCGAAGGCTAGTGTTACATATATTTATAGTAGAGTAAAGGTTGTTTATCTTGAGATATAACCAATGTGGGACTTATACAGTCTAACTATTTCAACACTTCCCTCAAGTTGAGGCATATTCAAGTTTGGGCTTGTTACAAATTTAATCCAATTGAAGAAAAAAAATATCAAACTCAAGTAAAGTACTCAATAATAGAAACTAGCAAATATTAGAAACTAATCAACTCCTCTGATGACAATTTTTCTAGCATCATGTTGACATTTTTTGGACAAAAGGTAGCCCAAGAGATGACCTAGAATAAAGAACACATGTCTAAAAACAACTGGGACACACAAAAAAGTTACATGCTGGTATGGAACATCACCATGGAGGCCAAAGAAAAGACCACTGCTTAAATGTAGGTAAAGAGCACTGTTGGTTTGATGCATAGCAGGTAGAGCAGAGTGACACACAGTCGGAGGACAACACTGCTAGTGTGATGAAAAGAAAGAAACGCAACTAGAGTGAGACATTGTTGGAGAAAGGCATCACTGGTATGAAGCACAGTAGGAAGAGTGACTGGAGTGACATGCAGTAGGAGAAACATGCTGCTAGTATGAGGTACAAAGAGAAAATAATGTCCAGAAGAAGTGGTAGAAAAGTTACTAGAAGTGGCTGGAAAATTGTCATAGAAATCACTAGAAAATAAAACAATTGGAGAACCATTAGAGAAGTTGTCAAAAAATTGACCAGAGAATCATTGAGAAAGACAATGGAGTTTTGGTAGAAAAGTGGGCAGAGAACTATCGAATGACTGTTGGAAATGATGGCCGGACGTCCAGAGGAGAAGGGATGCCAGACTAATTCAAAGAAGTGGGCAAAGCTCCAGCCTTGAAATCTACACAACTAGGCTTATGCTTCTCTCTCCCCAAGCTTTGATGACATGTAAAGAATAAAAGAAAGAGAGAGAATGCTTTGAAAAGCCTTAATATCTTGGGACGCTTGTTTTACATATATTTATAGTAGAGTGAATGTTGTTTATCTTTAGATACAACCAATGCAGGACTTATACAGTCCAACTATTTCAACACAACTCAACCTAAGATTACCTTTATAAATGCAATTTTCTAAATTTCCAATTAATATAATTGATTCACATGAACCCAAACAAAATGTGAAGGGCAAAACTCTTGAGTTTCAATAATTGCTTACAGAATAGCCTGTCTTTCCTAATACTGAAATGCTACACTTAATTCTACCATGGTATGTATGGCTCAGCAGCAGTCCCACAACCTTTATTGCCAGACCATCACAATAACTATTATTGCAAGCAGCAAAAGCTGCAAGCTGAGTATTGCTAACATTATCATTTCTTAGCATTGCCATGTTCATCATCTATGCCACTCGATGAATTGAGTTAATTAACCTTCACTGCCCCACACTATACTGTCATTAATGCCAGCTTCCACCAAATGCAAAACTGTCAGCATTGCCAAAATATTCCATGGTCTTATCGCTTGAGTATACTTGTTGACACCATGATTCCCAGATAATACGAATATCATTTCCCTCATAATGGAAGTTCACAAAGCTTCTAATATTCTTGAACCAAATACAGCTCAGGCTTCCAAATGTAGCTTGCCTACACCCGATGAATGCATGACAAAGGGTAATTGGATTTTATAGTATTTTTTATATACCTATTTGAATAGGATTGATTAATAATATTTTGAAAAAAAAAAAGTAAAAAAAAGGAATTCTTAAGGAAATTAAAATTTTAATAAAGATATGGTCTCCCTTCCCCTTCTTCACTCTATCATCTCTCTTGTACCAAATACATCTCATGCTTCCAAATGTTGCATGCCTAAACCAGATGAACACATACAAGAAGCATAAATAGATCTATATATATGCTCTCCCTCCCTTGCTCCCTCTTGTTCAAACACACACTCTCTCTCTCTTGAACTAAATACAGCTCATGCTTCCAAATGTAGCTTTCTTAAAGCAGATAAACAAATAAAAGATAGTAAAATGGATTTATAAATATGCCCTGTCTTTCTGCTTTAGGCTTCAAGTGTGGACAGAACGCATAAACTCAACATACCTTGGCATAAAATTTAACTTTAATTCAGATAATGAGGCGTAGGAAGGATAGATACTTCAATACCATACCAATGACCATTTCAACTCAAATGGCAATACTTAGAAATATATGCCAACAAAAATTTCATACCAATCAATTAATTGCAAGTTAGTACTGCTCCATACTCAATCATCAGACCAAGCATTCAGTGTAGATATGTAGAGATCCCTAGTCCCTACACAATGTAGCCTTAAAAGAATCTTAAGCTTTTGGTTCTCAAATGTTTGCTAGAATATATGGTGAGCTCTGTCTCTTCATCAAAAATTCGATTTTACATCCGACAAGGAAGTGAATTATATATAAAAATTAAAAGGTACTCATATTAGACACTTAATCTGAAAAAATCTCCTAACTCAACTTAGCATGTATTTTATATAAAAAGCAAGATATCTATTTTTGTAATCAAATTCTAATTTAACAGATGTCACAAGCTACGAAGTTCACCAGAAAGTAATTTACCCTGAGTTGTTGAAACAATCAGCACATACTCTGACATTTGAGTAAATGCCAAATTGTGGTAAAGCCTACATAGAAAAATATCATTGGATAAAGTTCATCCATGGATCAAATTTCTACCAAATTATTAAAACAGGGGAAAAACAAATAAATAGGGAAAAATATACCATTTGATTTGATGAATGCTCATGGCACAATGTTCTCCCACAGCATCGACAGTGATGCTGCATGCAGATAACACACAAGTATAAATCCAGTTGCTTATGCTGGAAAAGTTTCACCCTAAACTTAAACTTTATGTAAAAGGTGCTTGAACAGTTAAAAACTGACTTGAGGTTGACACAATGTACACTCACACACAGTCTTTAGGGGACAATCCTATACCATAACAGTGCTAATGATAGGAATGAACCCCTAAAAGTATGAGCATTCCACTCTGCTACATACACCATCTAAAGCATAGATAGCAAATCTCCATAAAGCTTTTATTGACTTGCTACACTTGCTCCTGACTTGTGTAGGGCCATAAAGCCCTTCCCGCTCATGTTGCTACTCCTCACTTACTAGACCAAATGTCATGCACCTAACCATAAAATGCTTAATCTAAATGACTTAATTTGTATAAGAAACCAATATAAATAGCAAGCCAGCTAAATCTGAGAAATTTCCAACCTAAACAGGTTTTACATGTTATATGGTGTCTACATAAATGGTCAAATTGAAAAAATTCAGCACTAACTGTGTAGAGTTCAACTGCTACCACACCAGTTTTTATTCCTTCAGGCTAGTTGGAAGTTTTCACAAGGAAGGGATGGAATGGAAAATTAAGGGATGAAATGGGAAGGGAAGGAACAGAATGGAAATAAGTTACCTTCCCATTGTTTAGATGATTAATGAGAAAAGTACGGAAAGGGAAAAAGGTTTAAAATTATAATTTACCTTATAAAATATTTTATCAATTTTATTCAGAGGAAAAAATAGTAAATTACACAGGCTTTTATAATAAAGGTGACTTTTTCCCCTCCATTATACCCCCCCCCCCCCGGGGGGTAAAAAAATTATTTTGGTTTGAGGAGGAATGATTCCCCCTTCTCAAATTTTTAAACTCTCAAACAAGGGGAACTGTTTCCATTACATCTTTTCCCCTTCTGTCTCCCTCATGTCCCGTCTCCAAACTCCCAGAGCTTTTTTTAGTTACCAGTGGTATCACATCATAATTAGCACTTAAAGTTGCTTCATAATTTCCCGTAGACTGGTTAATATAGTTTGGATTTACCAAAATCATATTTGTAAATTTTACCACTATCAGGGCTGGCCACAACCGCGAGGAACTACCACCACTCGTGATTCATTCATACCAATTCACTTTGGTCATTGTACAGGGCAGAACCATCTTAGCTGACTCACCCTCCTCATGCGCCAATTCATTCCATACAATTTTCAATAATTCCTTCTCATCTGTATATAGTTGTCTCTATACTTACTAGATTACATCAAAAGTATCTTTAAAGTTAAAACCAAAAAATAAAACAACTGTGCTTCTCTGCGTCGTCAATCCCCCTATGCTCATGAAAGATTACATTCTAAAAACCAAATCCTTTCAGTAGTTTAGCAAGACACTAGATCTCATGACTCATTTCTATGTGCTTGATTGTGGATTCTTAACACGATCTCATCAGTAACCCTGGTCTTGGTTTATCTAAATTGCACAGAACATGAAAGACAGTAAAGGAAAATGAAAAACCTAATCTTTCAATAACAACTAGAAAGAGTGGACGAAAAGTAAGGACTAATGACCCGTTGTTGTCATTTTTTTTCTTCGTGTTTAAAATTAGAGAATCAAGCGTTGCTTAACTATATGCATAACAAAAAATTGATAAATCGCCTGGAGTTCTTCATCAGGGGATGGGTTAGAGGAAGAAGGGAGGTACCCGTCTCCTGAAGGTGTTGAAACTGCAATTGCAGACATCACATCGCACTGATTCTTGGAAAGGAGGAGGTTCCATTGACATTTTCTTAAATTCGCCAAATGGGTTTCTCCGTTACTTTCTCCTTGAGCCAAAAAATTTGCAATTTTCAATGATTGATGATCAGAAAATCGAAGAATCGGTATTATTTTGTTGCTAAAGTTGTTAATATCTAATTTTATTTTATTTTTTTATTTTGAAAAAAAAAGTAAACTTTCCATTTTGGTTGTTGAAGACAAAACCATTTTTCTAGAATAAATTACGTTCATATTTATTAAAATTTATAAAATTTATATTTACTGTCTTATTAATTTTAATTTATATAAAAATTTTGAATAGAATTTATATTTTATGTATTTGTAAATTTATGAATAATAAATATAATATAAATTGTTAATAAAATAAATGTACATTTATAAAAAATACAAAAAATAATGTAATTTTGAAATTTTAAAATAATTTGAGTGTATATTTTATAAATTTTAAGAAACTTATAATTGCAAATCTATCAATCTATGTTCTACTATATACAATAAAAAAGGCATAATTAAAGTCGTATTGTTATTTTGTTAAAAAGTGTCACTCTAATTTTTATTTTTTAGTTTTTTAACTTTTAAAATTTTTACTAATAATATATATATATATATATATATATATATATATATATATATAATTATACTATTGAATAAAAATATATAACTTTCCTTAGAAACATTTAATAAAATTAAACATTAAAGTTGTTATAATACACGTACACAAAATATACAATGATCTTTTAAAAATAAAATAAATTATTTTATTTTATTTATTAATATCTTTATTACATATCTCTTTTTATTATATATATATATATATATATATATATATATATATATATATATATATATATATATATATATATATATATATATTAATTTTTCTTAAATATAAAAAAATATGTTACAATTTAATCTAAATATCTTGCATACTTTTTATGATAGAGAAAGTGATAAATAAATAAATAATAAATCATTTTTTCATAAACAATTATTCTTTTTAATTTTTAATCAACTTTTTAAGTCAATAAAATTGGTATTTTCATAATCAAAATTATTTTATAATGATTTTGAAAAATAATAATTAATATTAAAATACAATAGATTACAAATAAAATTTAAAAGAGTATTTTTGTTATTATTTTATTTTATAAAAAATATTTAAAACATTTAGATTAAATTATATTTTTTTATTTTTAAAAATGATTTATGTATATATTTTTCATAATAAAAAGTAGAGTAGCGAAATAAAAGAATTAATAAAAAAAGAAGATAGTATTTTATTTTATATTTTTAAATTTTTAGTAAAATTTGTATATATTTTTAAAATAAAAAAATGACCGTATAATAAATACATTAATTAAAAAAAAAGTAATTTATATTTTCTTTATATATATGATTATTCAATGAAGATATTTAAAGTTTTGCAATAATTAACATTTAATAAAATTAAGAATTTAAAGAACTACTTTTAATAATGGTATTTATTCATTTACATCTGTCTTTAATTAAAAAAAAACTAGATTAAATCAATAATGAAATAGTATACTTATAGCTTCTTTTTATCAACAATTTAAAGTTAATTTATGGCTTTAGAGATTGACTCCTGATATAGTTAATAAGTGACGAAGTCACCAAATAGTTTCTTTAATCAATTACAGCATGATGTTCTTTTTTTTATTATTAAGATTCCACAAATTGTTACAAATATTTAAGTAACCAATGATTGACTCTTCAAAGTCCTTGATAGTTATATTTAAAATTATAATTTTTGGAACAAATTTCTTCATTTCAAAATTGCATTAATTTCAAACACTTGAATTTAACAATAAAAGATATAAAAATTTGTATTCTAAATTATTAATTAATTAATTAAGTATGTAGAGTGTGGGCATATACATAGTTGTTTTAGTTCTTTTGAAGTCTTAAAAAATGAATGTGTTTCACAGATATTCAAACCATAAAATTCAATACTACTATCTCCAAATACACGATAAACAATGCTAAGGCGTAAGTAGCAAATGAAAATATTGAAGATGTGTACTGCAAATATGCAGCAAAAGCCATAATGGGTTGTCTTGAATTTAAGGTGGAGGCATATCCCATTGACCCTCATCAATATCAATTTATGAAAAATATAGTTAAAACTTCACAACTTTGTATTGGTTGCATGTACATTATTCTTCAACTCTTCTACTTGGGACGATTTATCTTATTCTCTTTAATAGTCTTTTTTATTTATTTATGAATTCTAACTCTAGTTTGGTTAGAATCAAGGGAGCATTTGGTATACGAAATTTTTGTTTGTTTTTGAGAATTATGTTCTTGAGAAATATGATTGATGTAAATAATAATTTATGAGAATGTATAAAATGTATTTGGTTGGATTTTAAGATTGTTGAAAATTTTTAAATAATATTTTCTAAAAATATTTATTTATGTATATAATTTCTAAAAATAATCTTATTTATTTATTTTTTAAAATTTTTTTGTTTGTTTATTTTTTTAACAAAAAATATAATAAATTATTGTTAATAATATATTAGGTTTATATTAATTTTAAAATTATTAAAAATATATATTAATAATTAAATTTATTTTTATAACAAAAATTTACATAAAATATTAAAGGATAAAATTATATTTTATTTTTAATAAAGATTCCCACCTTTATTGGAATTACCAATTCCCACCCTTTCTCTATGGTAATTTTTTCATGAAATTTTTTGTTTAAAACACATTCTCAAGAATTGAAATTTTTTAAAAATTATAGTTTTCATTTTAAAATCAAACAAAAGAATTTTCAATTCTCATATTAAAATTTTTAAAAATTTAAAATTTTTTCTTCTACTAAACACTCTCTGAGATGACTAAGCTTTATCAAAGAGTGCTGGTCTACCAAATGTGTAGACATTGAGGAGGCAGTGCATTTTAGATGAGATATGAGATTTAATAGGTTAAATATTAAAGATTTTGCCAAAAAAATGTGATGAGAGTTGTTTGAAAAAGCCTAAAATTATTATCTTGAATAATTGGGAGGCCAAATAGTTGAGTATGGAGTAAGTTAAATATGGATACATATATATTTTTGTCTCATTTTTTTGCATGGCTTATGATATTTCTTTCCATAACTAAAACAATAGACAAAATGCTTTGTATATAATATCTACCATTGGAGTCAATTATTGTTGGAGATATTTTTCCTTCTAATTTTTATTGTTTTCAAAATTTTGATTAATAAATAATATATATATATAACAATATTTAAAAGTTTTGTACGTCAAAATTATTGTTAAATTAATAGCACAACTACTTCTTTTAATTAAATTCTAATTAGTAAAAAAATTAAGTAAAATTTTTATAGTTAGTCTTCCATCTTGTGAAAATTTTAATTTTTTAATATCAGTAGTTCATATTGATGCTCAAACTCTCTTAAAAAAAAATTCTTTGACATTTAATTTTTTAGATAATTCTCTATTCACTTCTAAGTAAGTTATGACCATACATTGATTCATATGCCAAATTTTAGAACTGAAAAATGTGGGTGTAGAATTGAAAAGAATCTTTAGTATATCACAAACTCTTTATAGATGATTATTTCAATTTTTTGTGTAAACTTATAGTTACAAAACTAGAGAACCCCTTCCACCCACTATTTTTTTTTTTTGCACCTCCTTATTTCTTTGTGAAAAATAAGAAAATGCACAAAAAAATGAAGTATATATTTTTGTTACAATTTATATTGAAATTTTTAATACAAATAATGCTATTTCATAAATATGTTAAAGTGACCACAATAATAAATATAAATAAAATTAATTCAAAAAAATAATATAAATAAATTACAAATACATACCATAATAAAAAAACATAAGGTTAATAAATAAAAATATTGTAAAATAAAAAAATTACGAAATAAATATAATAATTTAAAAAATAGAGGAATTTTTTGATAATTATTAAATATAAATTAAAAAATTATAGATAAATTAATGAGGTTATTTTAAAAATTAATCAATTGAAAGAAAAAGCACACTTAAGAAAAAAATTGAAAATAGGAAAATATTATTTTTTTAAATTTTTAATACATCAATATTTATAAATATTTAATCAATATTAATTATATATATTAAAAATATTTAATTAATATTATAATTAATTAAAATATTATTTATAGCATCGTAAATTATATGGAACTAAACATTAGTTAAAACAATAAAAGGCGTTGAATATAATTTTAAAAAATTAATGTAATTTATTTTTATTTTTAATTAAAAAATAAAAGAGAGAAAGAGAAGGGCATAAGCGGAAACTCAGTTTTATCCATGACTAATTAAGTAATTCTGTCTCTATAGCTACGGTTCCTGGGTATTATGATGACGTGTCAGTGAACAATAGCATAAAATTTTCCAAGGTTGAATGAAAGGACAAAGAAGTGACTTTTCTTGGCTGTAAGAGACAGACAATTGAATAGAAAACCAGACAAGAATATGAAACACAAAAAACACGTTTTTATTGTTCCCAGGAACAGCCTATAACGATGATAATTGGTCTTCCGTAGCCTCATAGAGCTTTGAAATACCAACCAAGACTTACAAATCAAGCTTGTTGAAATCTACGAGCATTCTGATCGATCTGAGAGATGGATGGAAAACTTGACACTGATGGGGTCAAGCCCGAGACACAGCAAGGTGCCGGAGGAGAAAAAGACCAAGTCTTGGTTCCAGAATCTTCTCCTGTTTCTGTGAATTCTGGGTGTAAAAATGATGATGAGGTTGTTAGCAACGGAGAGGAATCGACGATGGGAGAAGGGGGAGAGGCTGATGAAAAATCAACTGGAGATTTATTGGGAAAGAAGCTGGTGCAGAACAACGTGGGTGGTGTGCCGATGATGCATGTCTCTGAAAACAGGTAGGGGTCTTCTGTCCTGGTTCTGCTTTGTGTCTCTGTTTTTATGTATATATACTGGCAATAACTATTGTATATAATTTACCCAGAACCCTTTGTTTTCCCTCTTTATTTTTGAACAATTATCCACTAGGCCACGCTAATTGTTGAGGGTTAAGATTTCTAATTGTTGTGGATATCAAACCAAGTATGGGCTATAAATCATGGCTTTAAAGTCATCTCCTTTAATGGCTTCCAATACGAACCCGTATGCATTTGGGTTCAGTAGCACTTTTTCTTTTTAATTTTTTTTTTCTTTTGGTTATATAGGAAGCCTCAAGGCATTAGGAGTGGGCAAAAGAGTAGGATCTAACTCTTGACGTTAAGCTCCCCTCCAGCTCATGTCAAGTAGCTCAGATTCTGTAGTTCTTTATAGGCATATAATCAGTGATCTAAAGTTATGCCCGAAAAAGGATTTTATATGGGGCATAAGGTGTATTGGGAGAAAATATGGACAAGAATGGATGTAACTAATTGATTGGATGAGCTAACATGAATAAAAAGGAGATAAATTGCGGCTTAGAGCACAAGGCGCTCAATTTTGTAGTCCTTTCCTCAAGTTTGCTTGTATGCATATAATTTCTTCCTGGATGAAGTATAGAACCATTCATGAAAAGGAAGGGATCCTCCCTCAGAGAAATTAGCTGCAGATAGTATTTGATTGACTTAAAAACTTCTTGTTTACCAACTTAATAAAGTTATGTTTTTGTTGGACAGATATGATAAATTATCCACCTTGTTGAATCCAAGAAAAGAAATTTCTGTGAAACTATGATTTTGAGGCAGCAAAATGAACACAAGAAATTCTTAATATATTAATTGAAAGCACAAAAATAAATCTGGATCTTTTTCAAAAGAAAAAAAAATTGTCCATGATTTCTGGGATTGCCTTTCTGCCGATGAGAACAAAATGCTGGAAATAATAGCACTTCAATTAGCATGGATATCGTGGAGGATTGCCAACATAAAAGCTCATATGAGATTCTACCTGGCTACCTACACATAAAAAAGTTCTCTTAACAAGTACGGTCAACAGCCTAATCTGAATTTAAGCTTTGTTATAAGATAAATGTAAACTTAAGACATGTGCCCCACGTTTTTTGTGTTACCTCCCTCTTCCTCATTGTTAGATGAAATCATACTTTGTTAGAGTCACACATATGGCAATGGTTATTGTGGTCAGTGGGATGCATCCTTCTTGCATATCACCTTAGCTTTAGGAAATGTTTTCAATGCATACATAGATTTGTATCTAAGTCAAAGAGAGATGAAAAGTTGTTATATGTTATGCACTTCAATGGCCTATGCTCTTAATTTTGTATAGGTGGGAGGCTTCTTCATGGATCACTTTTAAGTTCAGTTTGATTGTTGTTGAATTTATGTTGGTGGGTGTGGCTTTTAAAAATGATTTACTTTATGGACTTTCTTGATGTAAAACTACGAGATTTCCACTATTTTCCAATCTTTATGTAAAGGATTGTGTTGGGATAGAGAAGATAACTGATAGTAAGGGAGATTCTTTTCTTACTGAATACATGGCACAAGAACTTCTTATACTGAATTGAGGAGACTAATTGACTCGCTTCATAATCTGTTCTCAACACACTTCTCGGTACTACATTGAGCTTGTGAATCTTCAAAATCTAGAAAATATAGGAAAACTAAAAGTCTAGTACATCAATAATTCTAGAGAATTCTAATTACAATTTCCTGCAATGTCAAGCTCATAGGTAATTTGTTGTGTGTGTGTGTATGTGCACTTTTCCCTTTTTACTTTCCCTTTGGATTTTTTAGGTCAATGCCACCATCTGGACTCAATACAGCGATTCCTAGTACAAATCAGCTTACCATCTTCTTTAATGGGAGTGTTTGTGTCTATGAAGGAATTCCTGCAGAAAAGGTAGTCCCTTCCTGGACTTTTGTGTGATAAGTGAATCTTCCTGCTATTTTTCTTCATGCCAGCTCTTCATTTTACTTGTAAATATAATCTAACTCATATTTTAATTTTCCTTGTTCAACTAACAGATGCATGAAATAATGCTTATTGCTGCTTCTGCTGCTAAGTCTGCTGACATAAAGAGTGGGATACAATCCCCCTTTACTTCACCGGTTCCCACTAGGTCACCTTCTCCACAGGGAGCCACTAAGAATTTGACTTCAACACAAGCACTCTGCTTTCCTACACAGAAGAGTTCCATTTGTGGGCTGCAAGGTAGATTACTGTACTAAAATTGGATGATAATTTCTCAAATGAGCTATCCTTATATCTCTGTGTGCGCTATTACCAATTTACCTTCTAGTAATTCTGTTGTCTGTTATTTAAATATCAAATAATTCATATCTTTTTTGGCTTTTGCTTGATGCCTTTGTTCAGAATTTCCAATTGCACGCCGACATTCGCTTCAGCGATTTCTTGAGAAGCGACGAGATAGGTACTATACCTGCCATGTTTAAAGGGTTCTATCATGAGTTCATGCATTATATGCTTGTTGCATATTTAGTGCATGAGATAACATATATGCTTTTATATAAAGATCTCACTGATCTGATTATTATTTGGCTTGTATATTTTCTGATCCTTATCTTTCGTTTATGTTTCATTTTCATCTTTTAACTTTTATTGGTTCCAATCTTGTCCTCTATTTTTCAAAACATTGTCAGTGTTTTCTCAAACTGATTGTGAGAATCTCTGATGGAATAAATCTTGAACACATCCCCTCACACAAAAACTCTTTAAGCTAGAAGTGTGGACAAAGCTTAATTTTATCGTTCCTTGTGTTCAAACTTAATTTTTAAAAAGAATGGAGTAGCAAAGATCGAATCCTAGACCATATGGTCATAGATGCTCAAATTTCAACTAAAAAACTTGATAAAAATTGAGGGACAAAAGCAAGACTTCATGCTTAGTTAACAGACCAAAGCTACTTTCTAGCCTTATTATTTACCGATTCCCTAATTGGCTCCGTTTTCGTCTCTTACAGGTTGGGGAGCAAAGGCCCATATCCTACCCCATCACCAACAAAAGTGGCTGACAACACAGAAAACAGCTTTAGTGCTGATAATGCACCAGATCTGGTTTCCTTCAAGCTTTCAGAGGAGGAATTCCAGCCAAGTATCACTGCCTCATAATTAAGCATGAAGTATGTCTACTTTGTGGTTAGTTATAGTTGTGGTGTCCACAAGAACCTCCCTACATGTACTTGCATGCAGAGAGGTTTATGGCTGTGATATGTTTCTCTTCAGTTCTCTATGTAACCTAACTGCTGAACCTTTAAGGGTCAGTGAATGTGTGACTTGAAAGTTGCATTTGTCTGTTCATGTCTAGAAAATATCCTTTATTTTTTTAGTATTACGGTCACATGGTGGCTGGGTCAGTCTGTTATCCTTTATGGTCGCTGGAACACCCTCTTAGTATGCTGTTCTTGTACCTTAACTGTGTCTTTGGGCTATAAAACATCTATTGTGCTTTCATATTGTGACTCCTTCAGATTTTTATTTTTCCTTTAATTTTCTTGAAAAAAAAGCGCCCAGAGGAAAATTCATGCACAAAGGGCCTGTTTTTAATTTTTATTTTTACTAAGAATTAAAAATAAATTTAAGCAATATTTTTTAAATATTTTTAAATTTTTAATATTATAATGCATTATAACAATAATAATTTTCTAATTATTTTAAATTATATGTATAATATTTTACTGTATATATCATTATAACTTGATAAAATAAAATTAAAATTAAATAATTTAAAATTAATAAAAATAAAAGTATAAATTAAATATATTTTAAAAAAAAAAAAAAACAGAAAATATTTTTATCTTAACATTTTAACATGAGAATTAAAGTATCTTGGACGTAAAGAAATTAAAAGAGCTAATATTTAGTTAATAATGACCTATATTAATATTGATAAATAACTATTTTTTAAGAACTGAAATTCTCGTTTTTTCCATTACTACTCCAAACTTGACTATTATTATCTATTAATCCTCCGTTTAACAGTAAAAATTTAAAAATTACCCTTTTGATTTAAGTTCATCAGAAAGTATCTAATTTTGTTTGCCATTCAACTTCTCTTTTGTATTGGTTTTTTTTTTTTTTTGGGTGTTGAATGTGCACTTTTAAGTTTATCGTACTCCGTAATTTTGCACTGAAAATATTATTTTTTTCGTCATTCTTTAGCTTTAAAGAAAAAACTATTATTCGGACCTTTACCTTTTACTCAAACACCCTGAAAAGAAACTCAAGTCCCTGTTAAAGAATCCTTATTTTATTTAACTTAATGCTATACAGTGCACCAAACCAAGCTTCGTATTCATATGATAACGTTGAAATGTCGGCAAGCCAGGTGCCCATGTGAGGTCATTTTCCTTTCTTGCTCCACATTTATAATAGAAACAACTGAACAAAAAAAAAAAATTGATCTTCATAGATTAAGAAGGTGATTTTTAACGCAACGAACAAAATTATTATTTTATTATATAAAAATTATGAATTTAAATTTAAAAAATAATTTTTTTATTTACAAAATTAAAATTATATAAATTTATTTTCTTCAGATTTTATCAAATAAAAATTTTGTACACTGAATTGTCTTTTTTTTAATAGATCACAAAATTATTAAATTATATGGTGATTGATAAAATGAATTTTTTTATACTCTGAAAATATACTTTACTTTCTAAATTTTTTTTGAAGAATTAACACTTATTTACTATAATTTATATATTTAATTATAGTTTTTTTATTAATTCAAAAATATTATAATGTCCTTTCAAATATATATGTCTAGTTGTAATGAACAATTTAAATTATTTAACTAATTTTTTAATTATAATATTTAAACATATATATTTTTAAAGTTACAAAATTAAAATTGTCATACTTTTTTTATTTTTATTGTTTGTTATTGATTTTATTGTTTAATATTTTTTTCAAATAGTTTTTTATTTTTATAAAAGAAAAACTTTATAAAAAAATTCGGACTGCAGGACAGTAGGGCAGGCAAACCCCGTAATGTAGCTATCCGTCACATGGACAAATATGAAGATGTTTTCTACCTCGTGTCGTCGTATGAATAGGGTCGATTACTGCTTGCTTTCACGTGGGTCGAAGATGCAGGACGTTTATAGCGTACCGAGCCTAATAAGCATTTCAACTTCAATAGCAAGGAACTAAATTTTATTTTGAGATATCGTTTTGATGATTTTAAAAATAAAAATATTTTGAAATATTTTGAAAATTTTGATAAAACGGAAAATTTTTTAAAAAATGTTTCAAATAATTTCAAATAATATTTTTTTTAATTTTAAAATTTTTTAACATAATATTAATGATATAAATATATAAAATTATATTAACATTAATTTGAACTAATGTCTATAATTGAATAGTAAGTAAACATACTATTACAGTAAGGACTTCAACTCAAATCCTAATAGTATTCAACAACAATTTCTCTATTGTATCTATCTCTCCATCTTTTTCTTAACTCTTTCATGACATTTATATTTAAGTCTCTTTTTCTGTCGATCATAATTCTATCTTTATCTTTAGGTATATTTCTCTCTCTTTGCCTTTCAATATCTCTTTGTATCATTTTTGTAGTTTCCTCTTTAAAATAAAGATAATGAAGGAAAATAATGTCATAAGAATAAAAGGGGAGAGTATGAAGTTAATAAAAGTGTTGTGACTTGTGAGAGAAAGTAACTTAATGTTAGATATGATGTAATGCTATTTTCATCTACTTTTATATTGTCAATTTTTTTATTTTTAAATTAGTTAAGTACTTTTTCATCGAAACAAGAGTATTTCCATCGAAATAATTCGAAACAAGAGTATTTTCATCGAAATAACTCGAAACAAGAATATTTCTATTGAAACAACTCCAAATAAGAGTATTTTCACCAAAATTTCCATTGAAACGAGAGTATTTCCATCGAAATAAATCGAAACAAGAGTATTTCCATTGAAATAATTCGAAACAAGAGTATTTCCATCGAAATAACTCGAAACAAGAGTATTTCCATCGAAATAACTCGAAACAAGAGTATTTCTGTCGAAATAACTTGAAACAAGAGTATTTCTATTGAAACAACTCAAAATAAGAATATTTTTACTAAAATTTTCATTGAAACAAGAGTATTTCTACCGAAACATTTCAAAACATAGCAATTTTAATTGAAATAGCATAATTCTTTAACAAACACTTCGTTTCATTTCGATAACTCCGTTTCGCATCGATGACTCAAAAAACGAAAACGTTTCGGTCGTTTCGATGAAAAAGAAAGGAAATTTAGTTCCTTGTTCAATAGCTCTACTTTCTCTTCATTCCAGAAGAAATGGCCAAGGAGTCACATACAAAGAGTTGGAGGCCTCTCTCTATATAGCCTTATAGGAAGGAAGGCCTGGAGCCCTCACGAAGGGTTTGATTTGAGAAATTTAAAGGCATTTGATAAATGGTAAAATTTTTTATTTTTAAAAATTATATTTTTTAAAAAATATAATTGATGAAAATTATAATTTTAAAATATATTTAGTTGACTTTTAAGATTATTGAAATTTTTTAAATAATGTTATATATAAATTTTGTATTTAATTATATTTAATTTTTTGAAAATTTTTGTATATTTTTTTAAAAAACTCTTTATTCTTACGAGAGAGAAAGTAACACTGAAGAGAAGGAATGAAAGAGAGGATGAGAAAGAAAGTGAGAGAGTGAAAAAAGAAATAGATGAGAGAGAGTGAGAATGAAGAGAGAAAAAGAGAATATTTTTTTTTGTTATTATTACAATTATTTCATTAATAAAGAGTATAATTATCATTTAATATTATAAGAAGATTCTCATTTTCATGGGAAACTAAAATTCTCACCCCTCCCACAGGAATGTTTTTGTGGGAATTTTACTAAAAAATAATTCTTGAGAATTTTAGTTTCTCAGGAATAAATTTTTAAAAACTTATACTAAATATAATAATTCTAATTCTTCAGATTGAGATTCTAAAAAAAAAAAAAAAAAACAATCTTTGTACCAAACACTCCCTTAAAAAAAAAGAATTTTTTAAATTAATCTATTTGATTGAATAATTTAAAAGAGAGAATCGATAAAATAAAAATTTATTTTCTTTTTTTTTAATATTCTTTTCCTTCAAAAATTAAAGAGATTTAGAAAAAAAAGTGTAACAATAAAAATAATAAAAAAGCTTTCAAAATCTTTTAATAAAAAAGTGAAAGAGATAAATTAGAGACACGTTAAAAATATTTCTTTTTAATAAAAAATAATTTTAAAATGATTTTATTTTTAATTAAAATAAAATTAAAAAAATATAATAATCATTTTATTTTATTTTATTTCACTTTTCTTCTCATTATAAATAAAATAAAATAAAAAACTTATTTTTTCTACTCTTCTCTTCTCTCAAATTAAACAAAAAAAAATTATTTTTTTCTCTCTTTTTTTCATTAAAATTTCTTTTCTACTTTCTATTGAACCAAATACTACCTCAAAAAATAGGGTTACAGTGCACATGACTCTAGTCTTATAACGTCAAATTTAACATTTGCTTGTTTATTGTAATAAAATTTTTAAATTGAATAAAATATTATAATAATTTTAAAATTAAAGATATAAATTAAAATATATAAGTATAATTTTTCTCAAATTTCATATTTTAGATTATAAAAATTCTGATTCCACCCAAACCAAGAAATCTTAATCACAACAACTCATCGAGCATTGTGTATAAAGGAGCAGTTGAACCTCACATTTCGCCATACAAATTATTTTTGAGAAACCTTGAGATAGAAAAAATATACAAGACAAAAATAAATAAATAAATAAAAAGAACAAGTTCAAGAACTCGTTAACTACAAAATTAACTGATATAAATGATTGGAAAATCTTTAAATTTATTGACCACACATGCACTTGAAGAATCTTGAAGGTAAACGGCATCCTCAAATGGTCCCTTACTCTAATTTCCCCATTATTTTACTATCTCATTTGGATGTTGGTCAACTAAAATCTAGAGAAAACTAATAAGAGAGTACTGTTCAGGGATAGATGGTACCCTTCTCAAAATAATGATATAAGCATCTTCAGTGACCAAAAGATATAAGCAAAATGCCACTTTGGAATAATATACTGTTTTCCTTTAAGTGATTTTCACAATTTATGGGCAATTCATTTTCAGTTGAAATCTATAAATCGGATGACCAATAAATTGCCTAAAACTCCTATACATCAATTTTCTATTAACTATTTTTACCCTACTTTTCATGGGTACAATCATAAGCTCCTCCTTGATTTTTTTTTTTTTTGATAAATTAAAATTCTAAGTGCAAATAAGGACATTCCGGTTGTCAGAAAAACCATTGCAACTAAGAAGGAGTTTGACAGAGAATTTTATTTTTGAATTTTTTAAAAAATAAATTTAAAAAAGTTAAATTTTCATGTTTGATTTTTAAATTTTAAAACAAAATTTTCAAAAAATATAAATTTTTGGAGATGATTTTTAAGATAAATTTTTACTAAAAATTTTTATATAGAGATATGAGAATTTAAATTTTTTATGAAAGTAAGAATCCTATTAAAAAAATAAAAAGATAATTTTATCTTTTATTTTTAATTAAAATATAATAACTATTTTTACCCTACTTTTCATGGGTACAATCATAAGCTCCTCCTTGATTTTTTTTTTATGATAAATTAAAATTCTAAGTGCAAATAAGGATATTCCAATTGTGAGAAAAATTATTGTAATTAAGAGGGTGTTTGGTAAAGAAATTATTTTTGAATTCTTAAAAAATTAAATTTGAGAAAGTTAAATTTTTATATTTGATTTCTAAATTTTAAAACAAAATTTTTAAGAAATAAAAAATTTTTGAGAATAATTTTTAAAATAGATTTCTATTAAAAAAATTTTATGTAAAGAAGCGAAAATTTAAATTTTTTATCAAAATGAAAATTTTATTAAAAAATAATAAAATAATTTTATCATTTATTTTTATCTATTTTTATATTTTTTTAACTATTTATTTTATGTATAACTATTTTGTATAAATTATTATACTTAAAATATTAACCTCATATCATGTATATATTATTTTTTATTTTATAATATATTATTATCATATAATTATATACGTAACATTATATATTTTTTAAACTTTACACACGGTTTATTATTTTGAGTAAACAATTATAGTTAATTTTTAATTTAATTTATTTTTTAATATTTAAACTTTTATTAAAAAAACAAATAAATAAAAAATTTTTTTAAAAAAAATTAAAAAATTTTAATATAACAAAACAGAAAAATATAAAATTTTTAAAAATTATTTTAAAATTCCTGTTAATTTTAAAGTCTAACCAAACATATTCTATATATTTTTAAGAATTATAATTCTCATCAATCATATTTCTCAAAAAAAAAAAAAATTTCAAAATTAAAAAAATTTGTCTTGTACCAAACACTCATCAAAAGATAACCGACAAGAATCAAACCTAAGACATTTTGACCCATACATCTTGATCTCACTAACTGAGACAACCCTTGTCGGCAGCATCCTCCTAATTCTTCTCAACAGCAACAATGTCGCAAACTGTGGCTGTTTTCATGGACAAAATAAATAGAGTCAAAGTAAAACACATAACCGGTCTTCAGTTATCTTTTCCGATTTAGCAGTATAGATGCTTCTCATTGAAATGCTAATATCATGCTACAATTTGCCAAAAAAAGAAAAACAAAGAACGTGTTACCAAAGGTCCAAATGAAGTTCAAACCGAAACACCTTTATTTCAAAACAAAGGACTACATGTGCAAACACGCATTTTACAACCAGAGGCGATGGGTACAGCAAAGTTTACAAAGATAACGTACAGTTTCACCTTCATTATTTACATTCTAGTGCACACTACGAAGAATTCCATGCAAGTAGCCACCAGTCATTACAAAAGACACAAGCGATACAACTCCTGCTGGAAAGACCTTCCCTGATCTCTTAAAACGGGAACCCATCACCACCAAAAGTGCAGCTGAGATGCCTGGATATGAGGAGAAGGCAAAGTAAATCAAATATGAACAGAGAACGTAAATGAAAATTTTTTTGTATGAAATTGGGTGATAATCATACTGAAAATATCAATGGCAGTTGACTCTTGATCAAAGAAGCATTTATATTGACACTGACATAGACATGGGGCATAAGACAAAAGATAGATACAGATATGGCAACACAACAGAATTTGAAGTGTAGCATCATCTTTAATACAAGAAATAGCCCCTATTTTAAGTTCCTGAGCTTCATAACTTCTCGTGAATGGTAATTTTCAGTTAGCTCGTACATTTTATGGTAAATTTGATTGCTGATAAGTATTTACCAATAAACAATCCATATATGTCATACAACTTTAGGATAAACTTTCTTTAAAATCACATCTAAGAGATCAGATTTATACAGTATACATGTCACAAACGTATCCATCAGATTCAAAACATTACTCATTTAGCAAAATGCATTATTGCCAATAACATTTGGATACACGTAAGAAGATGGTTTCTTTTTTAATTTCTAAATGGGAAATTCAGAACTTAGGAATTACCAAATAACACTTTGCTTACATATATATCAAAACTCAGCTATGTGCAGAAGTGAAAATGCACAGCCAAAGGAAGAACAAACTATACACGGTCCTTCCTCTTAAGTAGGTAGAAGCTCTAAATATGTTAACTACAACAATTATTTTAAGAAGTACTATAGCATCCTTCACTACAAAATTTCATCATTATATTGTCAATAAAACGCTAACAAAGGTGCACCATATCTGCTAACAGATGAAAAAAACTTTTTAACATGGGATTTAACTAGTTTTCAAACTGCATGAGCAGTGCAAAATATATTGAGAAACTAATCACTTACCAACCCCCAGAGATGATGCAAGAACTGGTCTTAGGGGTAGTTCAGTATAAACATAATACAACAGTGCAGCAGATAATCCCCCTGCCAACAGTGATTTCTGACTGCCACTCTTCAAATAGCCCATTACACCACCCGCTGCCAAAACCAACATAAACAAGATCATTATGTAGATATGTAACTGGGAAGAAAATAAATAGAGGATGCATGACCATGGTCTATCAATAGACATAGTCTGTTGTTAAAAACCAAAATATGAGTAAGAGTCAAGAACCAATGTGTACTTAATGAAAATGCCCCCTAGGATAGGACCCAACAAATTTGGCAAACTAGACGTTGCAGATGAAATATCTGAGATCAAAGGAACTAACTGACATCCAATGCTCGTTTAACTATTCAAAGTAATGATAAAGAAATCCAAGATCAGCCTTTGACAGAACTGAGAGAATAAAATTTGGAGAACCAGAAGATTTATTTTGAATGCTTGACGTATAAGAAGTCACATACAACAACATAAGTAAATCTATGCACTGCCACAATGGGAATGAAGCTAAACAGCAAATAGAAACATCATGGAGATACCAAAAGAAAGAAATGTTTAACAAAAGTAATGCTAGCAACCATATATTAAAAATAAAAAGGTGAAAGCCGAGGAAGCATGTGTGTTTCACAGATCTTTACAGAGTGGAAGTCCTATCAGAACTGTTAAGTAAAACTTAACAGTAAGACTAATATTGTTTCCAATTGGTTGGAACAAAAAGCAAGAAAACAAACAGTCAGCTGATTATGATGTTGACTAGGACTAGGAGAAATATTTTGCATTATCAATGGTGATTTCTCAAATAATATAATCATTGCATAACTATCAAGATGGTTAATATAATTAGGCAATATAAGACAATCGCACAAAATTATGCCTGTTGGGAAGCAAATTATATTATATAAAATTATTGATACAGCACTGGGCTCAATTATAACTTCGTTTTCTTTCCTTTCCTTTCTTTTTTCAGCAGAAAATAGAAGAGGTAAAGGCCACAAGAGGAATTACAACTTTCCATTGGATAGTTTCTTGTGGGCTTTAGGTTTATTCATTATACTAGACCCGTTCTTATGTTGCCTTTGCCAACCTTGACACTTCGACTTAACCCAGAAAGAATGTACAAATACTAGCTTGTACGTGACTACTACTAGGGAGCAGAACTTAATGTAGTAAGATGCGTAGACGTCCTCCTCACCCCTCTTCCCCAGCCCCAAAAGGAGTTCCATTCTTGCAAAAATATTATCCAAACATTATTGTCCCTATTTACAAAGCAAAGAACATTTTTTTTTCTTGAGGTAAATCGGAAATCATCAAATCATCCGCTATTATCAGCTGAGTAACAATGTTCGAAGGAGAATGAAAATCTCGGATTATTCTTCTTTATACGTAAATCACTCACTAAATCCTTAACCTAGGTTCTTCACTCATTCTCTATCATTTGACACAAATTTTACCCACATCACCAACAAAACTAGGCCTCGGTCTTATTACCAGAAACAAATATAACGAAAATTGTGACTATTACCTGCAACCAGCGCAGCATATCCTAGAGTAAGTTTCTGAGACATTGATAAAGCTATCTTCTTATTCTCGTTTCCGTCTGATCCCTCCTCACCCTTGTTATCATCCCCGCTGCCGCCATTACTATCACCTCCTCCCCCTCCTCCTCCGCCGCCGCCACTCCTGTCACCAACCCCGTCGCCGGCACCACCACCAGTGTCTAAATCCGGTAGATTGGCATCCATATTACTGAGAATCGAGGCCTTGGAATCCGAAGAGGCAACAGCAGCATACAAATGCCTCTGACTCCATTTGTTCCCCAAGTAACCCAAACCTACATATAGAGATAGAGGAGACGATCGATCAGATGAAGCAGCTGCTGCTGCTGAGTTCCCAACAGTGAAGGTAATGCGATTCAGAGGTTGCACTTGAAGCTGAAGTCGTCCAGCTCCTCCTCGTCCGCCGCCGTGAGACCAGTAGCATATGTTAGTACTGCCATGAGAAACACTGAATGCCACCTTCGCCATTGGAGCTTTTCTAACCCGTTTTTTAACTTTTTTGGGTCTGCTTAACGTTTCCTTTAGCTTGGTTTCTTTATTCTTCTCGTGGTTTCTGGGATTCTGGGTCGGCGTTTGTCTTTCCAAACCCCAAAAAGCTAGTCTAAACCCAAGCACAACCCAGCTTTAGGCCCTTTCCATTTTGGACTTAAAATAAAAAAACTTTTGAGCCCAAACTGTTGACGGATTTTTTGAAAAGGTCTGACTCCACTTGTCCAAAAAAAAAAAAATGAAAAGGTCAGACTAAATGTTTTTTTTTTTAAAATGGGTGGATTTTTTAGGAGACTTTTCACAACCGGGTAATAATCTCGTGAATTCGAATTTAACATGAATCTTAATTATTACATAACATAATAATTATTAAAAACAAAATAATATTTTATTTATATTATTAAATATTTTATGTGTAATTGATTACAACATTTATTGAATAAATAATATATTATTTAGTAAATTATATTTTATGGTGTATTAATTAAAATTTTAAAATATTATTAGCATTAAAATTTTTCATAAATTAATTATATTTATTAAATTAAAATTTAATAAAAAAAAATAATTAAACATATTAGAGATGATTAAAATTTTCTGATGGAAATAAAGTACAACTACTTATTTATTTATTTTTAAGAAAATAATAATTACATAAATTATTTATTTAATAAAAAAAATTAAATTTTACAAATTTATATCTCTTAAAAGAAAAATTAAACATTTAATAGCATTTATACTTTATTTGTAAGGATTTTGATTTGTGAGATTATTGTATAATATTTAAATTATAAATATTTAATAGCATAATTACATATTTAGTAATTACTATGTAATAAATAGAGTTTACAGTGAACCTGAGTTCACAGGCATCGCAATTTTGATATTAAGATTTAAGTTTCAATCTCTCACTTTTTAAAATTGAATTAAACTCTAATGGTAAATTCTTGTGAGAGTCATTTCATTTTATTTTTTATTTTATGGAATTAGTAAGAATATATGAGTTTCATAGAATGTTAATTATTTTTATGAAAAAATTGATATTATTTTAAAAAATAAGTGAAAATTGAATAGTATAATAAAAAAATAAAAAATAAAATGTCTTTTACCATTTTATTTATTTATAAATTTATTTATAATTTAAAAATATATCTTCAAATTAAATTTTTCATACTGTTTAACAAAAATTAATTTAAAATTTTATATTATTAATAATTTTTTATAATATTTAAAATAATATTTAAAGTTTAAAAAATATTATTTTAATAATTTTATTTTTATTATTACTTTTAATTTTTAAATTTTTATGTTAATTTTAATAATAATATTTTATTTTATTTTTACTATAGCCAATGACAACACTGTCTACGTAGAAAGATCACGTGAAAGTTAACTCTCACGTATTTTGCATCTCCACAAGTTAAAGTCCCAACTTTTTTTTTTCGGGACTGATAAAGTTCCAACTAAGAGTATGTTTTGCAAATTAAATAAATTAGTTTATAGCGTATTTGACTAACTTATAAGTTTGTTTAACTAAATTAGAGGTGTTTGGTAAACAAACTTATTTGAGTAGCTTATAGCGTATTATCATACGCTACTTTAAGTAACGTATAGCTTATAGCGTATAGCTTTTATAATTTTATTTATTTTTTATCCTTATTATTTTATTCAAATTCCAACACTATCCTATTCACAAGATATAATTGTTTTTATTATATTCAAACAATATTCAAATTACATACCCTATGATAAACTTCTATATATTATTGATAGTGATACAAAAAATAAAAATTTAGAGACATCTACTAAGATAAAAGAGATTCGCAACAATATTACTAATTTATTGTGGGAAACTATATAATATGTTTATTTTGTATTTTTTGAGATTATATAATAAAGTATAATTACTAATAAAAAATAAAAAATTTTATATAAGTATATCCTTTTATGTCATTTTACATTTATCAACTAATTCAATAGATAATTTTACTAAATACTTGTAATTTAATAAATTAGTTTAACAGCTTTCTGCTTTCAGCTAAAAATTAGCTTTTCAGCTTTCAGTTAACTTTTAAACTTTCAGTTAACTTAACAGCTATTTTTATCAAACATAGCCTAAATAGATGACAAATTTGGCTAAGGGGCATCCTTTTGGTTGCACATTGTGGGATGACCCACCTACAAATTTGAATATGCATCTGGCTTTTAATGATTCACAGGCCTTGGGCTTGAATTTAAGTTCATATTCCCTAAATGCTAACGAACTGGGCTTTAGGGCATACCTTTGGTTGAGAATTTTGGGTTAACCCACCTACAAATCTGAGTATGCAATTAGCTTATAGGGATGAGTTTAGAGCCCTTGAAGGCCACGATTTTATTTTTAGTTTTTGTTTTGTTTAGCCATTTCTTTATAAAAAAAATAGCAAGCCTAAACTTGTGCTTAGGTATCAGCTTAATCCCCCCCCCCCCAAAAGAACCCTAGCGCAGAAGAAAAAATAAAAACCCTGGCTGAACCCTTTTAGAGAGTAAAAATTGTGTTATATCGCCATAGAATTTTTTTTTTAATATTTGATGTAATGGTTGTTTTTTAGATAGATATATTACCAATATTCCTTTGTTTAAAAATGTGTTATTTTTTTAATTTTTTTTTAAATTCAAGTTTGCCTTATTTTTTTAATGTGGATAGTTTATGTACATAATTTAATATATTTTATTATATTTATATGAACTATATTTTTTAAAAATAATTAGTATTTAATTTATTTTTAATAAATAATTTTTTATTTATTAGTAATATTTAAATTATGATATATAATAAAGATAATTTTTAAAAATATTATTTTTATTATTTATTATAATTTAAATATTATTATTAGATAAACGATAAATTAAATTATTAAAAAAAAATTAAATTTTTGTCAAGGAGTGAAACCCATAATTATTAACATTATTACATTTAAAATTAGGACTATAATCGAGAAGCACATAAATTATATCATTTTAACTAGGTGGAAAGAGGCTCACCCAGGAAAGTACAGAAATTAGAACAAAACGTGAATTTTACTCAACAAAGAAAGATGAAAGGGGGGAAAAACCGAGAAGACTTATTTTGCTCGCATTTTACTGTTTCTGTGACAATTTGATAAATACGAGACATTCTATTGGACAGAAGCGAACAAACCAACAAAAGGGGAGACGTAGAAAAATGAAAAGTTGCTTCGGAAATTTCTGAGCTTTTCATGTCATAGTAAACTCCATTTTGACATCTCCATATAAACAACAAATAAAATGGTGTTGGAATTAACTAAATGCAGCTTATCCTGTCTACTTGTCAAGCAGAATTAACAGAGCAAAAAAGGTGATCTAAACAGAAGCAGATATGCTGCAAGGTTCAGAGAAGATTAGTCATCTCGCAAGACTGCTGCTGATAATGATGATAGGCTTGTGCATCCCAGTTCTAGCAGACAAGAAACATGTAAGCATCAAGAACAGCTTAGGATCTGGGAAGAACATGACCTTGCATTGCCAATCCAAAGATGATGATTTTGGGGTGCAAAACATAGAAGACGGTGAAGAATTTGGCTGGGACTTCTTTGTCAATCTATCTGGAACCACAGTATTTTTCTGTGATTTGGAGTGGGAAAATGTTGAGCAGTACCATTTTGATGCTTATTCCTTTGGCAGGGATAATGTCAGATGTGACACTGGATGTGCATGGTTAATATCTGCTGAAGGCATATATGGATTGAATGGAGAAACGGGATTATGGGAATTCGTATACTTCTGGCCAAACTGATCTCAAGATTATGTCTTCAGTTCTGGGGATTGGGACCGGTGCAGTATTACACAGAGCTCAACAGTGAAAGAGAGAATGGGGTAAGACCCCCCCAAGAAGATTCCAACCATTTTCTCTGGCTCTCGGTCTCACCCATCCTTCTTTGCAGGTTACTAGACGGTGTTCGGTATAAAGAGATTTCAGTTCCCAAACACATAAAAATCTATTTTTTAAATATTTGTATATAATAAATATGAAAAATTTAAAACTTATGTGTTATGTATTATTTTAATAATGTATAAAAATTAATTTTTTTTTCTTCATCTCATACTCAAATGTTTCATATATAAATTTTTAAGTATATTAAAAATTAAGTTAGTATATACCAAATGCCACCAAGAAATCACAGGTTCCTCTATTGTCTTTCATTGAAGGTTTGCATATAATTGTAGCTCATATTTCCGGATGCATTAATGAAAGACTAAAAATCCTATTTTGGCCCCTCACTAATAAGTCACTCTCCAGTTAGTCCTCTAAAAAATAAGAAAATTTCTAAACCAATCCTTCAAACAAGATGATGTTTCCAATCCAGTCCTTCCGTTAATATTCCACTACTAAAATTGACGGAATGAGAAACTTGGGCTGTTAAGGATGATGAAATTTGAGTGTTTAAATAAGGAATAATTCCAGATGAGCACCTAGCCATTAAACATCATGGTTAACTGTTTAGGTCACATTCTGTCACGTTTGGTAGCAACACATTGACAGAAGGATTGGATAGGAGATAATTTCTTCTTTGGGAGAATAACAGAAGAATGACCTCTTTAGTGACGGACCAAAAAAGGGTTTTAGTCATTAATGGAAGGTAAAAGCGTCAACTAAAAGAGAATTTGAATAGATGAATAAGAGAGCCCTTGGATCATAGAAACTAGTACAGGAAAAGAGAATATGTGTAATTAAAAAATTTGATAAATCTTTCGTTACAAATTTAAACATGAAAGACAAGGAAGGGGACTATTAATTTCAGAAATCCAGGCCATGTTCACGAGCTGCATCAGCAATTGCTTGAACACGGCCATGGTATGGGTATCCACCTCGGTCAAAGGCCACCTTTGTGATCCCTTTCTCCAGACAGGACTTTGCAATGATTTCACCAACCCTCTTTGCCACTTCCTGAAGCCAAAAGTTTTAATAGGATCAAGATCAGCATTCAGTGATTGAAAAAGTTAAGGGGAAAGAAAGCAGATACAGAAGGAAGTCTTTCTAAAGGGAGAACTGCTGAGCCATTACAATTTCAGAAACAAATGTTTGGACCGTGTTAGGATATACATACCTCTCATTGAGAAAATTCTAAAATGTTGTGACGAAAGTAAAATCAGAAAAGCCAGCTGTCAATAGATATTATCAGTAGATTATTGGCTTCATTTGTGTTTCTTTTGGTACATTGAAAAATATATGGTTAAAACTTGACTAGTTTGGCAGCCAGTACTATTTGAGTTATTTTCCCTCATGCTTTGTTTCCATATCTATCAGAAAAACAACACATTCTAGGGAAAAGGAAAATATTGGAACCTTGAAGATCAGTTAAAAATATAATGCTCTTACAATATATCACCGCTCAAAGTGGATATGAGCTTCAGGGAGTGATGACTTTTTCCTTCTAAGTCTACAGAATATTGTGTATGAAATGAAAATACAGAAATTGTAAAAGCATTGACATTGACAAAGCACATCAACTTCAGAGGTAGGGATCTCATATCCTCTACAATTTGATTGCCAAGAAAGTCACTATTTAATGGTGGTAAGGTTGGCGATCAGATCTTGCTTTAAACTACAACTGATCTAGATGAATTACAACAGTTACAAAGGGAACACATGAATATAAAGATTCTAGGAATCCAAAAGCTTTTCCTTTTTCATTATTTGCTACAGTATGAAGAAGTACAAAAATAATATCCAATAAGAAGCTTATAGCTGATAAGTACTGAGGAGGAGAGATAGAGAGAGATAACAAATACAAAGAAGGGTGTAGAATAACAATGTGTTGAAGTAGTACAGATTTTCTACATCAATTTTTTTGTAGAGAACAAGTGCATGTTCTGGCCTGAGGGTGGTGAATACTACCAAAGTGGATATGGTTTTCAACTTGCTATCAAGAATTTGCCATTGATTGCTAAACTTTTTTCCCTTGATCAGTTTTAATTTTTTGTATTAGTAAGGAGACATTGTGATATTGGATCAGGAAAAGATGAATATTTTTTATCATTTAGGAACAAAGACAAAATACTTTCAGCATCATACACAACAACGAACACACTCAGGCAACAATTAAATAGTATTTAGAGCATCAATAGCCTTTTATGAACTTACAATTGTGGGACCAGAGGTGTAATTAAACTCTTCAGAAAGCGGTTTCTGCATTGTTGAAGCTGATGCAAGTGTGTGCATCTTGGTGTCATCAATCACCTGAACTGAGAGATGCTTGTTCGACCGGAAGACAGACAATCTTGGTCTTTCTGGTGTTCCTTCAACCTGATAAACAAAAAGGATAATTCCAGAATAGATAGGCATTGCATTCTTAATGATGGCGATTTTCCATTCAACAAAGTTTGTTCCATTAGAGCATGGAGATAGAAGAAATAGCAAGTGCCTTGGTAGTTCTATATCCCATAAATTTTAAGTAATATAATAAGAATGGTTACAGCAAAAACAACAAAAAGGGGGAAAAATAATAAAAGAAACCTGTGGAAGGGCTTGCAAAAGTTCATACGTAGACTGTTTATTACGTTATTGTTAAACAACTCACTGCAGTACTACATTATGATTATGTCAAATTTTGTGACGTGCATCTTTTGCTATCCTAGAATTTGAAGGAACCTGCATAGTTACTTGCTTCTTCCTATATAGAAACTTCTCCACTAGATGCTCATATCACAAATCTGTTTGCGTGAATAATAAGAATCTTTCAGAAGTTCACCCCCTTATTCTCAATACTTTAGGTAATCCAACCAAGGCAGCTTAATATTAATTTCTTCTCAATCAAAAGCTGGATCAGCAACATGAAGGCATTTTGACTCATATAAAGCAATTATTGCTTAATTAGATCATTAATGATAATGAAAGAGAGTATGTTATTCAAACATTACATATTCTGAAATTAGAGGAGGCAAAACCAAAGCTGCAACACACCAGTAACCATACTATTTAATGTATTGTGGGGAATGAAAGGACTAATATTGATATAAGAAATATAACGTCAACAACATGAAATGTTTATAGAAAAATGGTCAGGGTCAATTATCAAGTTCAACAAAAGATACAAGAGAATATAGGAAAACAGTTATATTCTCATTATGACTAATAAATAGGAATTAAAGTAAGCTATATGAAGTTCAGAAAAGAAAATAAAAAATCCCTGGGATTTCAAAGTTCATATAAACAGAGTTATAGGGTTAAGAATAGTCAAACTTTAAATGACAAGCAAAGTCATCATCATTGTCCAAGTCTCATCAAGAAATGGTATACACCATTTAAGCATCATCAAGCTGTAAAAAAAAGAGAAAAAATAAAAATAAAAAAACAACTGAAGATAGCAGTTAATCTTTTCTCTGATCATTTGGGCATTTTCTGGAACACCTGCTGGGCTTTCGAAGTTTTGGCAATTTACAAAATTTTAGTGTACAACTTATGCAATTTTAGCGATTGTTGGACAAATCCGAGCTGTAAATCGAAGTGCAATAGGGTATAATGACTCTTAACCAGAATAGTAACACATAGATTTGCGCATTTAAATAACGGGTAATTTCAGGAAAACGCCAAAAAAGAGAAATTCATACATGACGGGTGTTTGCTACCTAGGGAGCTAATTCTAACTCACCACGCTCCCATTATCTTGTTACCGGTTTTTTTAGAAAAAAGAAAGGAAAATTATCATCCGCGACTGAGTATGTTATCATAGTAATGGCCTGCACAATTGCTCAAACAGCAAAGGAACGCAAATGACGAGTAAAGAAACACAGGCATGAACATCACCTTCTTTCTGATTCGAGAATGGCGGGCAGTCCTATCTTCTCTTCGGGTCTTGGCTTTGGCTTCCACCACGAGAGATGACGATAATGGGTTCGAACTTGGCCTTGAAATCGAGGTAGGAGCTGCCACTAGCCTCGGACCCATCCATGATTGCTGGGAAGAAGCTAATGCACAATGAAGGAACGAAAGTGAAGTAGCAGACATTATCTAATTCTCCGTTTTTATCACCCTCTTTCAACACCCAGACAGAACCACCCGCATGCTTCTATCCCGCTTTTTCACGCTCTGGCTTCACCTTATCCTTTTGCTCCCATCCCCGCGCCGGTGCCATTTCCAGAACATGCATTTAAAAGCCCATTGGGCCTTCCACTTCGCACAACTCAAATAGATTTTTGGGCTAAAGCTCCATAATAGGTTTAGGTTAGAACCAACCAGCCCTTCAGCCTTTCCTCGAATCATTTCCTCTCCTTTTTTTTTTTTCTCTTAAAAGAAATATTTAGTCAATTGTATTTTAATAATTTTTTATACAGACTCTTTCTTCTCGACCTATTTGACTCTCTGACCGCAGTTATTTAGGTGGTATCCCGAGATTAAAGAGATCGAATTCCACCCGGGAACACACGAAACAAAGATATGAACTAGGTAAATAAAAATGAAAAAGAGATGTTTTCAATTCATCAAAAGACTGCCTCTTGAATCACTGACTCAATTAGTAGAGGCATGATAGAACAGCACCCCATATGAGTAAGCAGCATCTTGTAACTTTGGTTATTCGGTAAATTCTTTTTTTAGCTCAGCACTTGTAGTTTAAAAATAATTAAAAAAATATGTTATCCTTTAATATGTAATTTTTATTTAATTTTTAAAAATATAAGTTTAATATGTAATTATTTTTTTTCTTATTATATTTTGTTAATTTTATAAATTTCAAAATTTTAAACTTATTTAATAAATAAAATAATTTTTAATCTGTCCAAAAAAGAAAAAAACAAACCATTCACCCACTGTCGAAAAAAAAAAATTCTCCCCACAGTAAAAATTCTTAGAAAACAGCATTTATTGCAACTCATAAATACACAAACCAATAGCAACCCTCAGAAGTATCAGATGAAGTGTCCGTAAATGATGTTTAAATTGATTTACTTTTCGGTTGGAATTTTCATTTGTTCACAAAAGTTTGTGTGTGTGTGTGTATATAAATATTAGACCCGATTGTGGATTAAATTTTGAAACTTTATTTTTCATCAAATTTTGAATTAAACAAAAGCCAAAGTTATCTTCCCCATAATTAGCTCTTACATAAAATATTTTCAGAAAGGTTAAAAACAGCTCTTGCAAAATAATGTAGCACCTTTCACATAAACAACAAATGATACTGGCTTCTCCTGCTGCGTAGTATGATATCTACATCGACATAGCTTGCTGCACATGAATATCAGCCGTGTATGGCAGTTGAGAGCTAAGGTGACTTTTCTTAGTATGGTATTGTCAAGAGACAATCTGATATAGCTGGAAAACAACTTATAGAATTTAATTTATTTATTTTATTTATTTTTAAAAAGCCTCTAAACAGCATTTATATAATTGTTGAGTCTATGTTCCTAAACTAGATTGATCATTGATGTAATGTTTATGCAGTTTCAAATCTGATAGTATCATTTACTGGAGGTTGCAAATTAATCTTGCTATCATCTGCCAAATCTTTCAATCCTCAGTCGACGTAACTCCTCCAAAGGAAGATCACGAGAATCATGGAACCATTGATGAGGAGACGAATTACTCCCACTCCTACTGGTACCACACATCTCACATACACTTAACAAACCAGAATTGTCATATGTGCATGCCTGGCATCTCCATACACCAGATTGAGTAGCTCTTCCTGTCCGACTACCACCAACAGTTCCCCTACCAGAGATCCTTCTCCGCCGAAATCCAAATAAATCCCGTAAAAACTTGAGAGGCCAGTTCAATGCCCCAGTAAGACCTCTAATGAGAATAGTTAGAGGGTCTGAGCCTGAATAGGTACGCCTTAACCGGAGATAAAGCAGACCAGCAAGTATGCCCCCAAGGTGACCCAGAAATGAGACACCAGGCACCAACATTTGGATAAGAACCAATTCGGCCCAAGCAGCATAACGTGATGGTACTATCACTCCATGTACATAAGTGTAATTTTCTCCTTGAGAATTGAGAACAACTTTCATGGCAAACAGGACACCAGAGAATCCCACAGCATACTCAGTGTAGTAAGATCTCTCATAGTTGAAAAACAATAGAAGTGATTTGGATAGCAATAGAGTGATACCCTGTGATAAAGCAAGTAAGGCTGCGACCATAGAAGCAAATTCAGCACTCCCCATTGCAGTTTCCAATTGCATCCCCTTCCATAGAAGTGACAACATGTTGTATACCAGGTGAGGTTCTCCAATATGATAGAATGCTGACAAGAAGAAGCGCTTCAGGTCCCTGTGCTGCAAGACCATAGAATTAGATTAACAAGAGAACTGGAAGTCCCTTCCAAGTTAACAATCATAACATATTCAACATTAACCACATTACAACAAGAAATTCTCTTTTATTGTTAACTATAGATGAATAAATAGAATATAAAAGATGGTTTCACAGTCCAATCACTTTCCCCATCAATTCTTAATGTGGGTAAAAAATAATCCTAAGTGGAGGAGAGATGGCTGGTGGCATTATTCTCAGCTTAACCTTTTACAATTAACGATGTCCCAGGGAAACTAGTCCACTACTCTACTTGGATTGTAAAATGAAGAAATGAACAAAAATCAATTCTATATACTAACATAATGAAGGATACCAACATATTCATGTAGTCCAACAATCTTAATAGGCAAATTTGATTAGCTTACCGATCATCAGTATACCATCTATAGTCGATTTAAAGAAAACTACCTGATCTTAGAACTATCAAGGTCCTAAAAAAAATGTGCATACACTGAATCTCGCATTAAATTGAAAGCTACAACGTCTGCTTGAAATATTTAACTAATTGGTGCTCTCAATTCTTGGTTCACTGAAACTATGAAGATTCTTTCACCTTAAAGCTGTCTACTAAAATGTATACCTATGAAGCATGTACACTTTAGATGTCAGTTGTGTCTATGTCCCACACGAGCGCCAAAACATCTGTATGGGACTAGACGCCACATTTCAAAATTTTTTGGACTCTTTAGATTTTGCAACGATATTTGGGTCCCTTCCATAATTCTAAGATGTGAACTCTACGCAATCCACCACTGGCAATGATTGCTCAACCTCTTATAAGGTGACGCTCTCCCATACCGAATTACAAGAGATCAATTCTATAGTACATGGAATCATGGTGTGAAACAAAACAAATACAGCACAACTATAGTAAATTTTGTTGTCATCCAAGCAACCCAACATGAATAAAATTTGTCCCGTATTAAAAAACCAAGAAAACTCACCTTGAGGATGAGGTAGGGATTAAACCACACCTCATCGATAGTAGGAAGAACAGAGTCCAAGAAGGCAGGCCTCAAATAAATGAGAGTATTTGCAGCAATAAGGCCAGCAGTGACGGGGGGTTTCCTCTCTGACCTATAATACTCGCTCAATGTGTGAAGCGCCAACAGTGGCAGCATTCCTCTTGAAACCCTTCTCCCAATTCTCACATCCATCCTTCGATTGAATTTCCCTATCTTCCTTACAACGATCCTGGAAGCAGAATGCGAATGCAGAAACCGGTTTAATCCCCAATCGAACGAACCCTGAGATAGACACCCCTTGGCCTTGGCCACCAAGAAACGTATATTTGTGTCAAAGAAAGTTCCAGACGTTTCCTTCGCGTTTCTTGCTATAGGCAGTGACAACTGTAAACTAACGCATGAAACGGCGTTGTTGAGTTGCAAGCAAAACGTCTTGTCGTACTTGCGGCAGATTAAAACAGGTTTGGACGACCTCTCGTTTTAGGACCTTTTGGTTCTTCTTTCATTCATAGGAGGCTTTCTGGTTTCTGCTGTCGCCTGTCAACTTGTAAGAGAACTCCTACTCCTTTTTCTTCTGATAATTTTAACGGCACTACCAATTTATCTTATGGGTGTTAGAACTTGTTAGGTATCACAAAGTCAAGATTAAACACTATAAATTAAGTGCAATAAGAAAATCATTCAGTCATGTATTTTATCAAATATTAGTTGGTGGAGGTTGATTTTTCAGCCATGCATTTTGTCAAATATTGGTTGGTGAAGGTTAATTTTTGATACAGTAAAATTAATATAAATAGAGCATCAGTTGAAGCATTCTATATCATCCCTTCCTTCTCTCTTCATCCATTTAGTGAAGTTCTTTGTAAGAATATTTTGAGAGCCTTGTGAGAGTGGATTTGGAGAACTAAGAAGTGGAGAGAGTGTTTGAGAGAAAATAGAAATTCTGAGAGGAAAGCTTTAGTGAGAAAATTGTGAGTAATTTTCTTGAGTGTCATTGAGTTGTGAGTGTTGTAAATATTGTGTATATTTTCTCTTTTCAGTAAAACGATCTACGGTAAATCCGGAGATATAGGCACAATTGGCTGAACTCCGTTACCAAATTTTTGTGTGTTTCCACTATTATTTCTTATTCACACTAATTTGTCTTATAGAAAAATTTGTGTTATTTCCCAACAACTGGTATTAAAGCTTGATTGTGGTGAATTCTGTCAAATTTTTGTGAGATTACTATTCACATAAATAGTAAATTTTGTGAATAGTGAAATATTGTCAGTGGTACCGGTTTGTTGATGTAGGTGTTTTAATACACAGTGGTTTGCAAAAATAATCAGAAACAATATGGAAGAAGTTAAATTCGAGTGGGAGCGATGGTTGCAGATGAAGGGAAGTTGAAAATTGAAAAGTTTAATGGTGCAGACTTCGGCTTTTGGAAGATGCAGATCGGGGATTATCTGTATCAGAAAAATCTATATCAACCTCTCTTAGGAAAGAAGCCAGAGTCCATAAAAGAAGAAGACTGGATCCTTCTAGAGAGACAAGCATTCGGAGTTATAAGATTGATGCTATCTTGCAATGTTGCTTTCAACATAGCAAAAGAAAAGACCACAATGGGTCTTATGACAGCTCTCTCTAGTATGTATGAGAAGCCCTCTTCCTTAAACAAATTTTACTTGATGAGGCAGTTATTCAATTTGCGGATGACGGAAGGCGCATCGATAGCTCAACATCTCAATGAACTCAATATAGTGACAACTCAGTTGAGTTTAGTTGGGATTGAATTTGATGAAGAAGTACGAGCATTGATACTTTTGTCTTCTCTACCAGAAAATTGGAATGCTACTGTCACGGTTGTGAGTAGCTCGTCGGGAAGCAATAAATTAAAATTTGATGATGTTCGTGATACAGTTCTTAATGAACAAATCCGACAGAGAGAGATAGGTGAATCATCAACCTTTTCAATATTGCATACAGAGTCAAGAGGAAGAAATTCAACCAGAGGGAATGGATGTGGTAGATCGAACTATCGAGGTAGATCCAAGGACAGGAGGTCCAAGTCTAGGAATTCCAATAATTTTCATAACTCGAAGATCGTCGAGTGTTGGAATTTCTAAAAGACCGAGTACTACAAAAATCAGTGCAAGAGTGCACTGAAGAACAAGGAAGCGAAGATAGAGGAAAATTTCGCTTTTACCTTAGGAAAAGATGATGTATTGATATGCTTTTTAGAGAGCAAGGAGGAGTCATGGATGTTGGATTTTGGAGCATCATTCCACGCTACTTCAAAAAGGGAAATCTTCGAGAGGTATATCCCTGGAAACTTTGGAAAGGTATACCTTGGTGATGATCAACCCTGTGATATTATTAGCAAAGGTGTAGTAAAGATTAAGTTGAACGAGTCTATTTGAGAGCTGAAGGATGTCAAAAATATTCCTGACCTCTGAAAGAACTTAATCTCAATAGGGTAGTTAGCTAGTGAAGGTTACACTACAACCTTCCATGGTGATGATTGGCAGATCTCAAAAGGTGCAACGACAGTTGTCCGAGGCAAAAAGAGTGGTACTCTTTACATGACAGCAGGAGCATGCTGTTCAATTGCAGTAGCAGTAGGAAATGAAGATCCCAATATTTGGTACCAAAGACTTGGCCACATGAGTGAGAAAGGGATGGAGATTATACACTCGAAGGGAAAACTTATAGGACTACAGTCAATAGAAATAGATATGTGCAAAGATTGCATACTTGGAAAGTAGAAAAGAGTTAGTTTTCAGACAAGTAGCAAAACCTTAAAGAAGGAGAAGTTAGAACTTGTTCACTCTGATGTTTGGAGACCAATGACCACTTCATCTATTGGTGGAAAACACTACTTCATGACTTTAATCGATGATCACTCTAGAAAGGTATGGGTTTACTTTCTAAAACACAAATCTGAAGTGTTTGAGACTTTCAGAAAATGGAAAGCCACGGTCGAAAATGAGATAGGTCTAAAGATAAAAAAACTCAGAACTGACAATGGTAGTGAATATGAAGACACCAAGTTCAAAAAGTTCTATTATGAGCACGGGATCAAAATGGAGAGAACCGTGCCGAGTACGCCTCAACACAATGGTGTAGCTGAGCGTATGAACCGAACATTGACAGAAAGAGCCAGAAGTATTCGTGTACAATTAGGTCTATCGAAATAGTTCTGGGTAGAAGCAATCAACACAGCAGCTTACTTGATCAATCGAGGTCCATCAGTTCCATTGGAGCATAGAATACCAGAAGAGGTATGGAGCAGAAAAGAAGTAAAATTCTCACATCTAAGAGTTTTCAGTTGCATAGCATATGTGCATATTAGTGATCAAGGTAAAAATAAGCTTTATCTTAAATCTAAGAAATGCATTTTCATCGGCTATGGTGAAGATGAGTTTGGATACCGCATTTGGGATGACGAAAACAAAAAGTTGATCCGCAGTAGATATGTGATTTTCAACGAACGAGTAATGTATAACAACATGCATAAAACTGATGCCAGCAACTCAGAACAGAGTGGGCCAGTATTTGCATATACAGATGATGTCCCAAATAGTCCCATGATAGAGCCAATTATAGTAAGTCCTCAGCTAGAGGACCTAATTGGACAAAGCAATACACAACAGTCTGACACAACACAACCTCCTACTCCAGCTCTTGTATTGAGAAGGTCTTCTTGGCCTTATATGTAACAACTTTTTATTATTACTATTATACAATATAGAGTTTACATAAATGTCATCAAGAATATCATATGATGAATATCAATTTTTTCTCATATCAAGCTACCTCGGTCAGGATCAGTATTTTTTACTCTTCGGTACGGGTTTTTCTCGCTCCGTCTGACATGGCCCACTTTCTCTTTCTTTTCTCATTAACATAATCATAACCGTTGGTAGGACGTCCCCTACTGGTGCACCATACGGATTTGTCATGTGACCGTGCTCATTTCTTTTCTTTTCACAATAATAGCCAAAAATATGCTTTCAATAACAAGAATGTTCATTAAAATATAATTATTACAAAAAATATTGGTAACCATGCCATGAACATAACCATGTCAAATATCACTTTATAAAATATTTCCATGTCAAAATTTCACACTTAAGATGGTAAGAAATTCATGCAATGGCAATGACTATGGCATATACTAGTCATTTATTATTTTCATTTTTAAGATTCTTTTTTTTTTAAATATTAATTTTATTTCTTTATTTTCTTGATGCAGGTTTTCATCCTATCTGACCTTCTCTTACTAATCAGAGAATAACTTCCTCAATTTAACTCCAATTTATGTTATCTTGATATCAATTTAAAAACAAAACAATTATTTAAAACTCTTATGTTGAACAGTTGAACGAAATATTAAGAAATCTTGGTGATATTACTCCCTCAAAGAACATGTTATTTCTTCTCGGGTAGGTTCTGACCTCTACCTACTAATTGTCCATATCTCTCTCATAATAATTTTGAATTAAGTGATTCCAGTGGTTAAAAATCCGTGACACATATAGCTATAATTCTTATGTTAACCATTTATTTTAATTCCCTACAGAATATTCCCAGAAATTAAAACACAAAAGCTATTCTAATATATTCTTCCCTGATTAACCATTTTTTGACCATTGTTTACTAATCGGACTATATCTACCTCATATGGACTCCAAATTGAGTGATGCCAGTGGATAAAATTCTTTGACACATATAGCTATAATTCTTATGTTAACCATTTATTTTAATTCCCTACAGAATGTTCCCAAAAATTAAAACACAGAAGCTATCCTAATATATTCTTTCCTGATTAACCATTTTCTGACCTTTGCTTACTAATCGGACCATATCTATCTCATATGGACTCCAAAGTGAGTGATTCTAGTGGGTAAAAATCTGTGAGACATACATCTACATTTTTCATGTTAACCATTTATTTTAATTCCTTATCAATGCTTCTCAGAATTTTAAAAACAGAAGTATAAAAGTTTGCTACCCATAGCCATACCTATGCAGAACTATCTACACCAACCTAAGTATTCAAACATACATAATATGTAACATGATATAGCAACATCCATGACCAATCATTAAAGTTCTAAGATCAAAATCTAATATAAATATTACAAGTTTCAAAACTTTTCTTTAAAAAAAAATATTGTTAAACTTACCTGGAGCACTTAGTCCTCTAGACTTCTCCTTCATCTTTCTTCCTTTCTTCCTCTCCTTTCCTCACTCTACCTTGCTTCTATTTTTCCTCTCCCTCACATGGACGAAAATTTTAATGTTGTAAGGGTGGATTTTGCTTAAATAGACCATCAAATAATTCAACTTTCATGATCACGGGTCTACCTTATCACAATTAGGATACACTTGGTTGAATTTTTGAAAAACAAACAACTTATGTTCTTGTCTTCCTCTTCCTTAGTCAAGATATGCATAGCAAAAGGAGATTTGTATTTTGAAAATTATGATAATAAGTTTCTAAGATAAGGGACAAGGTCCCTTTGATTTAGAGATTCATTCCTTTTTCTTTTGTCTTAATCAAGTATGATAGGTTTGTCTTTTTAGGTGGCAATTTTTTAGCCCTTGAATCTCCATTATTTGGTTGAAATTATTTGTGTGGGATAGGAATATTTTGTCCTAATGCCATGTATTATCATACCACTTGCTAAAATTATGAGTGTAGGATATAGATGTTTGGTCCTAAAGCCTTATATTATCATACCACTTGCTAAAATTATGAATGTAGGATATCACACCATTTGCTAAATTTTTGTCTTAATGCCATGTCACCTAATCTTGATTACACCATTATTTTATCACTTTACTTTTATTTTTATTTTTATTTTTCCTCTTGGGTTTGGGCTCATTCTTGCCCATTTTCTTTACTTTGGTTAAAATTCTACCTTTCATAATGGGTTTGGTGACATTTTCATGATTTTTGGGCTACCGGTCCAATTCCTATATCCTAGTCCAAGTTTATGTTTTATTTCTTCATTGGGATATCCTATTGGCTTGCTAAAAATTCATTGGAAGTAGAAAAACTCTATATGAAGTGTCCATAGGTGAAAGACCAATTTATGGGTGGAGATACTAAACTTAGTAACTTTTGCTTTTAAATTAAGAAAAATTACCCTAATCCAATCTTCTTGAAATTTTAAGACCTTTACTTACTTCACAAAAATTTATCTTTCTTGCCTAAGAATTTCACCTTTCTTTAGCATGCTTTTTTCTAATATTTCCTCTTAGGTTTTATTTCTTTACCTATTCCATTAATATTAGAACATTTCTATGCATACACGTAAGGTGAAGAATTTCTAAGGATTATATTTTCTTAAATATATAAAAATTGTCTAATAAATTTTATTTTCTTAATTAAATATTTATGTACCTTTATCAATAAAAGAAATGAAATTAGGGATGTTACTTTGAATACTCTTGTACTTTTATTAATACATGAAGCAAAATTAGGGATGTTACATTATATGGCTAACAAGAAATATATAAACTACCTGTTGTTGACTGATGGAGGGGAGCCTAAATGTTATGATAAAGCTTGTCAGATTGAAGATGTTAGCAAGTGGGAGCTTGCCATGAAGGACGAGATGAAGTTTCTAATCTCCAACCAGACATGGAAACTAGCTAAGTTACCCTTAGGAAAGAAGGCATTTCACAACAAATGGGTGTATCGGGTGAAAGAGGAACATGATAGTTCCAAGAGATGCAAAGCCCGACTGGTTGTCAAAGGATTCCAGCAGAAGGAAGGAATTGACTACACTGACATTTTTGCTCCAGTTGTGAAGCTCAATACTATTAGAACAGTGTTGAGTATTGTTGCCATTGAAGATCTTTATCTTAAGCAGTTAGACGTGAAGACCACATTTCTTCATGGAGATTTAAATGAGGAGATATACATGCATCAACCAGAAGGTTTCTCAGAAAGAGGGAAGGAGAACATGGTGTGCAAACTCAAGAAAAGCTTGTATGGCCTGAAACAAGCTCCAAGACAGTGATATAAAAAGTTTGATGGTTTCATGCACAAGGAAGGCTTCCATAAGTGTAATGCCGACCACTGTTGTTACTTCAGGAGATATAAGTCTAGTTATATCATTTTACTACTTTATGTTGATGACATGTTAGTAGCAGGATCAAATATCAATGATATCAGAAGATTGAAGCAACAATTGTCAAAAGAATTTGACATGAAGGACTTGGGTCCAGCAAAGAAAATTCTTGGAATGCAAATCACTTGAGATAAGTATAAGGGAATTTTATAGTTATCTTAGGCAGAGTACATCAACCGTGTTTTACAGAGATTTAACATGGGCAACGCCAAGCCAGTCAGCACACAATTGGCCAGTCACTTTTAATTATCCAAGGATCAATCCCCTCAGACAGAGGAAGAAAAAGAATTCATGGCTAAGGTTCCTTATGCCTCAACCATGGGAAGTTTGATGTGCGCGATGGTCTGCACGAGACCAGATATTGGCCATGCAGTGGGAGTTATTAGCAGGTTCATGTCAAATCTAGAAAAAGCTCATTGTGAAGTTGTAAAGTGGATTTTGAGATATCTACGAGGCACTACAGAAAAGTGTTTGTACTTTTGTAAGGGAGAATTAAAAGTACAAGCTTATGTAGATGTAGACTTTTGCGGTGAAGTCGATCACCGAAGAAGCACAATCGGCTATATATTCACTGTTGGAAGTCCAGCTATTAGTTGGATGTCGCAATTATAGAAAATTGTCACTCTATCCACTACAGAAGCTAAGTATGTAGCGATGACTGAAGCTATTAAAAAAATGATATGGCTTCAAAGTTTGCTAACTGAGTTGGGATTCAAATAGGAGAGGAATGTTCTGCATAGTGATAGTCAGAGTGCTATATACTTGGCAAAAAATTCAGTATTTCATTCCAGAACCAAATATATTGGACTTCATTATCACTTCATCAGATCTCTATTAGAGGATGAGATGTTAATACTGGAGAAGATCCAAGAAATTAAAAATCCAGCTAATATGTTAACAAAGATGGTGACTATCAACAAACTGAAGTTGTGTTCAACTTTAATTGGCTTGCAAGAATAACAAGACTACAAAGAATTGCTGCTTGGATCAATGTGTGAAGACAAATTGAAATCAGTCTTCAAGTGGGAGATTGTTAGAACTTGTTAGGCACCACAAAGTTAAGATTAAGCACTACAAATTAGGTGCAATAAAAAAATCATCCAACCATGCATTTTGTCAAATATTGATTGGTGGAGGTTGATTTTTCAACCATGCATTTTGTCAAATATTGGTTGGTGAAAGTTGATTTTTGGTGCAGTAAAATTAGTATAAATAGAACATCAGTTGAAGCATTCCATATCATCCTTTCCTCCTCTTCATCAATTTGGTGAAGTTCTTTGTAAGAATATTTTGAGAGCCTTGTAAGAGTGGATTTGGAGAACTAAGAAGTGGAGAGAGTGTTTGACAGAAAATAGAGGTTTTGAGAGGAAAGTTTCAGTGAGAAAATTATGAGAATTTTCTTGGGTGTCATTGAGTTGTAAGTGTTGTAAACACTGTGTATATTTTCTCTTTTCAGTAAAACGATCTGCAGCAGATCCGGAGACGTAGGCACAATTGGTTGAACTCTGTTACCAAATTTTTGTGTGTTTATACTATTATTTCTTATTCTCACTAATATGTCTTATAGGAAAATCTGTGTTATTTTCCAACAATGGGTTTGTTGGAAACCGCTTTGTCACTGTTGTTCTTGATGCTGTCAGGTATCATGTTCTTCCTTCTATGAATTCCTGAAACCCAATCTCTGTTGTATTTTAGTTTCTCCATTGTTAGGTGTCTTATCTTCGAATGATGAAGATTTTCGTAGATAGAACAACACATTTGTTGTTTGTTATGATACCACGATAATTACATAGGCACATTCGATTTCATTTTTTCCCATGTCATTTTGTCTCTCAAATTTGCTTTCGTTTCACCTCGAAGCCATTCAGTTCTTCCAAACGTATTGCCAACTTATGGTGTGACCCTATATATGTGGGGGTTTTCACATCGGAGAAATTCTTGTATAGACAACTAATTTTTGGTAGACTAAGCCAATAAGAAGCACTTACATGTGTATGCCAAAAGTGAGGTCCATTTAAAAGTTATGTGACTAGCAGAATTGGCTGCTACTGTTCAATGGCTTCAAATGATTCTGTACAAGAATTTCTCACATGCTTGCATTACTTTATTGGTAGATAAAAAAAATAAAAAAATTTCTTTTTCTGAGTAATTCTATACAACTGTGGAAACTGGAAAGGTCCTATGAGAAAAGGGTAATGAAGACATAGCTTGTAAACTGCAAAAATATAATCAACCTACCCCACATTGATGCTGATTTTTTTTTAATTTAATTGTCATTTGCATCTCGAGTCAATTGCTTTAATATAGATCTTATAATATTGTGTTGACATAATGAACTGCAGCTTTAGAACAAGTTCATCATATGTAGCAGAATCTAAACCATGGATTAATCAACTACAAGTTTTGAAGAAGGTGGTATCTAGACATGGATCGTCTACTAGAATTTTCAGAGACATTGCTAATCCATCTTAGACAAGTTTGCTGTAGAGAAAGGTGAATCAGTTGCTTATAGCCATTCAATAATACATCTTATGGGAATCATAACTAAATTTGTGACTTTTCCAATGATTTGATTACTTAATGGTATATCCATATGGTCTAGTGTTCTATTTTATAGAAGCCTTGGATCATACTTTGCATCTTGCTATGGTTGCTCAATGTTAATATCAGTTGACATATACTGTAGTGTTATGAGCCTGAGCTAACTTATTGTGTTGTATGAGACATGAGTTTATCAACTATTTTACATATCATGTAGCTCCTTTTGTAGATGTTGGGAATAACGGTGAACCAGCAATTGTTGAAGATAATTTACTAAATGAGGCAGTACCTCTCTCTTCTTGTTTGTACTGTTGTCTTACTTCAAGACCAGAATAGTTCTTCATTTTTCTTTTTGTAAAAGAAAAAATTTCTGAATTTAAATCACCTTTCAAGCAATGAGATGTAAATATATATATTTATTTACAGTTGGTTCAAAATGAAAAAAAATTCTCTATTGAGGGGGATGATTATGGAGACAGTTGTTTCCCTATCAATTCGAAAGATTTTATTACTTTTCTTTTTAAGGTAAAAAAATCTTTATACAATATGCCTTATAGATGTTAAATTTAAATTTGGAATAGCTTTTTAATCTTTACAATACCTGAGTTAATGTTAGTTTGTCTAAGTATCATAGTGCACAAATTAGAGGAGAGGCAAACACAAACAAGTAGCTGAACTTGCTTGTATCTTACTTGCTCAAATCATATCTATTAGAAAATGAAAAGTCTAATAAGGTCATATGTGGTCTTGCACTTATATAGAGCTCTTAAGAGCATCACCAATGGTGATACTTTCTAAAGTTACTTAAGTGGGCCCCACATTGTGATATCATCACTTTTTTTAAATAACTCTGCACTACTTTAAGCAACTCTGCACTTCAATGGTGTAACTCTCAAAAGTTCACTAAATATGTCCCACAGGTTACTCTAATCTTTATATTTTATTCATATTTATTTTTACTTAAAATATTAACTCATTTGCATTTTAATTTTAAAACAATAAATACATAAAAAAATTAAAATATATTAAAAATAATACAAATTTATTTCAAGTAATATTTTTTATAACAATAATTAAATATGATAAAAAATATATAACACGATATAATGAAAATAAAATACATAACATTATCTTAATTAATTCTATGTAATTCTCTAATAATGTCACATAATATTTCGTGATCTTGTCATTGTCTCTCTGTCATTTCAGATGTATCTTTGAAGAAATGATCTTTTCAAGTATCTTCAACTCCTTCAACTTCAACTCTTTCTCTTTTTACTTATTTTCTTCCGCCTTAATTCATATAAATTCTTCTGTGACAGTTATTCTGTGACTATGTGTTTCTTATATTACAGTAAAGTCGACATTGTCAAAAGAAGTTTCGGTTGGTTTCTCTCTGCCCTTCTTTTTTACTATCTTTTTTCCCATTGGCTGAACTATAGTAGGTAAGGTTAGGTCGTATGTGCATTTAAATGGAGTCCGCGAGTTAAAAGATGATGAGTACATTCCAGAAACAGAAATTTTTATTATTCTTGAAGAACTCTCACTTGATTCGGCTGTCCATTTAAGTTCATCTTTCAGTAGTTGCTATGCATGCTCAAATTTGAACTGTTCGCCTTCATCTTGACAAAAAATAGTATTTGCATCAGCTATAATATCATTTTCTGAGCTTTCACTTTTTTTTCTATAAATAGTTTGTTTGTAGCACCCAACGAACTTTTGAACTATACTATTCATCCAATGCCATCGAGATTTTAGTTGAACAAATTCCTTTTTTCGTAACCGACCACAATAATTATTATAATTATCTTTGATCCTTGACCAAAAACTATATAATTTTTAATCAACACTAACAACTGCATCCTTTGAAATGTTGAGTCATGCTTGAATAAGAAGTGTATTCTCTTCCATTGTGAACCTGACTTGAGATTTTTTATTTATTTGTATTTCCTCCTCCTTCATCGAGCACAATGTTTTTCAAATCGACTTGGGTAGAAAATTGTGAAACTTGAGATTCGGACATAGACTCAACTGATATTTCAGATTCTTGATTAGTGGACTCTACACCACTAGTACCCATTGGATGAAGCCTGTAAAACATGGCGGGATTGGTTGGTTGGAATGAAAACATAGAAAAATTTTCAGTATTTGGATTACTTTGTGATTTAGAAAAGATGGATAAATTTGAGAATTTTCGTTAGTAGGAGATTGATAATTTTGCATAAAATGTAAAAAAGAATTCAAATTAAATTGATTGGAATCCATTTGTCAAAACAAATGAACTTGTGAATTGAAGAGAAAGACAAGGAGAATTGAGGATTTGCATGAATAAATTTTTCAAGATGAGACCCAATTTATAGAAAAAATTTGATGCACTCCAAGGCAACATTTTCAAAAAAAAAAAAAAAATTCTTCCAACAGCTAATTTTTAACGACATAATTTCTAATGGTTTGATCCATTTGCAGAAAGGTTTGGTCTGATCCATTTGTAGAAAGCTTTTATTTTTTCCTTTACAATTGATTTACAATCTCCCACGCTGAGCTTTATTTTTTATTTTTATATCATCTCCATTTTTATATCATCTTTAATTTTCAATGCATCATAATTTTTATCTATTTTCCAACGCCAATGCATTCTAGAATCTTCGTTGAAGACTCTGGCTTTCCTTTATTTTCCTGAGCCACTCAGTTTCCTAGTAATTTGGGAACCTTCATTCTTTTTCTCTTTGAGCCCATTCAGTTTCCCTGGCTATCCTTTGCAATTTTGAAACCTTCAAGGTTCTTCTTTGACTTTTAGTTTCCCTCCTTAGCTTTCGCTTGCTTTCGGTTTTCTTCCCAATCCCTGGCTTTCGATTTCCTTCCATGGGGTCCTTGACTTTCGGTTTCCTTCTATGGGGTCCCTAGCTTTCAGTTTTTGGCTTTCGATTTCCATTGGTTTCCCTTGAATTTCCCCCTTTGAACCCTTGGTTTCTTGAATTTTTTCGAGGCTATGAACCAATGGTCTCCTTGGATTTCCCCAAGGATGTGAACCCCTGGTTTCCCCTAGATTTGTCCAAGGCAATAGCTAGCGAGGTCTCTTCCCTTGGTATTTGAAGGCTGGTCTCTCATGGCTTCAAGATTTGAATCCATCTTCGCATTGAAGGAAATCGATTTGATTTATTTTTTGGAGTTATGGTTTTTGGTTGTGATTTTTGATTGTGATTTTGGTTGGATTTTCTAGATTTTTTATTGTGGTTTTTTATTGTGATTTCTGGATTTCTAGATTTTTTATTGTGATTTCTAGATTTTCTCTTCATTTTTCGATTTTGCATGATTCCCCTAATTTTCTTTTCTTCTTCGTTCTCCGAGTTTCTGGTTTCCTTGTTGATTTCTATTTTTGATTTTTGGTCGATTTTTGTTTTTGATTTCCGGTTGAGTTTTTCTTTTCATTTAAGGATTATGTTGATTCCATATATTTCTTCTTCGTTCTCCCATGACTTCTATTGATTTCTAATTTCTCGTTGATTTCTGCTTTCCATTTCAGGTTATGTGGATTGATGCAAAAGATAGAAAGGGAAATCAACGACATAGCAGTTGATGGAGGAAGGAAATAGAGCCAATGAATTTTTTAATAGTTTTGTTCTTGAATTTGGGTATAACCAATATTGCTTGCTAAAGCAACAGTAGTGCCACGATGGAGCACTCCAACGGTTGAAAATAGATAAGATGCATTGCTTGTTTGACTTTGTGATTTAAGCAACTCCCGTTGGATATGCTCTAAAGCCTCCAACTTATGGGCACATGAAACAAATTTTTTTTCCCGCAATCAGATATTTACCATAACATGCATAACACTATTTTTTGTTTTGAAAATAGATACAGATATGTTCTTTTATGTATACACATTATACAGACCAAGTTATAAATGTCAAAATAACAACAGAAGTAGGAATCTTGCCTGTGGCGGTCAGAGTACACTCTAGAATACAAACATAGTATAATTCAAAAACTATGAGCCTTGGAATCAACGTAGATTCACCTAGAGAATATGTCACATAACTGATCATCTATTTGTAGAATCAAACTTTGTATCCTTATATGAAAAATATGAAAATATCGTGTGGTGAGTTTGACAATTCAGTGAGTAGATAATACCTCCTATAACCTCTTAGATCAATATATAGATGTACTCATATTTCAAAATTTGTCACATAGAAAATACGATTCGGAAGTACATCTATATAAAATTCGCATTTCAAATATTTCACATGAAAATGTTAGGAGGAAATCATATCAAAATCATCAAATATTCTCAAGCATACAGTAACAGATGATGTTATGTTCAGCTATATAAGTTATAATAAAATATTAAGTTTTTGAGATAAAGTCATAACTTTCGTTAATGTATAATTAACATATTATATATGTACTGAAAATTCACTCTTTTTACATAATAATCAAGCATGTTACAGCTCTCAATACACTCAATTCACTCATTTGCTATATGTATAGTGACCGATCGACTACAATCAGAATAAATGATCAGAGAATGTAAGTTTATCACCCATCTGCCTCTTTACATTACTACTGTCACCTGGTTGAAGCGGCCTTCTTTTGGCTTACTTAAGCTAATAGGGCGTCTCCTACCCGTTGATATTCATCTATATATATATATATATATATGCATATTCATCAAATGCAATGTATAATTATCAAGCAACTCATCATGAACTTTACACTTGACATTCAATCATAATTAGCAACTTTATAGCTTACAGATCAATGCCTCGTGCACATAATATTTACTTTACTAAATAATAATAAAAACATTTAGAATCATATATTAAATAAGTTTCAAAATCTATTTACAAAACCATACTCTTCTTGAACTATATGTCACATTGTAAAATATTCAAATAATTTAATTCATTTCAGAGACACATAAAAGTATAAATAATTTGTAAATATAATTAATTATACATTTAAAGTTCAAGAAGAGTATAGGGTAAGTCATAGAAAGAATTATCTACTCACAGGGTAAGGGCTGCAAATTGGACAGCCCCAAAATGTACGTTTTCAATTCGAATTTGATCAAATAAACCTCAAAAAAATATCCGGAGAGTCTAAAAACTTAAGAAATGACTCCGGAAACTTGGTCAATTGATAGCTACTGTTCATGGCCAAAACAAACTATTTATGTTGAAAATACTGTTCATACACTGTTCGGACACTACTCACAGTTACTATTTATCGAAGACCAATATGCAAAATTAGAGTACTAAATTATGTTGTTTGACCTTTAAATTTATCATATAACCAATACTCTATATTCTTAACAAAAATCCCAACTTGAAAGTTTGAAAAACCATAAAAAATTTAACATTTTGAAAAAATTACCTATAAATTACTATTCATGATTTTTCGGCAAAATATCAAGTAACTTTTGGCGAAATTGATTAGTAGGTTTTGAAACTCCGAGTCCAACAGTACTTCGGTATCTCAATTAGATACATATATTAGAAGAAATTTTATAGAGAAGTTGAGAAACATAGAGAGAGAAAATGAAGGAAGGAAAAAAAATGGCAGAATGCCGAGCCTTCTTCTCTCCCGTTTGTTTTTGCCCCCTCTTTTTTTAATTAATTATTATTCTTATTTAACAATTGAATAATGAGATTTATTTATATGTATATATACATATAAATATTATTGTTCATTTTAAAATATCTTAAAAATTTCTAAAAATTTATATTATTGCAAAACTTTAGTTGTACTTTTAAATCATAACTTTTCTTGATAAAAAGTTTAATAAAAAAAATCACAAAATAAATATCTTTATGCATAATAAAAGAAAAAATATTTCTAAAAATAAAATAAAAATTTATTAGTGGCTAATATAATTATTTTAAGCAAAACAAAAATTAATTTAATTAAAAGTATATTTGCTTTTAGCAAAACATAATTATTTTTTAAAAAATAACAATATATTTGTTTATAGTAAAATATTATTATTTAAAAATAAAAATTATGGGATATTACATTCTTCCCCCTTAAGAAATTTGGTTCCCGAATTTCAACCCATCCTACCACATGTAGGGAATGAAGTTAAGGCATAAGTTACAGTTATTAACTTCACTACTCAAACTATTGAGGATATTTCTTTTGTATATCATTTTTACTTTAAAAAATAATACTCTTTACTTGAGTGATTTTGCTATATAACCTTAACCATAGAGATTTTTTTTTCAGCCATAAGTTCTTCACTTATCAATCAACAATAATCATTAGTTTTTTCTCATAATTAAATTAAGTTTTTGTTCAATTGAATTTCTTGAGATCCAATAACATGAGAAGAATCTGATAGGTACTTTCTTAGCATTAATACAAGAAAAATTGTACCAATATCACTTTATCTTGATGGCAAAGCTAGACAATATATACTATGTATACTTTATCCAAATTTTCAAAATAGCCTACATATTAGAGCTTAACTTTTTCCTTCTTTCCAAACCTCATTACATCTTTCATGAGTGAGTCTTTCAAAAATATTTAGTCACCATTTGATAATTTTTAGTGCTCAATATTCTTGGTCCTTATAGACTTTTGGTCTGTATTGAATTTCTTGTATTATTCTTCTAATTAATTTCATTTTATCAACGACATCTTACAATAAGTATGACTCTACTTAGTCATTTAACAGAAAGTTTGTAACATCTCTTACATAAGACTTTAAGTCATCTAATATTATTTTATTATTGGCAAATTCTGCTAAGAGATCTCCCACCAAACTCGAAAACATATACTTGAAGCATGCTTTCCAAACTAACATCATCAATTTAAGTTAATCTTATTTTATCTATTGCATGTTATTCCAAATTAGATTACAAAAGCATAACTTTACTCAACTTACCCACCTATTAAGAGACCTGCGATGTTTCATATAAAACCTCAAATAGTGTCATTTGTATATTGGCTTGATAATTACTTATATGGGTAAGTTCAACTAAAGATAAATGATTTTTTTTCACATTTTCACCAAAATTATATAAAGATACTTGAAGTATAACTTCTAATGTGTAAACACATCATTTAAATTTACTATCAACTATACTATAATCTAACTAAGATCCTGAGGCTTCTTAAATAGCTCTCCTAAAACAATATATTCAATTCTTACTTGCTGACTCACAAAACAATGAAAAATATATCACTTGTATCTTCTTTTACCATTATACTAATACAAATATTTTAAATCTTAGTATATCCCATCAATATTCAAAATCCATGGCTTCTTCTAAAATCTCATTTCTCAACATAATTCATATCCTAGATACTAGACTCAATTTAGTATAGTATAAACCCTTAAAACAAATATATTAATTACTTACATTATTTTTGGACATGGTTCTCAAAATATTCTCTATATTTCCAAATTAAGAGTTCAAAGATTAATTTAAATCTTACTTCTCATATTTTATTCTTCAATAATTTTAACACCACTAATTCTCTTGATTACATTCGTTAAGCACCATAAGGCCATCATCTGTCTATTTCTTTCAAAATCTCTATTACTTTAACCTACTAACCACTTGAACACTATAATAACTTAGTTTTAAAGAAAGAAAATTCATTCTCCTTGTAATAAGGAAGAGAATCTTATATTTAATGTCAAACATTAATAAAGAATGATACAGTAAAAAAAGAGAAATACATAATAGAGCATGGTACCAAAATAAGAAGTCAGAAGTTTGGACAAAGCATTGAAATAAAATTAAAATCGGTGGTCGTAATTCTTGAAAATCTATAAACAAAACCTAACTGCTATTTCGACAAAAATTGGTAGCCACAAGTTCTGAATATATGTGCTAAAATCTATTTTAAAACTGTTGGTATTCAGTAGAAAAATAGCAAATGCAAAAGAAGTATTTCTGAACTTATAAAAGTTTGTAAAGAACAAAGAGCACGTAGTTAACTGGTAGGATACAGTTGGTTGCTTTAAAACAGATATAATCAATCAATTGTAAAATAATCAATCTAAATTAAAAAAATTTAAAATAACTAGTCAACTTAATAATACCGATAGTTGACTGGCAAGAACATTGGGAAAACAAGAAAAATAATTTGATTGTTTTTTTCAACAATTAACTGGTTTGCACTTTCACTCTTTTTTTCTAGAATAATGCCTATTACCTACAACTTTGCTACAAAAATCAAGATATCAATGCTTCATCAAGGACAACAAGGAAAATAAATTTTTTTGGTGATGTCTTAACCTTATTCTTTTTATGTGTTTAATATGAGTCACAATTACAACTACTGTACATATGCATACGTGCCGTCTTTTTTTTTTTACCTTTAATTTAGTTGATATCCACCAATCACTCGCATAACTGTTCTAATTATACCCGGCCTATTCGTATAGCTATTATAACTATGCTCTTCTCTGAATTCTATAAATGCATACGTTAGTATCTTTACCTTTATACTCAAAGTTAGGGTGAGTGTAGTTATGGAGAGAACAGCATTCCATCAGTTTCAAAATATTTGTATCTTTTGTAGTTCTAGTCTTGAAAATGATGGAGAGTATGTGAAAGCTGCACAAAACCTAGGTATGGCATTGGTCAAGAAAAAAATTCATTTAATCTATAGTGGAGGTAATTGTGGGTTAATAGGGTACATGTCTACAGCTGTACATGTAGGAGGATGTCAAGTTTTAGGTATTATTTCTATAACTCTAACTACATCCAACTTCATAGGAAAGACAATTGAAGAATAATTTAGGGTAGCTTCCATGCATGAGCGCATGGCTAGAATGATGAATAATGCTGATGCCTTCATTGCCTTACCAGGTAGTTTTGGTACTTTAGAGGATATTTTTCAAATAGTCTATTGGGGACAACTGAATATGCATCACAAACGATAGGTTTGTTAAATGTTAATAACTTCTTTGATGGTTTGTTGTATTTTCTTAATCAAGCTGTAGAACAAAAAATTATCTCACACTCAGCTCGACGAATTCTCATCTCAGCTTCAAATGTTGAGGAGTTGATTGATACTTTACAAGCATTTATTTATGTACCTGATCCAATTATGGTTCAAATAGAATAGACAGTAGACAACCGCAGGAAACACAAATTGGATTTGGATCTTCATCTTTAATAGTAATAGAACGTAGCCATTATTGTACCACTTTTACTTTCTTAGGTTCTACTTGAATACCATCTTTGCCAACTATACTCCCTCAGAGTTTGTAAAATTATCCTCAAATGTTACTTATGATCTTCTGAACTCTTGGAACATATTAATATATCGTCAATAAATATATTTACAATTTGATCCAAGAATGGTTTAAGTACTATATTCATAAAGTCTATTAATGTAGTTGGGAAATTTATCAAACTAAATGACATCGCTAAGAACTCATATTGCTCATATCGAGTCCTAAAAGTAGTTTTCAGAATATCTTCCTTCTTTATCCTTAATTGATGATATCCAGATCTCAAATCAATTTTTTTTTAAAATATTGAGTACACTATAGTTGGTCAAACAAATCATTTATACGAAATAATGGGTATTTATTACTCATTGTCACTTTATTCAATTATTTGTAATCTATGTATAGTCGTAGCGATCCATCTTTTTTTTTTCTCAAATAGAATTGGAGTACCCCAAAGAAGTATTAAGGCAATTAAATCCCTTATCTAACAAATGTTGCAACTGATTCTTCAATTCCTTAAGTTCAGTGGGTGCCATTCTATATGAGGTATAAACACTGGTTGGGTTCCAAGAAGTAAATCAATATCAAATTCTATTTATCGGTTCGGGGTAATCTTAGAAATTCCTCAATGAACATATCAAGAAATTCTGTAACCACTAGAACTTGATCTACATTAGTGTATTTCATATCTATATCTTTGACTACTAACAAATATTCTTGACACTTTTTTGTAATAACTTATGGGCTGTTAAAGTAGAGATTAGATTAATAGATACTTCACTACGGTCTCCTTGTATTAAGAAAGAAAATTTTTCAGGAATATTAAATTTAATCACCTTAAAGTGACATTTTAAAATGGCATGGCATGATACCAACCAATCCATTCTCAATATCACATCAAAATCTACTATATCTAGACAATGGGGTAAAACATATATTATATTTAGAATTGATCATATTTGGAATTTGTCTCAATTCTTTAAATTCTCTAGGATGCGTATCCCTTTCACTTTCAGGCAGTAATTGACCCATAGATACATCTTAAGATGTCACAATATTCAATCAACTTTATACTAGAAAATCTAACAATTTGGAATAGAAAGGAAATTGAAACCCTATATAATCCCTCAGCAACACCTGAAGTATAAATATGTCCGGCTCATATCCATACTAAAAGTCCTACTAAAGAATCTTTTGCTCTGATAGTCATAGAGAAACTTAATAATTTAATACCAACTTGTAATGCCCCTAACTTATGGGCACGTGAAACAAACTTTTTTTTTCTGCAATCAGATATTTACTATAACATGCATGGCACTATTCTTTATTATAGAAATAGATACATATAGGTTCTCTCATATATACACATCATACAGATCAAGCTATAAATGTCAAAATAAAGACAGAAGTAGGAATTCTACCTGTGGCGTTCAGAGCACACTCTAGAATACAAACACAGTATAATTCAAAAACTGTGAGCCTTGAAAGTAATGTAGATTCACTCAGAGAATATGTCGCCTAACTAATCACCTATCTGTAGAATCAGACTCTGTATTCTTATCTGAAAAATGTGAAAATATCGTGTAGTGAGTTTAACAACTCAGTGAACAGATAATACCTCCTATAACCTCTTAGGTTAATATATGAATGTACTAATATTTCAAAATTTGTCACATAGAAAATACAGTTTGGAAGTACGTCCATATAGGACCCGCATTTCAAATATTTCACATAAAAAATTAGGAGTAACTCATAAAAACCATCAAATATTTCCAAGCATACAGCAAAGGATGATGTTTTGTTTAACTGTATAAGTTACAGTAAAATATTATATTTTTGGGATAAAGTCATAATTTTCGTTGATGCATAATTAACATATTATATATGCACTGAAAATTCATTCTTTTTACATAATAATCAAGTATATTACAACTCTCAATAACACTTAATTCACTCATTTGTTATACACATAGTGACCGACCGATTACAGTTACAATAAGTGATCAGAGAATGTAAGTTCATCACATATCTGCCTCCTCACATTACCACTGTCACCCAGTTGGAGCAGCCCTCCATTGGTTCACTCAGACTAACAGGGTGTCCCCTACTCGGTACCGTCTCAAGCCATACAACCCATCGATATTCATCCACACACACACACACATACACACACACACACACACACACACACACACACACACACACACACACACACACACACACACACACACACATATATATATATATATATATATATATATATATATGTATATTCATCAAATGTAATGTATAATTATCAAGCAACTCGTCATGAACTTTACGCTTGCCATTCAATCATAATCAGCAACTTTATAGCTTATAGATCAATGCCTCGTGCACATAATATTTACTTTACCAAATAATGATAAATACATTTAAAACCACATATTCAATAAGTTTCAAAATCTATTTGTAAAACCATACTCTTCTTGAACTATATGTCACATTGTAAACAATTCAGATAATTTAATCAATTTCAGATACATATAAAAGTATAAATAATTTGTAAATATATTCAATTATACATTTAAAGTTCAAGAAAAATATAGGGTAAGTCATAGAAAGAATTATCTACTCACAGGATAAGGACTCTAGGTTGGACAACCCTAAAATGTACTTTTTCAATCTGAATTTGATCAAATAGATTTCAAAAACGTGTTTGGATGGTTCAAAAACTTAAGAAATGACTCCGAAAACTTGATCAACTAATGGCTACTATTCATGGTCAGAAAAAGTATTCATACCAAAAAATATTGTTCACACATTGTTCAGGCACAGTTTACCGAAGAACAAATTGTAAAATTAGAGTATCAAATCACGTTGTTTGACTGTTAAATTTATATATAATCAATACTCTATATCCTTAACAAAATCCTTAACTTGAAAACCATAAAAAAAATCTAGCATTTTAGAAAAATTACTTATAAGTTACTATTCACGATTTTTTGACGAAATTTCGGTGAACTTCCAACAAAATTGATCAGTGAGTTTTGAAACTTTCGTCGCCACAAATCCAACGGTACCTTTAATATCTCAATTGGATGCATATATTGGAAGAAATCTTAGAGAGATGTTGAGAAACATAAAGAGAAAAAATGAAGGAAGGAAAAAAAATGGAGGGATGCCGAGCCTTCTGCTCTCTCGTTTGCTTCTGCCCATTTTTTTTAATTAATTATTATTATTATTTAATAATTAAATAATATATATATATATATATATATATATATATATATATATATATATATATATATATACACACACACATATACATATAAATATTATTGTTCATCTTAAAATATCTCAAAAATTTATATTATTGCAAAATTTTAGTTACACTTTTAAATTATGACTTTTCTTGATAAAAATTTTAATAAAAAAATCATAAAATAAATATCTTTATGCATAATAAAAGAAAAAATATTTCTAAAAATAAAACAAAAATTTATTAGAAGCCAATATAATTATTTTAAGCAAAACAAAAATTAATTTAATTAAAAGTATATTTACTTTTAATAAAATATAATTATTTTTTAAAAAATAAAACTATATTTATTTATAGTAAAACATTATTATTTAAAAATAAAAATTATAAGATATTTCACTAAAAAATTTAAAAAATATTACAGTAATAAAGTACTAACTAATAAATACAAAGTGCCATATTTTAAAGAAATTAATACTAATGCCTTATTTTATAAATCCAGTGACTTGTTTTGAGGATCGTGGTTCATGCACCAAGCTTTGAACTTTCATAAATTGACTTCTAACAATCCTTCTTAATTTTAAATGTTTTAGAACTCCAAGCTTCTTTTGAAAATGAAGACACTTGTATCAAAAAAGTAATTTTGTAAAAATGTTAACAACTTGCTCATTTGCCTTTTAAAACTTCAATTTGATTTCACCTTCCTCAACCTTGGACATATTGCAAGACTTTGGGCGATAAAAAAGAAAAAAAGAAAAAAAAAGATCTATATGCTAGACTGGGACAAATTGCAAAAGTTGCGCTGACCAAAATCCTTTTGCAATATTCCATGCCCAGTACACTTTTAACTTGTAGGACATTTAGCCCCTATAAAACATGGACGTCGATATTAACAAGGACGTCGATACTAACATGCCACACGACATAAACACATTGACACATCAAGCTTAAAAAAAGGAATGCTATGGTAGGACACAATGCACAGTTTATATATATGTTTTAATTTTTTAAACTTTATATTGAGAGATCTACATTAAAAAAAACACACCTAACATTATCTTATATTTTAAGTACTTAAAATTAATATTTTTTTTTAAATCTATTAAATAAAAAGATATTAAACATATTATTCTAAGACTCACCATATTCGGCTTGGACAAAGGCGCACTCGGCACGGACGTCTGGGCCTGTTATACTAGATGAGGATCTAATAAAGTCAACTAACCGAACTTTGCTTTACATTCAATAGCCTACTGCAGGTGTGGTCTTCCTTCATTGTTGTAATGTGGAATGACTAGATCTCATTGAACCAATAGCGAAAATCCTACCACTCACATCCATCCCTACACCTTGCCCAGCTCCTCTTAGAATCATTTTAGGTTAAATGTATTTGTTTCCTCTAAAATAAGAGCATAATCTTTAGTTGCTTGCTTGGTATTTTGCAAATCTTGAACAAAATTACTGAAGAGACAAAAAAAAAACGTTTAACAATTAATATAAAATAAAATACAAATCTGAGAGGACGGTTATATATATTTAGTTAAAATTTTAAGAGAATACTTTAAAAACTTGTTTTTTTCTTGGGGTGGGGGGAGGGGGGGGAGTCTAAGAGAAGGCCCGCCTTTATTTGACATATTGAAAAAAATCAGTCCCAATTCAAACCTCACATTATCAATTTTGCCCCAAAGCGAACAACTAACAGTAGTCATTATATTTGACGTTCTACCTCATGATCACCCACTAAAAGCACCCAAATGAACATTATCATTCCATTCGTGACAATAACATAATGCATCTAACTAGATTTTTAAAATTGAAGAGGCTTTACCTTCATGAAATCTTCACGAATTACGTAATCACGTTCTGCACGAATAGCAGACATCCCAGCTTCAGTGCAAACATTACGAAGATCAGCACCTTCTAACTATATCATCGTTTTGAACTCAGAACTACCATACTAAACAATTTATCCAAGAATTAAACATTCAAGCACTTCGACATTTGATCACTACAGTGAAGAAAGAAAGGGACAAGATGCTGCAACATATGAACTTCACTCAACCAGAATGTTTTCTATTACAAGTTAGAAGCTATACTCAATTCGTGGTGCCACTGTGCTTCTGATTGCTAACACAGAAGTAAAAATGGGAATGGAAGATACTTTAGTGAAGGATACGACAGCGAGGGGACAGAGGTGATAGTGAGGTGTGCGGTGCCATCGGCACAAAGGGTTCCTCCCGCTCTGCCTTCAATGGAGGAATTCAATGCAGCAGTTTTGAGGCTTAGGGCTCGATAATTTAAGGTCCATTTATTTATTTGGATGAAATGAATTTTAATAAGAATAAAAATAAATAAATAAATGAAAAAAAATTATTATTTTATTTAATATACGATAAAAAAATTTAAAAAATGTGATGTTTTATTATTTAATATAAAAATAAATTAAAAGAATAAAAAATTCGTATAAATAAAAATATTAAATTATTTTTAAATTTTAAATTATAATTTTTTTTATTTTAATATAAATTAAATTAATTTTTTAAAAAATAATTTTTTTATTTATATTCGTCACTCCATTTACTTTTATAATAAAATATAATAATTTTTTATTATAATTAATTGATTTAAAAAATTATACATAATTAAAATATTAAAATATAAAATTATATTAAATTAATATAATATAAATTTTTTATAACAAATAAAAAAACTAAAAATTTAAATTAAGTGCAATAATAAAATCTTAAATTTTAAAGATTTTTTTTAAATTTTTTTTATTTAATAAAATAAAATATTTACTCTATTCAATCAAATTATGAAATGTCAGATTCTATCACTCATTTTCTTTCTATTTTACTCAACCAAACTTGACTTTAGGGGTGGGAAGATTTGTTCAATACGTGTCATGTAAGGTGGGTAAGTTGGCAGTTTGTGAGTGCGTTGTTTTGCCACATAAACTACAAACGTGCCAGCTCATGATTTAATCTGCTACGTAGTTAATTTCATTAAAATTGTTCACGAGGAGTTAATAAGTACTTGAGACAACATTTGAATTTTACGAAAACGTTTTCGATTTTTTTTTTTAAATTATTTTTTATATCTTAAAAAATAAATTTGATTTATATTTATATTTTTATTATTTTTAAATTTTTTAAATAAAAAAATATTGTTCATACAATTTAAAATAATTATAAAAATATTATTGTTACAGTATGTTATAATATTAGAAATTTTAATTTTTTTAAAATAAAAATAATAATTAAACATATTTTTATAATTATTTTTAATTTTTAATAAAAATAAAAATTAAAAACAGATAAAATTTTAGTAGTGATTTGAAAAAAAAAACATTAACAAAGAATCACATTCTCACTATCCTACCAATTACCAAGTGTAAATATCAAAATTCAAATATGCAAGATATCAAGGTATGTGAAATAACAAAAACAAAATATTAGTGTACTAAAATAAATTTTATCATAAAAATAATGACATATTAAACGAAAATTAAATAAATTTGTGATTAATGATTTATTGAATTAAGGGTGACATCAAGGGTAGTTACCATTACTTAGGGTTTTACAAACTCAAAATCTGTTATATTCAACGGGGTCGAATCAAAAGTGACAATGATGTCAAGATTTGTTACCATTAAGTTGGGTTTGTCAAACTCAAAACCAATTTTGGACGATGGGGTCGAATCAAAATTGGTTAAATTCTGAATTAACATTGTAATTATCTATCCTTTTAAAAGATCAAACTTAATGGGTTTAGAGAAAACTTATGTCTAGTTTGTTATGGAATCTTTCAATAGAATTATGACAAGCTGAACATCTCAATCCATTATAGAACTTGAATCTATGAACCAATTCTATATTAAAATATAAAATAAATTACATTAAAATTTTTCTCTAGTTTTAATTTGATAGAAGTATCTTCCTTAAAGTTTATGACACTTCCACTCATACTCTCTCATTTTTTTTTAAAATTACATTATTTTATTTTATTTAAAATTTTAAAATTATTAATTTAATATTTTAATTATTTATGTTATATTGAATTATGTTATTTATGAGTTTTTTTTAAATAAAGTATAATTTTTATTAATAAAAAAATTCGTATAAATTAAAGCTCAAAAAAATTATGTGCATAATCTTTAAAAATTTTAAAAAGAGTGAATATAATTTATCCTAAAATATAAGCATCGGTGAAATATGTAATAAACTAGTATCTGTGCTGCTTCACGAGGAGGTTCTTTAGCCAGATTCAACGGTGCACTAGAGTTCCTTCTTGTAACTATTAACACAAAAATAATTTGGTTGTGCTAATTGACTTGCAGCTTGTAGACCTTTGAGTTTAAAAATATATTTGATAAGTTAAATAAATTTATTTAATTAATTTAAATTAATTAAAAATTTATAAATTATATAATATTTTAAATAACAAGTTAATTTTTAAATTTTAAGATAATTTTTAAATTATTTTTGTTAAATAAAATCTAAATCTTTTTAAAAATTGACAAAAATTAATTTAACAGTTAAAAATTTTTAATTTTGGTATAACAATTGGATTCGAGGAATTCTGGAGATAGATTTTTAATAGGGGTGTACAAAATTTGAATCGAATCAAACCGGATCGATAAAAATGAATCAAACTGATTAAAATTAATTTAGTTTTTTTTTAAAAAAAAATTGATCGATTCTATTCGATTTTTGGTTGGGACAAAAATTAAACTAAATCGAATCAAACCAACTGAATTATTTTAAATATATTAAATTTATATTATTTAATTTAATTTTTATTATATTTAAAAAATATTTTATATATTTTTTTAGATTTGACAATCTTTATTGGATATAGATACAAAAATTAAAATTTAATCTTTAAATTTAAACAAAAATTTAAAATAGATACAAAAATTAAAAAAATAGAATAAAAAAATTTAAATATACCAAAAAAATAAAAAAATTGACCCAAATTTTTTTAAAAAAAAAATTAAAAAATTAAACCAAATCGAACCATTATTTAAATAGTTTGATTTAATAAATATAAACCAGACCGATTAAATCTGAATTTTATTATATTTTAGTGATTCGGTTGAACTCTAAAAATCAAATTAAACCGAATTCGTATACAGCTCTAATTTTTAAATTCCTGTGATACCTTTGATTGCATTTCTTTTCTCAAGAAAAGGCAAGTGACTTTGGTATGTCTTAAAAGCCATGAGTAGTTTTCTCGTATTATTTTTTAATGTTTTTAAATAATTTTTTAAAAAAACTCAAATTATTTGGACCATCAAAGTTTGGTTGGCACTCTTTGTTTTTTTTGGTTGGAGCTGGAGGAGATTGAAATTGGAGGATCCGCAGTTCTTGGACAGCGATATATCATATATAGGACCTCTCGCTCAGATATTAACGTTGGATATTGGCCCTTTCTTTTTAATTGCAGTTAAATAATATTTGAATTGATTTATGTATATTTCAATTAATTTATTTTTTAATTTAATTAAAAGACAAATTATTAAATACTCGTAACCTAAATTTAAAAAATTGATATAATTAAAATTTGAATCTCTAAATTTTTTTTTTACACTTTTAATTTTGATTTACATTTTGTCAACGCCAATTGGAGCATCAATGATTTTGAGCTGTTCATGGAGGAGGTTTTTCTCTGAGTAATTTATACTCGGATTCACATGCATGTAAAAGTGAACACAGCCTTTTGTCATCTACAATAAGTTTGAATATGATTTGAATGATTTTTTTTTTTTTTTTGGGGTGGGAGCTGCCCTTTGGATGCTTTTGGTGTCTAATGTTTAGGGGCGAAATGATTTTTATTTTTTTAAACTTGAATACATTTAATCCACACTACAAATATATAACAATAAGATAATTCTATTTCTTAAAAGTTGAGAATTTTTTTATTATTAAATCAAGAATAAAATATAATTTATTATCTATTTTTGTTTTGTCATTTTATAATTTAAAAGTTGATATTATACTACAGTATTGATAGAAATCTTCGAATTAAAATTGATTTTTAAAATTTTTCTAAGTAAAAAAAATGTTAATTTTTAATTATTGATAACATTTAATAGATGATTTGAACCACTAAATATTTTCAAATTAAACATAGATGAGTTAGTTTAATGGTTAAATAATTGTTCTTTTTACTTTAGTTATTTAGATTCAAATTTTAGAATTAATATTTAAAATAATTTTTTTAAATACATTAAACTAATGTAAAAGTAGAATTGTTCAAAAATAAATTTAATTTTGAATTGATGTACAAATTAATCTATAAATACTTTTATTGCACAAAAACGTTCATAAAATATTATTGACTTTTAAAACAAGAAAACAATGTTCTTTTAAAACAAGAAAAAAAATTTAAAATGTATAGAAAACTAAAAATAACTTTTATATTTTTTCAAAACTTCAAAATCTTATCCAATTATAAATTTTCTTTATTAAAAAAAAAACTGTCCTCTATACATTGTGATGAATCCTCCTATGTCTGATTATGGAAATCGGAATATACTTGCGGCCGGTCACTTGGTGTATTGTAATGTGGAATGTTCCAGTTGTTTTCATTGTGGAACGCTGGCGTTGCTCCTTATGTACGCTTTCCCTTTCATCCACCTCATTCACAATACTCGGTCCATCACTATATATGCACTTCGAACGCCTTTTCTACAATTTGCCCACACTTTTCAGCAACCTCGATCTTATCTCTCTTATTTCTTCTCCTCTCTCTGCAAGGGTTTCTTTCTACCTTTGGGCTTCTCGGCCATGGTAATCATCTACACATTATTTTGTAGTGAGCAGAAAATTTGTGTTATGTTTGATATGAGTACTTGAGACAATGTTTGATCTTTTAGGCTAAAAAGGGTCTTCATTTTTATAGTTGATTGTTATTATTTGAGCTAATTTTTTGGAGAATTATGAATATGGAGGGTGAAGCAACTTCCTTTTTGTTCTTTTAATAATTTTTATGGTACTTTTTTTTAAGTGTAAAAGACTTGAAAATTGTTTATGATCCTCTTTAATTTCCATTTTTTTAATGAAATGTTACCAAGAGACAATCACATTCTACCAAATGAAATTTTTTTGGCCAGATACAATTTATTTGAATAGATCAAATATTAAAAAGTGAATTATAGTTTCTAAATTTGGTCTTTCAATATTTAATTTTCTCAATTTAGTCTTTCAAAAATAATTTTGTTATCAAAATAGTTAATTATAGTTGTTTATCTAATAAAATTTAGTCAAGCCAATATTTTCAAATCACATCATATAATTAATTAATGGCTACTTCAATATTTTATTAGGTCAGGTAAATAAGAACAGTTAACATGATTAATATAATAACTATTTTAATAATAAAATTATTTTAAAAAAACAAAATTGAGAGAGTTGAATACTAAAAGATTAAATTTAAAAATAAATGATATATTTTTCAAAAACTAAATAATTCATTCTTAATTAAACGGCAAGTAGTCATGCATATACGATCGGCAACCTTTTAGTGATGCCTCTTCTGACATATTTACATATATAATTGCTTTTCATTAGTTTAATTTAGAGAAAATCTGTTTTATTGTCTTCAAGAATTAATACTATATTTCAAATGTGCTCATATTGAAATTGAAAATGTAGGGTTCGAAAGATGAGGCTGAGCTCAAAGATATAGGGTATCAATCTGAGAAGAATCTACAGCAGGGAGGGTTTAGAGCTACCTCCTTCATCTTCGGTAGGTAAAACATGTTTCCTTAATTACAATTTACATAGAGATTTTTATGTAAAGATTACGCATGTCAAATATTTTTATTAATTGGGTAAATTAATAATTTGATATTCAAATTTAAACTTTTAATATTTAAAAATAGTAAAATCGTTATAATTTAATTTTTCTATTAATTTCTTATAAATACATCGAATTGATATTTTTTTAAATTAATTTTTTTAGTAAATGAGTTAATCTCAAAAAATAAAAAATTTTGTTATATGTTAATCTCACGTAAATGTTAAAAAAAATAATGTACAACTAATTTAATATTTTAAAAAAATAACTGGTATATTTAATAAAATAAATTTTAAAATAAAAGGTCTGTTTTAAAAATTATTTTTTATTTTTAAAATTAAAAAAATTGATAATTATTTTTTACTATTATTTCAAAAATAAATTATTTTTAAAACAGAAAAATAAAAATAAAAATAAAGTTTTTATTTTATTTTTTATTTTGTTTTTAAAATAAAAAAAATATTTTTAAAATAATTTATTCAACAATTTTTTTTTTTTTTATTATGCTTTCTAACAAAACTACAATCACGCAGCGATGATGCTTCTAGACGGCATAGGGTTCGTAGCAAACATGGCAAGCATGGTTTTGTATTTTGGGTACGTGTTGCATTTTGACCTCTCTGGCTCGTTTACCACCACAACAAACTTCTTGGGCACTGCTTTCTTGCTTACCATCGTTGGAGGCTTCATCTCCGATAGCTACATGAATCGCCTCAACACTTGCCTCGTCTTTGGCGTGGTTCAATTGCTGGTAAACTACTACACTATTTAAGTACTCAATCGGTCCTCACTTTCGGTCAGTCTTTCTTATATTTTAAAAATTTTAAATTGAGTTTTTAATCTTTTAATATTTTTTAATTAGATTAATTTCTTTTATTATATTGTCATAGAAAACCCTATATAATTTTTAATTATTGAAATTCAAATATACAGCATATGTGATGATAGCATACTCACAACAGAGATTTGAATAAAAAAATTTGAAATAATAAAAACTTTATTCCATGTTTTTAAATTATAAAAACCTAATTAAAAATTGATCTAAATTATAAAAAGTAACTGAATAATTCAACTCACTATTTATTATTAGTCAATTAATTAATTTTTTTTTATCGAAACAACTGAAATATTTTTATTTTTTGAGTCACCGACACAAAATAGAATTATCAAAACGAAATAAAATATTTATTAAGAAATTATGCTATTTTGATTAAAATTATTATATTTCAAAATATTTCGATAAAAATATTTTTATTTTAGTAAAAATTTCGGTGAAAATATTTTTATTTTAGTAAAAATACACTTGTTTCAATTTGTTTGGATAAAAATATTCTTATTTCAAATTATTTTGATAAAAATGCTTTTATTTTGAATTATTTTAATAAAAAAATATTAAATTAATTTAAAAAATAAAATAATTAATAATTTAAAAATAAATAAAAATAACATCATATGTTTAACAAACTCTTGAAAATATTTTCGTCAGCCTTTCTCTGATGGAGTTCATATATTTGAGTTGGGAAAAAAATCAAACGCTAACACAATCAAATAGAGTATCCAACACGATAATCCTCCACCAATCTATCACAAAGTTGGTGTATTTGAGTTGCAGGGATACATGCTGCTGGTGGTTCAATCCCACAACGAGAACCTCCAGCCAGAGGCTTGCGGGAAATCAAAGTGTGTGCACGGCACGAAGGCTCTGCTCTTCTACGCCTCAATTTACTTGCTGGCGCTTGGAGGTGGCGGGATGAGAGGCTGCGTGCCAGCTTTAGGAGCAGATCAATTTGATTATAAGAACCCAGCAGAACGCAAGCACATAGCCAGCTTCTTCAACTGGCTTTTGCTTAGCATCACAATTGGGGCTTCCATTGGGGTCACCTTCGTTGTTTATGTGAGCTCGAAAGTTGCTTGGGATAAAGGGTTCATCATATCAATGGCGTGTTCTTCTGCTGCCCTTATTTGCATTACCTTGGGAAAGCCTTTTTATCGTACTAGGGTGCCAGGAGAAAGCCCACTGTTGAGGATTTTAGAGGTTAATTTCTTCTTCCCCTTCTCTTCCTTCCAAGTTCCAGTGTTAGTTTCTTAGTTCGTTTGAGATTATCTTTGCAGGTTTTGGTGGTCACAGTCAAGAATTGGAAGGTGGAAGTGCCCAAAAATTCAGAGGAATTATACGAAGTGAAAGATAATGACTATGCTTTGCAGCAAAAGCCCATCCTTCACAGTGACCAATTCAGGTGGGAGTCTCTTCTATCCCTTTATCTTTCAATTCTTTATGTCAAAAGTTATTAAAAATCCAACATTGAACTGGTGAGTTCATGTGTGGATTGTCTAGTGGAATATCTAATCTAATACTAGTTCAAGTGAAAAATGAGTTGGATCTATTTTAATTTTGACTAATTGTTGGCTAACTTTAACTCATTCGTGGCACCATAAATTTACAAAAAATGATCGTACCAATAAAAAAGTTGATTCTTTAATTTTTTTGATTCAACCAATTGATTCAATTCAATTTTGAATGGACATAAATTATGGGTAGTAATTTAAGACTTTAGGTCAAACAAAATTTTAAATTACTAATTAGAGAAAATTACACTTTTTTACTCTAATTTTTACATTTAATTACAATTTTTTACTTTAATCTATTAATTTTTACAATTAACCCCTAATTGATTTATTCCCTTACCTTTTTTTACTACTACTTAAATTAAACATTAATTTTAATTATAACTATATAAAATTATTAAAATGCTTTTTTTATAAACAAGAATACAAAATAGAGTATCAAGAAAATATAATGATATTTTGATAATTTTATATAACTATATTAAGTTAATATCTAATTTAGATAGTATGAGACGAAGTACCATAAAAAATATAAATTAATAAATATAATTAAAAGTAAATATACATTTTTCCCCTAATAATTACATTTATTACTTAGGTTTAAGTGGACCTCATCCAATTTAAAATTACTTTGGGCCAAAGTCAGAGCTTGTTTAAAACTTTAAAATGGGCGCCAATTTGACAAATGGGCTCGATAAGTGAGGTTTTGATGCTCAAAATTTTCTACCTCGCAGATTACTAGACAAGGCAGCAGTTCTTCCCGAAGGCACAGAACCAAGAAAATGGGGAGTCTGCACAGTAACCCAAGTGGAAGAAGTGAAGGTTCTAACAAGGATGATACCAATTCTCCTAAGCACCATCATCATGAACACATGCTTAGCCCAACTCCAAACCGTCTCTGTCCAACAGGGTTCCATCATGAACACACGCCTGGGAAACTTCGAAGTCCCATCAGCTTCAATTCCTGTCATTCCCTTGATCTTCATGTCCCTCCTCATCCCCTTCTACGAATTCACCTTCGTCCCCCTTCTCCGCAACATCACCGGTCACCCCAACGGCATAACCCACCTTCAGAGGGTCGGCGTCGGCCTCGTCCTCTCCGCAATCTCCATGGCCGTAGCCGGAATTGTCGAGGTGAAGAGGAAGCACGAGTTCAACCAAAGCCAACATCGTATCAGCTTATTCTGGCTATCTTTCCATTACGCCATCTTTGGGATCGCTGACATGTTCACCTTGGTGGGTCTGATGGAGTTTTTCTACAAAGAAGCACCTTCCGGCATGCGATCTTTATCCACTTCGTTGTCGTTTCTTTCGCTGGCAATTGGGTACTATTTGAGCTCGGGTTTTGTGGAGCTCATTAACTCGGTGACTAGCAGGGCTGCGAAAAGCAAGAAAGGGTGGCTGGAAGGGCTGGACATGAACAAGAACCACGTGGAGCTGTTCTATTGGTTCTTGGCCATACTCAGTGTGCTGAACTTTCTTAATTATCTGTATTGGGCTAAGTGGTACAAGTACAAAGAAGAAGATGATGCTTCCATTGATGAGGAAATGATGCTTAAAGACCCAGCTGCTAAGAGTGGTGGGGATGAAGTTTCCACTGTGTCTGCAAGTATTGTGTCCAGAAACCAAGATGTTCCTTTAATTAATGGAAATGGACAAAGACAAGAGGGCTCTCAGTGAGTGTCCCAAGTTTATAATTCAATTAAAGAATCTACCTAAAAAATTACATGTAAGTTTTGTTCATGCTAATCAATAATCGTCATGTTCTTCCCTGTAAAATGGACAAATAGTTTGGGGAAGAATTGGACTTTTTCTTACAATATATTTGAATTTAGACCATAACTTTAGGAGAAGGAGTGCCTTCTCACAAAAAAGGTCGCAGTAATCAAGTTTGAAGATCATATGTATGGACGCTGACGCCTACCCAATGGCACAAGGTCAAAGAAGTTGGTGACTTGATACTAGGAGAGCTGGCGACCTATAGTAGTATGTAACTATAATAGTCCAAAAGTAGTATTGACATTTCTTATGGGCTAAGTTTTGACTCACACGAAATTAGGTATAATTATCTGAAAAAAGATTTTTACTAACTAAGCTAACCAAATCCAATAATCCCAACCCAACATATAAAGGCCTAAATACAAGAGTTAACCATATTATATGACTGCTTATGGACAATCACTTTTATAATCGAGTTATGTTAGTATAATTAATTTTAAGTATTTTATTATGAAAATTAGACAAATGATTAAATTATATGATAGTTGTCACCAATAAACATTCAAAAAGGCTGAACTATTTTTAGAGGACTCATCGATTTAGGCTATGATCGATAAATAAAAATAGTCGATAAATTAGTTTAAAATTTAAAAATTAACTGAAAGGTTAAAAGTTATATGTTATTTAAAGTATGATATAAATTTTTAATTTTTAATTAATTTAAATAAATTATAAATTATTTAAATAAATTTATATACCAAACATTTTTAATTTAATCAAACAAACTTATAAATTATTTAAATAAATTATAAATTAATTTATTTAAATTGTCAAACATATTCTTAAAGATCTATAAGTAAAATTTTCTAATCTATTGATATTAGCTTTTATCCAATACTCTCACATTATTTATCTATGTGCACCCAGCAGTCTCTCAAAATCCTCTATGTTAACTTTGCCCTTGGAATCTATGGTGGGGCTCTTGCTTTGGCATGGTTATGACCTATCATTTAATTGCAAATTCACCTAACAAAATGTTTGGCTCAGCTGCCTTTTATTTTTCTTAGCCATCAGACCAAATTTGTATTCACAAATATAAAGAAAATTGTTAAAGGTTTAAGGATAAAACTAAAGTTTGTCCATAATTTAATTATTTATGTAATTTATATATTAAAACAGGAACATGAGTATACTTAGGAGAGAACAGTACACATTGGCCAGCTTTATTTCTAGAAACTTCACAAAACCAGTTAATGTTTCCCGATTCCTAGAAAAAATTATCAAAACGAAAAGTTCATGGATCAGAACTCAAGCATATAGAGACAAATTTACGTGGATGTAATCAAACATTTTGCCATGAGAGACAGAAAATGGAGAATTAATCAAAGGCCCTATGTTAGAATTGGAAAAGTTATACTTTTTCACTCTAATCTTTGCATTTAATTGTAATTTATTCTTCAAAAGATTAATTTTTACAATTAATTTTTAAATTTATTTGTCTTATAGCATTTACTCACACCGTTTGAATTAGAACTTTAACATTATTTATGCAAAATTATCAAAATATCCTTCTTATGAAAATGATATAAAAAATAGGATATCAAACAATATTGAAAAATATATTTTGATAATTTTATATAGCTAACGTTAGAGTTGTTGTCTAATTATTAAAGACAAAGATTAGTCAGCTGCGATTAGTTCAAGTGATAAGAGATGAGATGAGATTCGAATAGTCGACAATTTGGCTCTCAAGTCATGTACACAAAAAAAAAAATACAAAAATCAAAATAGAAAACTACAATTTCTCAAAAAAGTGCACACAAAGCCAGAAAAAGAGAAAGATGAGATAAACAAAGTGTGGCCTTTATTGGGTTTCATAAAATCTGAAGAAGGAAACCAATTAGGTATGAAAAAAGAAGGCCATGTAGCTGTATGTGGGGAACAGTGTTAGATCAATGCTAAGAAAGGTTGGTGTTTAGGGCTAACAGAAAGGGGAAACGATTGGGGGTTCAACCTACGAGGCCCACCCCTAGTCTCTACCTTCCTTTGATATGCCCATCTCTAATTCTCTCATGGTGTCTTCTTGTGTGTGGCTTTTGAAACAAAAGACAACCAGCAAGGAAGTGATAAAATCTAAATGCTTGAGCTACACACAAAGTACTATGTGACAAAATAAAAATAAGAAATAAAAAAGAATATTATAAAAAGCATTAAAGAAAAGGGGATGAGATGCCCAAGTAAAGCAACATAGGGGAATTAAACAAACCTTTCTTTTACCTTGCTTCTAACGAAACCAAATCTTCAATCTCTCTCTCTCACTACCTTTTTTGTGGGATTATTTTGAGATATTGAACACAACTTAAGGGTATGTTTGGAAGTTAGAAAGAAAAAAGAAAGGAATTAAAGAATCCATAAAAGAATTGAATACATTGTTGAGGTGAAAAAAAATGCCTACTTGTTATAAAATTAACATTTTAAAAAGTGCATGTGAATTTCTCCTAATTTTGATTGCTTTGTGGCCTCAAAGTTCTAACCCCATTTCCCTTTTTGTGTATGGAAATGCAATTATACTGGCAGCAGTACTAGAAAAGTATATATTCTATTCATGTTATATATAGAGATAGAGGATGGAAAACACCCAGAAAGTTTGGCAAGTATAAACAAGTTCACGTTATAGTGGCATCTCCACATATAAGAAAAGCACCAAAAGAGAAAAGAAAAGAGAGTGCCCATCTCTCTAGGGATCTTGCTAGGGTATACCATTAATCTGCATTAACAAAAGGGGTTTTGTCAGAAAAATTCTCATACCAAGTTGCCAGTGCATCTTAAAAGGAAATTGAGGCAAATTAGGTTTAGGTATATATACATGGTTCAGCTATATGATCTGCGCCCTAATATAGGAAAATGTATAGGGGCCTAATTAATTAACTTTGTCTAAAGTAGTTAGAGAGATTACTTCAAAGAGAAAAGTTAAGTACTTTTAGATCATATTAAATTAATTCTAATTGAAATTAACTTTATAGAGGAAACTTTAATGCATTATTCTTTTCATATTTTTTTTTGGGGTTTTTACTTGGCTACATTGCATTGATATGAATATTTAGAAAATAGGGATTGACAATTTTAACATATTTTAAGTTGTTGTCACCGATCTGATTTCAGATAACTATATATCAATATTATCGAGTATGAGTTAGTTATTTCTTTGTAATATATAGATAATCTTGACCCTCACCCTATTTAATTAGTAATGAGCTAGCGAGGCAGAGCCAAAATAACCAATCAAAAATCATATAGGTTTGAAGATGAAGATATAATGTTATAAAAAAAAAACCCTTAGAAATAAAAATGAAGGAGAGGTTAAATGTAATGCAATGGAATAACGCGGGAGGAGAAATTAAACTGAGTCCATTTGCTCTATTGCCAATGATCGATACAGCAAAATGCTGACACTATTCATATACTCATTGAGGTGGTAGGTTATTATGATTAGACTGGGGATCAAAGAGAATAATTAATGCATGGTTCTTAATTAATTGATAATGTTAAGCACGTGCCTGGGCACGTGCAAGTATGTTATTTTTAATTAGAGAGAGAGAGAAAGAGAGAGGGTAGTTGATTGCATGTTTCTTAAAGTTGGGCTCACGTCCTGGCTTTTGAGAGACCAAATGCTTAGATGAATCGAGAAAAAAAGTCATAAGAAGAGAAGAACCAAAACACAGAGAAACTTGCCAACATAGCAATGGAAGATCATTTTAATTTATTCTAACTTGCAAGCTTCAAAATAAATCTATCTGTGTCCATCCTTTGTCCCCCCCCCCCCCCCTCACCTCTCTCCTTTTTCCTTCTTTTAAATTTCTCATCATCATCGATCCTGACCGGTTGATATGCTTTTGGGTGTATATAATCATTGTCACAGTTAACTTCACCCACTCCCACACGTAATTTAATTAATTAATTCATCATTTTCATTTCATTATTTGTTCGAACACTTTGTTCTGCGTGTGCATGCGTCCATTTTTATTCTTTTGCTTCCGTCAATCAAACTTTGGATCTTAGAAGAAGAAGAAGAAAGAAGAAAAGAAAAGGGAAAAAGCAAAAAGCAAAAAGAATCATGGGGGTATAGACATCAGAGATATGAGGTTTTAAAGGGATCTTTAGTATAATTAATTTGACATTGATTCAGGTTTAGAATTTGAACACATCAAATTCAAATCTTTCTCTTATATCAGTACTGTGGAAACTTTTGTTATAAAGGGTAAAAGAAAGACAGTTTCAGTTCATTTTGGTCACTTAATTTGAATTTTCATTTCATGTGAAAATGTTTCAAATTAATTTTCAGGGTAAAGTATTATATCAAGGTTTCCGCGTAGGATTTTTCTCTCATACAAATTGCTTGAGTTTGAAATTTTTAAAAAAATCTTTTTAGTACAAATATTTGTTTTCTCAGCTTTTCTTTTTATATTTTAGAATAGAAAATTTAAAAAAAATTCTCTCAAAAATATGGAGAAAATAGTTTTTATATATTAATAAATATTGAAAAATAACCCAAATATAATTTTATTTTATTAGTTTAAATTATAATTTAAATGAAGGAAAAGTCATGACTAGAAAAAAAATTCAAATCAAGTTAAATAATTTTTTTTTCAAAATTGATTAAAAAATAATTTCTTCAACGAAATTTTTTGTTGTAAAAATTTAATGCTTGATAACGGTTTTAAAAAAGAAAACACAATTAAACAGGATAATTTTTTAAGAAACTAGAATTGTAACATGCCTATCGTTATGGTTTAAACATGAAAAGTGAGTAAAAACCTCAAGAAAATCATTATGAAAATTAATAAAAATGAAATAAATCATGACTAATTAATAATTAATTAATATATTAATTTAGACTCATTAAGAGGGTTACTCATAGCTTAAGAAAGCCACATGGACATGGGCAAGTTTTGTGGGATTAATTCATCTTTTATTCATAGACACTTATATAGCCCTCTCTGGTCTTGTTGATTGAACCAGTTATAGCGTATTAATTAATTGAGGTAATTAATTAAAGAGGGTCTAGTAATTCATTTTATTATTTTATAAGATGTTGTAACAGTGGTCCAAATTTCTCTCTCTCTCTTAAAAAGGGCAAGAAAGGGTAAAAGAATGCAGCCCTAGTTTTATTACAAATGGGAATATGGTGATAATTAAAGGTGGAAAACGTCGAGACATGGAAGAACTGAGAGAAAGAATACTGTCTGCTCTGCAAATTCCAAAGAGGAGACTGTGACTTTAAATCATGTTTCTTTGTCTCTGCATATTTCCCTTTTTTTCCTCTCTTTATTCCTTCTGTGATCCTTCACCCCACGTTTGGTTGTTGACTAATAAATCAATTTCAGCCGCTTAGAATACACTTTAGGTTAATCCCATTTAATTAGTCATTTTATTTTGCTCATTATCATTTTATTTTTATTGCACAAGCAAGCATGTTCCCAAATAATTTTGGAATAATTCGAGTATCAAATTACTTGTTTTTTAGATTATTGGTGGTATTTGGATTAACTTAATTATATGTATCTCGAACACGATATTAATTTAAAAAGTGCAAATGCATATAAGAATAAATTATATATGCGTCTATTATACCTTGATGATTATAAAACTATTGTATATCACACTTAGTGACCTAATAAATAATAAATTAAGTTAATATTCACTTAATTTATGATTTTTAATTATAATAATCCATAAAATTTAAAAATAAATAGGAATACACTTATTGTATTAATTTTCTTTTAAATTCAAATTTAATTTATTCATTTTTATTATTTTATTTAATTAACCTTTTAATTAATACAATGAATTATACTTATTGAAAGTTTTAATAGTTAAGCGTCAAAATTAAACCCCCATAGAGTCATTTATCCAAGGATCGAAGTTGAAGAAGGTTTTTAACAGTTTAGTCTAAAGAATATATAGCTCAACTAAGTAATAAAAAAACTATTAAATGATCATTTTTTTTAATTAACGCTGTCTTCAGAGTTATTATTATAATTTTTTTTAGTGAATTAATGTTTTGATCTCTCAAAAGCTTTACTTTTCATTTTAATTAATATTTTACAAACTATTCTATCTTAAATAAATTATCTCACTTTAAACTTAGATATTTGAATAATTTAATGCTTTACTCGTGAAATCAAGAGCTTAACTTAACCAAGTAATCTTTATTAAGATATATAAATAAATTTATTAACAAAATTAAATAAGAATATTTTAAAATACATGATATGATAGCATTGGAAGATTGAAACGAGAGAGTAAAATTTTGAACCACTAAATTAAAAAATATATGTATCTTTCAATTATTAAAACAACAAATCACTCAAACTACTTATTTTTTTAACAAGATTTGAAAAATCCATATCAAAGTATTTATAGTAGAAATGAATGCAAAGTCCCAGATTGCTTAATAAGGCTAAACATGATACATACTTGAAGTTGCTAAAATGGGGTTGGTGATGCTAAGAATGAAGCTGTCAATTTAATTGATTTCTGCATATATATATTCAATGGCCCCTCCTTAATTCTATCCATAATTCTATTCCAACACTTATGCACTGGCATTGCTTTTGAATTTTGCTGGTATTTTAGCTATTCTTGGCTCAACCTACCTGTTCTCTCAATCCCTCTGTTCCATTCACATCTTTGGTTACACCCAAATCCGACCAAGCATTGCAGTGTCATTACTTACTTCTACTTTTTCCATTCAAACCCCTTTTTGGATCTTCAATCAACTAAATTGTTTCAAATCATTATTAATGGCTTCTATGCAGTTTTTGGTCTCTAAAAATTTTATTTTCTTCATTCTAATTCAAAATAAAGCAATACAACAAATCTTTTTTATTTTTAAAAAATTACAATTAAATCCTTCATTCACAGTTCTGCTAATTTTTTTTTAATAAAAAATATTGATAAACGTTGAACCACTAATGTGTTCTATTTTTTTTTAAGTGAACTATTTATGTTATACTACTTCTCTAAACCATTTTTCCAATTAAAAACAGTATATTTCAGTTACTTAGATATTATTTAGATAGTTTACTTTAACTATTACAAAAATTATAATGGTTTATTAATATATGTTAATTAAAATAAATAAATAATCACTTTTCATTATGTCTTTTTCATTTTGGGGATGATATAATTCTATGTTTATCAAATTATTATATAACCAAATATACAGTTTAATCTAAAAAATTAGAGAAAAATATAACACATCAAAGAAATAAGAATAAATCTCATTTATTTTTTCTCAAAATTTTAAAATATGAACTATACTTTTTTAATTTCAATTTATATAAAAATATCTACTTTATTAACAAAATTATTTACAGAGTTTATACACTCTTGACACTATATAAATACAGTTTTCTTCGTAAAATTTTCAAAAGTGTGATTCAATAAATTATAATGGTTTATTAATATATGTTAATTAAAATAAATAAATAATCACTTTTCATTATGTCTTTTTCATTTTGGGGATGATATAATTCTATGTTTATCAAATTATTATATAACCAAATATACAGTTTAATCTAAAAAATTAGAGAAAAATATAACACATCAAAGAAATAAGAATAAATCTCATTTATTTTTTCTCAAAATTTTAAAATATGAACTATACTTTTTTAATTTCAATTTATATAAAAATATCTACTTTATTAACAAAATTATTTACAGAGTTTATACACTCTTGACACTATATAAATACAGTTTTCTTCGTAAAATTTTCAAAAGTGTGATTCAATGTATGTAACAGAAATAATTAAGAAATTAAGTTAACATTTATGAAAATTTAAATTAAAGATAACTTATTGTAAATTAATTTTTTGTAATTAAAAGAAGTATAAATATAGATTTTATAATTTTTAGATAAAAAAATGTTAAACATAGATTAAAATGAAAAGAGAATTGAGTATAAATTTTAAAAATATGAAAATAATTTATTAAAATTAATTCACAAAAAATACTTATGAAAAGAATAGTTTTCATATTTTAAATGAAATTAATTTTATACTTACAAAGATACAAAAATATTTGTATGAATAAAAAAATTATAATTTATTTAAAAAACAATGTTTTATTGTTTATGAATTGATTTGGAAAGGTTGCTTTTATCGAGAGATCACTTTTCCCTTTGTTTATGATTTGATTTTTTATTATTATTAAATATTGTTCATGGTGTGCATGTCCACGGTGTTCTTAAGACAAGTGTGATGATAATAAATCTAGAATAGGGTCTCTGAAAAAATAATTAAAATTTTAAATTAATTAAAAATAAATGTAGATTTCTAGGTTCCAACCAACCAAAACTTTATAAAAAGTAATTAATTAAAGACCATGTAACTTAGGCCTTGTGGACATGTCGCCCACCCTCATGGCAAATCAAAACCCACGAGAGAGCCTATTCAATGTCTGACTTGGCCTAGTGTTTCCCTCTCTCTCTCTCTCTCTCTCTCTCTCTCTCTCTTTAGAATCTTTTTAAGTCTTTGTCCAAAAAAAAAAAAAGAATCTTTTTAAGTAAATTTAATATAACAAATTAATAATTAAATTAATGTGATTGAATATATAAATTTATTAAAAGTGAATGATATTAAAAATCATAAAATAAATTATTATTTTGATTCTCTAAAAATTTATAATTTATAATTTATTCTTTTAAATTTTAATTCTTTAAAAATTGTCTTATTTTTCAAAAAAGTCATTACATTAATTTATAAATAAATTTACTTGCTTTTATTTTATAAACTCTTAATTAATTAAATGACGTAAATAAACTTTTTAACATGATTAACATGACGATGTTAATAATATTTAAACGAAAAAATTAATTTTAAAAAATATGTATCTCTCTTCAAAAGCTAATTTAATTAAAAATATATTAATCCGCTCGGTGTACCATTATTTTATAAAGTAGAGTAAGAATTGTTTCTTTTTATAATCTGAAGGTTTAAAGTGGCTTATGCTATATATTATATAGAGGCCAAGGTGGCGGCCTTTTCTTTTCACCCGTCGTCAGTTTCATTGATTAGAAGATGAGAACAGCAGAACAAATCGAAGCCCGCCATACCCAGTCATCATCTTCTTCATCTTCTTCCATTGATAGCAGCAACTACCCTTCTGGGACATCAGCTCCTTCTTCTTCTTCCTCCTCTTTGTGCCTCTCAGGCGTTTGTAGAAATACCAGCAGCTCCAGAACTGATTTGATAACTGACCTGAGACTTGGTCTTAGCCTCTCTCCTTCTCAACCTGGATTATCCAATTCAATTCTAAGGTACGTACCAGCCTACCCATTTCTCTGCTCGACCTCTTTCTCTCGTATAGTCATAGAATTGGCCTCTTTTGAAGCTAAAAGCTTGAGAATTTCATGGGTTTTATTTCCCTTTTCTGTTACTGTACTTTGTCTGTGTATATTTCTCAACCAGGATTTTCCAATTCAATTCTTAAGATGTCCATTTGTCTACTCCCCCTTTTCTCTCTCCCTCATTCTCCCTCTCACTCATATTGTCATAGAATTGGCCTCTTTTGAAGCTATAAGCTTGAGAGTTTATGGGTTTTATTTCCTTGCTCTGTTATAATGCTATTTTCTGTATGTAAAATCATGATCCATGAACGAGATTTTGTTTCTGCATATATGAACTTTGGTTAATTTGTCATTGGATTGACCTCTTCTGAAGCTATAAGCTCGAGAATTTCATGGGTTTTATTTCCTTTTTCTGTTATAATGCTATTGTCTGTGTATGTAAAATCATGATTCACGAATGAGCTTCTGTTTCTGCATATATGAACTTCGGTCAATTTTTGTTTCAGGGATCAAACTTCAGATTGGCCACCAATTAAATCCATATTAAGGAGCACCCTAGTCGAGAAACAAAGACCCTCTTTGTTTGTCAAAGTCTACCTGGAAGGCATTCCCATAGGTAGAAAATTGAACCTGCTGGCACACCACAGTTACGATGGGCTAGTCAGAGCTCTTAGCCATATGTTTAAGACTACCATTCTCTGTAAGTGCTGATGAAACCCTCATAGGAATCTTTTTCTTCTGCGGCTTCTTCTTCTTTCTTTTGCACTGTCATACTTAGATCAGAAAGTTTTCTTCTTCTTTTCTTTTTCCAGGCCCTAATTCCCAACCACTTCATTCTGGAAATTTTCATGTGTTGACTTATGAGGACAGAGAAGGGGACTGGATGATGGTTGGAGATGTACCATGGGAGTAAGTAACGCACCTCAAAATCCAACCCAGGAACATTAGCTCTGGTTTTTCAACATGGGCAAGGGTAAATTAGACATCTCCTTCCTTTCATCTTCCATTTTTTGACCATTTCTCATTGCATTTATTGCAGGATGTTTTTGACCAGTGTGAAAAGGCTGAAGATCACAAGAGCAGACAGATGCTAGCTAATCTAATGCCCACAATCTCCTCCTCAATTTTCGCTGTCCATATACTTTTGTCTTAGTTATTGGGAGAGCAAAAAGAGTAGAATTTCCCAGAAAATCCAATGGCCTCCATGGTTACTATATATGATTGTTATATAAACCAAGATTATAGATGTATAGCGTCTCCTCTATTTTGTTTTGGAACTCGTACAAATTTTTATTTTGCAGTCATTCAGTGTACCTAATCTTCCTATCATTAAATTCTATTTCATTAATCTCAGAAGGGTCTTGAAAGTTGAAGAGAAAATTCTAAAATCACATCCTGCGCCATTAAAATTGCTCTAAACCAAATAGTAAGTGTTTTAATAGAAGAGTAAATTATATTTACTTTTTCTAATATTTTTAAAAATTATATTCACATCTTTTTTAATTTTAAATTAAGATAAGAATATTTCTTAAAATTTATAAAATCTTCATTTATGTCTCTTAAATTTTAAAAAAAATTTAAAAAATTGCATTAATTTTTTTATTTTAAGTTTTTATAAGTATTAATTTGATTTTTTTTATTTTTTTTTATTCAATTGAATTAAATTATTTATGATTTTTTAGGAGAAAAAATATATAAAGAATAAGTTTTATTAATAATTTTGTGAATGAAAGAGAGCTTTTTATATAAATTAAAATTAAAAAAAGTTTGAGTGTAGATTTAAACTTTTTTAGAAGACATGAATGTAATTTAGTTCTTAATATTTCATTGTTCTAATGAATAACTAGGATTTAACACTTTGGATAACAGAGTGCAATTAGTTATCTTTGATTAGAAAAATTAGAAGTTTGGATTTTTATATTTGTATGAATTTCTATTTATTTAGTTATTTGCAGTATATATAAATTTAATAGGTTATTTTTTTCATGAATTATTGAATGAAAAAATAACACACTTATTTTATACATACTTTTAGTTGCAATATTCTTTCAATATATGAATCTATTGTACGCGTAACTCAATTTGACAAAAATGCCCCTATCCCTTCCTCAATGTTTACAATTTTTGCACAAACACCATCAGACTAAATCATATTGAATGCACACAATTAACTTAAATATCAAAATAATATGAAAAAAAAGAACAAAAAATCTATTTAATCTAAGAATGGATAATCTATATGGCATTTTACATATTGCTTATCCTTAATTATATTAAAAAAAAATGCTAATTCACTAAATTAGTTAGGAAGAAAACCTCTAAAATGAACTAGAAATATAGTCTTACTACATGGTCATTTCCTTTACAAGGTCCGAGACATTACAATTGAAATTATATATATATATATATATATATATATATATATATATATATATATATATAAAAGGATAAGTAAATACTATTTCTAAAATATAAAAAAAAGAAAAGAAGGAATGATCATAATTGAGTACTAGACATATATTTAACAGGTTAACACTTAGCATAACCTTAAGCTCAAAAGATTTTATTTAAACCATTAATTAAATTTTAAATTATTTTAATTATAGACCTTAATTCTCAAATAATGATTATATTATTACATAATATAATAAATAACAAATATATCTCCAAAAAATAGGGTAAATTACATGTTATTCCTTGTAGTTTGGTCAAAAATCTCAAAATGTGTCAGTTAACCCTATTTGTGGATTGTAATTTATTATACAATTAGTTAGCCAACCTATGTTATTTTAATGTGAAAATAATAAAAAATTTTATTATTTGAAATAATTTTTATTTATATTTTGAATAATTTTATAGTCTTTTGAAATTATTATGGGGATCAATATGACATATATATGAAAATTGAATTGATTAACTTAGTTTAAGTAATAACATTTTAACACTATGAAATTATATAAATTATAAGTGAAATACACTTAGATGAAAAATATCACATAATAGCTAAATAGTTATACGACAAACCATAAAAGAGTTAAATGACACATTAGATAAAAAATAATAATAATAATTGTAGACCAAATTACATGAAATAAATTATAATTTATGCCAAAAAAAATAATAACAAAAATATCTTTGAAGGTGTTGAACACTCAATCCAAAAGTGTGTGCTTGAATAGTTGGTAAGAAAATTATCAAATGAAATATCTAACTTGCCTTAGAGGGGCCTTTTCTTGATTTTGGGGGGGCGATGTGCCTGGCTTTCTTGGGTAGAACATAATGCTTGCGGTCTCCCCATCCCTCCTGTCAAGAACAAAGATTTTGCTTTGATTAAGGTCAAAAGTGGTGAACTCTTTTTTTTCTTTTTCTTTTTTTTCATATATTTCAAAATATTTTAACATATTACCAACATTGTAAAATTAATATCATCCGAGTAATGTTGCAATAAAAAAATCTTTTTAACAAGTATCTGTTCTAATAAATGAATTTGTATCTTTATTTTATTAGTGTAACTTGCTTACCATTACATCAAATACTTATTGATAATGAACTCTTTTTCAAACACACGAGCACCAAACATTTGAACTCATTTTGATTGTAGATCAAACTTTCACCAACTGATAATGATACACTATCTGCACAATCATTATTAGTCCTTCACTTTTTTTTTTCTTCGGGAGAAATCCTTCATTTTTTTCTTAAAAATTTAACCTACATTTTTTTAATTATAAATTAATCAAATTTTCACCATAACTTTTGTTTACCCTTTTGGTTTGAACTCTTACGAAAGGCCAAAACAAGAAACCTTTCACAAGGTAATTGCAATTTATTTAATAATTTCTTTTATAAAAAAAGTTCATTGACTTGGGGAGCAAATATTAGAGCAACGGTAAGGAGTAGAGATGAAATTCAAGTATATCAAGCTCCCTTACATTTGTTGGCAAAAAAAAAAAAAAAAAAAGCTCACTTAAATTTAAAATTTATGTTGGCGTTATGTGAGCTATATATATAAGCTCGATTAGAGGAATCACTTGTAAAGTTCAAAATTTGATATATCAAAAAAGATTAACTCATTTGGAAAGAGAGGATGACATTTCTCTTTAGCATTCAAAAATAGAATTTAGTTTTGAGGAATATTTGAAAGATCTCTAGAATCAAAATGTGAAGAAAAAAAACTGTATTTTAAAGGTGACGTTTGCCTTTGTTCCACTTTAATACTACACATATTGTGACATTATGTCACGTTGATTTACATCATGTTTTTATTTATTTATATAATAATAGAAGTATTTTTTTGGTTCAATTGATAAAATATTAACGTTTTTTTAGTTTGTAAAAATATTTTTTGTTTTTAATTTTTAAAAATATTTTTTTTATTTTTAATTTTTAAAAATATGTTTAATTTATTATTTTTAAATTATATGATTGTTTTTATTTTATTTTTATTTTTATCAATTTTAAAATATATAAATAATAAAATATTATATATATAATTCAAAATAAATATAAAAATATCACTGCTACAACGTGCTATAATATTTTACAGTATTAAAAATTTTAAAAATATTTTTTTAAAAATAATAATAATAATAATAAAACATATTTTTTATGATTATTTTTAATTTTAAATAAAATTAAAAATTAAAAACAGATAAAACAAAAGCAACTAAGTCCTTAATCTCTTCAAACGCAAAATACAAAAAATTTCCTAACAAACATTTTTTTCATACACATTATTCCAATAATAGAATCCAAAATAAAGTCCTTAAAATTTCAAATCTTGGACCAACGCATGCTGGTTGCTCTCATGCTCATGGGAAGAGATTGTGAGGAAAGTTATTCAGAATTAATGCAGCTGGAGTTACGAATTCACTGAGCAAAAGCTTTGTAAATAATTAAGAGACTTCCCCTTCCATTATTGTGAGGGGATATTTCCCCCTCGCTGCCACTTAAGAGTTTTCCCTTAAGTAATGTTTAGTTGGAGGGGAGATGATGGAAGGGAAAGGGCTTTTCAAAATTTACCCCCTTTGGTTCAGCATTGAAGAGGGGAGGAGAGGAAATATGGGGTGGGAAAATTCCTCCCCTCCCTTCCTTTCATGGGGTTTTGGAGGCGAGGGAGGCGCCTATTTTTTATTTTTTAAAATTGTCTCTTTTTTTTTTGAATAAAAAGAAATATTTTTTTAAGTAAAAAAATAATAAACTTTCAACCAAAAATTTTAATAAAAAAATTAATATAATTTTTTTAAATTTTTAATAAAAATAAAATAATAAAGATATAATAGTCATATTTTTTTTTTTACAAATTAAATAAAAAAAATTTATTATCCCTCATCTCCTCTCTTCTTAAATTAAATCAAATAAAGAATTTTTTTTTTTTAATTTTCTCCCATCTTCTCCATTAAAATCCTTCATCTCCCCTCTCCTTCCCTCTCCTCTTCTAAACCAAATAGACCAATGAGAAGTTCATGTTAGCCTGTTGGTAGATATAATATATCAATCAAGAATAATCATATAAATATATTAAATAATTTTTAAATGGGCCTTATTTTAATATTTCTTACATGTTTATTATTTTTATTAATTATATCGGGAAGATATTTTTTTGGGGGGGAATAAACAGGTTTCTTTTGGTTCACGGGGGGTTTTCTTTTATTACTTGAATGAATTTTTTCAAAATTCAATTTAACTGATTCAATTGTTGAAAATTTAATTTTAATCGAACCAATTGATTATTTTATATATATTTTAATTAATTTTTATGATTCAATTAAATAGCCTTGTAAATTTGTAAATATAATGATCTAAGCACCTATATGCTAAGGTTATATTTAGTAAAAATAGCTGATAAGTTAGTTAAAAATTAAAAAGTTAAATGAAAGTTGAAAAGCTAATTTTTAGCTGAAGGCTATGTTTGACAAAAATAGCTGATACGCTATTTGAAAGTTTAAAAGTTAACTAAAAGCTGAAAAACTAATTTTTAACTGAAAGCTGTTAAACTAATTTATTGAATTACAAGTGTTTGGTAAAATTATCTATTGAATTAACTGATAAATATAAAATGACATAAAATGATATACTTATATAAAATTTATCATTTTTTGTTAGTAATTACACTTTATTATGTAATCCCAAAAAATATAAAATAAACATATTATATAATGTCCTACAATAAATTAGTAATATTGTTGCGAATCTCTTTTATCTTAGTAGATGTCTCTAAATTTTTATTTTTTGTATCACTATCAATAATATATGGAAGTTCATCATAGGGTATGTAATTTGAATGTTGTTTGAACATAGTAAAAATATTGACATCTTGTGAGTAGGATAGTGTTAGAATTTGAATAAAATAATAAGGATAAAAAAGAATAAAATTATAAAAACTATACGCTACTTAAAGTAGCGTATGATAATACGTTATAAGCTCTTCAAATAAACTTATTTACCAAACACCTCTAATTTAGTCAAACAAACTTATAAATTAGTTAAATACGCTATAAGCTAACTTATTTGACTTATCAAACATACTCAAAAACTGAAAGCTGTTAAGTTAACTTATTAAATTAGAAGTATTTGGTAAAATTAACTATTGAATTAGCTGATAAGTGTAAAATGACATAAAAATACATACTTGTATAAAATTTATCATTTTTTGTTAGAAATTATATTTTATTATATAATCACAAAAAATACAAAAATATAATTTGTTAGTTTTAATTTATTTTTTTATCTTTTACTCTGTGATTATCTTTTATCAGTAAGAAATATAAACTCATCCACTTTTAAAAAATGTCACTTTATTAGTAGAAGAAGTGCACAAAAGAAACTTAAAGATCAATAAATTACGTCAAAGGTCATAAGTATGATAGTATTGGAATTTGAATAAAATAATAAAAATAAAAAAAATAAAATTATAAAAGCTATAAGCTAATAGCTATACGCTACTCAAAGTAGCGTATGATAAAACGCTATAAGTTACTCAAATAAATTTATTTATCAAACACCTCTAATTTAGTCAAACAAATTTATAAACTAGTCAAATAAGTTATAAATTAACTTATTTGCCTTGTCAAACATTAGTTTAATGGATTTTGTAATTTTAATTATAAATTTTATTTATTTGCTGGTAGTTGAATTTAATTTAAAGTTTGATTGACATACTCTTAATGTTTATGAGTGGTTTTGTTTTAATATAATTTTTAAATATTTAATTTTATAATAAATATTAAATAAATATAAAATGCTTACTTTTTAAAATATGTTATATGAATTTTTTAAAAAAAGTAATCATCCAATCAAAAAAAAAGTTTAGTATCGTTTCCATCGAAAATTTTCAATTTTATAAAATAACGAAACGAAACAGAATGCATATTAAAAAACTCTTCAATTTTGATCCAAATACCTGTGTTGCAAAATGTGTCAATGAAAATCATCGAGTGTTTTGATGGAAAGAAACGTTTTGAAAGTCAAATTCCAAGAAAGAAAGATAAATGATGAAATTGAGACCGGTGGTGTTCCCTTGCGGGCATTGGACGAGGGTGTTGTAGTGGAAGCCGGTGGTGGTGCGCCACCGTGTGCAGCCACGATGGTCGTAGGCGAGGGCGATGGAGTTGGAATCAAAGCAATGCAAGCATACATCTAAGGTGTAGTCAATAGCGATCTCTTTGAGGGGTTGGGTCTAGTGGCGGTGATTGGTTTCGGGTGAAGAGCTGGATCAACCATTGGTGTCAAGAATGAAAAAAGCAAATTAGAAGAGGGAATGACAGAGACTGACTAGATTTGGATGATGGAGAGATTCCAGTCAAAGTTAATATGAGCATGAATGTGATGAATTGGGACCGTTGATTTTAAATGCTTTTACGATTATTGTTGACATTTCCTTATCGAGATTAATTCAATATTAAAATTTTGAAAAAAATAATATTTATTTATTTCAATTTATACTTATCATTATAACTTACATATCATTGTAATATCTGTCGTGAATATATAGCAAACCGTATTTAATAAAACAAAAATGCTCCATAAACTTTAAACATCTGATAGAAAAGATAAAGATAGCTAAAATTTATTTAAATTTTTCATCAAATTTTTTAATAAAATTATAATAGGTGAATATTTTTTACCATTCATTATTGTATTATTAATTCTTTTTAGATTATATTTAAATTTTAAATATTTATTTCTTAGATATTTTACTATTAATTAATTTAAATTTTTTAATAATATTTATTAATCTTCTATTGTACAACTGAGACTTTGAATATAATAAATAATTTGAATTAAATTTTATATATGTTAAATTTTATTAACATTAATTATATTAATGTTATTTAAATGACAATATTGTTATTTAATATTATATTATCTAATTATATATATATGAAATTAATTTTATACTAAATTTTTTTAAAATTAAAAGAATATCATTTAAAATTATTTAAAATATTTTTTTAAATTTTTTTTATTTTTATAAAGTTTTTGAAACATTTTTGAAATATTTTTGTTTTTAAAATTATATGATATTTTAAAATAAAATTTATTTTATTGCATCCAGTTTAAGTCAAATAGATTAAAGTTAAATTATATTAGTTTGATTATAATTATTTTAATTGAATTGATCAAAAATTAATTTAATCCATTTGATTAGTGTAAGTGTCAAACCAATCTGACAGAAATCAAAAGCAAAGAATCCGAATCTCCTGTTGTGGTACGGAGCACAGCACGCTGTGCTGTGCTCCTTCCACACTCTGTTGACTGGTCAGACTCATTTACGTAGCACAGCACGCGGTGCTATACTCTGTACCACAGCAAATGATCAATTTCAAAAAGCAAAAGAGGGAGAGAGGGGCCTATGAAGGGGTGCTAGGGTTTTTGGCCGGAGAAAATATTTTTAATTTTTCTTTGAACTACATCATTTTGGACCCAAATTTTTTATTTAATTTTTATTTTTAAAATTTTTATTTTTTTTAGACAAATAAAAAAAATTAAATAAAAAAAATATAAGCAGGCAGAATTCATGGGCCATATCAATCTAGGCCCACACATTGGCCCAGAGTAAAACAGATTTTAGAAGGGCGAACGTAACGGGGCTTAAACAGTGAAGGTAGCCGATCTCTCCCCCTCCAGAAACCCTAGCAGCGCCGCAGGAAGAATTTGGGGAGGTAGCTGCCAATGGCAGCTTCCTCCCCCCCCCTTTTTTCTTCTTTCATTATCCTTTTGTTTTCTTCCAGTAGGGAAGTTCTCCTCTTCCATTTGGGAAGTTTTCTTCTTCCATTAGGGAAGCTTTTTTTCCTCTTCTAAGAGAGGTGTTGGAGCTTCAAGATTCTGCATTTCGTTATCCAAGTATGCAACTTTGATGTATGAGCAACGATAATTTTACGTGGAGGAAGAAATTGAAGAGATCTAACCTTCAGAGAAGGTTGGGAGGTGTGTTGCCTCTCCTAGAAGCATCTCTTTTTCTTTCTATTTGTTAGATGTTGTATTGTTGTATATTTAGGATTTTGAAATGTAAATTTGGGTAATCTAGTGGAGGTGAGGTGTGTTGCCTTTACATTCTCTGGTTTGTAAGACCTGGTATTTTGTATTCTGTATTGTCAGAAGCTGCGGGGTTAAGTTGTTCGACTTAGTTTACCTGCCTTTGTCTTCTGTAATTTGGCTTATGTCTGTTGTAATCAATAGTGGTTTTCCACTTGTCCAAAAAAAAAAAAAACATAACGGGGCTTGTCTGATTCATGCTTTGATTGTCCAAAAAAATAAATAATAATAATTCACGCTCTGAAATTTTCTCCATCTTCCAAACATGGTGCAGGATTCAGCGTAAATGCCATTCCCACTCGCAAAAATCTCACGGGGGATTGTTTAGATTATTGCTTTGAAGTTGGAAGATCAACCATAAATTTGAACCCGTCACCAATCGATTATATACCGAACCCAGAGCGAATCAAAATTCTGATGGGAAAAATAATAAATTGGCAAAGAGAGACCCCAGATGAAGACTTCTGCTTCTGCTTTCTACAAAAATATCGTCAAGTTCAGGATGGAAGTTCAAATATTCACCCTCCTGCTTCCTTCTGTCTCTTATTATTTGGCTTTTTGTTTTTATATTCTGTATTGGGTCATATGAGCTAACAGTTAAATGTACTCGCAGCCCAACAGCGGATAATTTGGTACTGATTCGATTGGATATTGAAATTGATGACTAGAGATACAAGGATGCATTCACTTGGAATCCTTCTGGTAAATTTCCCTTTTTTGCTTTTTTTTTTGTCAATAAATGTCAAATACAAAACAACCAAACAAAAACTAAAAGGACAGAAGATAACAAGCCTAATCAACTTGACTCTGAGCCATATGAAGATTTTGGACAAGAATGTATACCAGAGGGGATGGGGGCACAACTAGCCACATCAAAGGACTCATTCCCTTTATGGCTTCCTTGGCGAGTCAATCGACTGCCATGTTCGCTTGCATCTTGATCAGCAACAAAGAACATTTCTAGTCAGTAACAAAGCCTCTAGAAATTATAGCTTCCCATAATTCACGGCAATCATTAGTAAATCCAAATCTTTTGGGCCTCATTTCCATTTTATTAGTTCTTTGCTTAATTTTCATTAAGAAAACTAATTGGGGTTGAAACCTTCTACATAGGTTCTACAGTGATTTCACTGTCAGGCCTACCCCCATACCTTTGAAGTTCCAAGATATAACAATCATGGCTTCTTGGTGGCTATTTCAGGCCAGCCACCAATGCCTTGATTGTAAAGACCAACCCACTTGTGTTCCTCAATACTCTCATCTTGGACACAAAAACTGCCTTTAACTTCAGTTCTCATGACTTTGCCCACGATTATGGGCACATCAATCAACCGCTCAACCCCAACTCCCATTTTGCTATATTTACTGCATTTGTTTTTGCCTTTGGGGGCTGTTTGGTTCAATGGTGCAGAGGAATTTTAATAGAGGGGAAAAAGGGGAGGGGAGGGGAGCGAAAATAATATATATTTTTTGTTTGGTTTAGATTGTGGGGATGATAGGGGATGGAAAATAAGTTTTTCTTCGTTTGGTTTTTAAGGAGAGGAGAGAGGAAAAATAACATAAATTGACAATTATACTCTTACACATAGAATTATATGGGTTTTCCTGCTAGCAATTTAGAATCTTTATATATGATTCACTTTTCTGAGATTAAAATATTTATCACTAATTTTATCTAATGAAAAAACACAACAACTAAGTCTATCATTTGAGATGCAAGGGATTGGAACATACCAAAATATGTAATGAGTGTTCGTTAAGTAGTTGTGTTTTTTTTGTTTAACCAACAAATTTCTGATTTGGTATTTTTGGTGGAGGAAATTGTTTTGCATGCATCTACCTTAAAATTTTAAAATAACATAAAATCAAATACTTGTGCAAGCCATGCATCAATTAATGCTGATAAATGAATATGATAAATTAATGCTAATAACATAAAATCAAGTATTTGGATTTTCATTCCTCCTTGGTGCCAAAATGGACATTGAAATTCTAAAATATAGTGCAAGCAAGATTAACAAATTGCTTGTCCATATGTAGATTAACATACACTAATAAGTCAAGCATAGAGCACAATACAAAACAATTACAAAAAGCTCAAAGTATTCAAATAGGTTCAATCACATGCTTCAATTGGAAGGTGAATTTAAGGAACCAAAGATCATTTCCATGATAATTGTTTTGTGTTCTGCAACTGGACATTGAAAAATTGTTCTCAACATGTCAATATTATCCATGAGAAAGCAATATATCTTAGGCAATAAAGTTGTATCACATCCACATTCTTGGATTAACTTCCAAGTTTCTTCCCCTGATATTGGAGGCAGCTTGTATTAGTGACACTCTCTTAATATAGCATTTTTTTTCTTAATGCCTCTACAACCTCATACATTTCCCTTTTCATTTCACTAATTTCATTGTTCTTTTTTTTTTCTTATTGCTGCCACTAGTTGCTCCATGTGAAAGGGCTTGAGGTGAGAAATTATCCATATTATCATTAGCAACATCAACAAAAGAATCAATGTTCTTCAAAGTTAACTCATTTTAAGAAAAAAAATGATCAACATCATCAATATTTTTAGTGAAGTATTCTTCAATGGCTGATTGTTGTTTCCTTCTCATCTTAGAACCAGTCTCAACATCTTGTTTAGTAGCTCTATCATTTCCATAAAGTACAAGTTAACTCATTCTAAGAGACAAAATTATTAACATCATCAATATTTTTTGTGAAGTATTCTTTAGTGGCTGATTGTCGTTTCCTTCTCATCTTAGAACTAATCTCAACATCTTGTCCAGTAGCTCTATCATTTCCATAAAGTATGACCATCTTCTCATAATGTGGAAATGAGATATTCCTCTAAATTGCTACTTTTGGTTTTGACTTAAAAAATGTAAGTTTCACACAATAATCAAAGTTAACTAAATAGTCAATAATGACATATTAGAAAATAAAAGATTTAAGAATCAAACCTCAATTAGAGCATCCCAAACTTCTGGTTCAGCATCCCATGAATAAGTAGATAGGTTCCAAGCAAACTCACTCATACCATTTCTTAAAATATTATAAACTCCAGCAAAGTGTTTTTTCAGTGTTCTCCAACGATTTTTCACCTTCTCCTTGTCAATTTTCTTGCCAAACATTGCACTCAACTCTTAGACTATGTTTTCATAAGCAATAGTAGTGAAGGTATCATTAACTATGTTTTCGTAAGAGAAAAATTAGTTACACTTTAAGCTCCAAGAGAAAAAGGGTATGTGAAGAAATAATGTGTTGAATTACTAGTAGGAAACTAGTAGAAATATTATCAGAATGGGTCCTAAATTCTTCTTAAAATTGTGTGGTATGTTAGAAAGAGAGGGTGGCTTAAAACCCACACGATGGTCAAGTGTGGATGAACAAGTTGCAAAAACTATTTACATATTAACACATAATGCAAAAAATCATGAAGTGAACTTTTGGTCATGAAAAGTTAATAGTATCTTCACTACTATTGCATATGAAAACATAGTCTAAGAGTTGAGTGCAATGTTTGGAAAGAAAATTGACAAAGAGAAGGTGAAAAATTGATGGAAAATATTGAAGAAACACTTTGTTGAAGTTTATGATATTTTCAAAAATGGTATGAGTGGGTTTGCTTGGAACCCGTCTACTCATTTACGGGATGTTGAGTTAGAAGTTTGGGATGCTCTAATTGATGTTTGATTTTTAAATTTTTTATTTTCTAATATGTCATTGTTGAGTATTTAGCTAACTTTGATTATTGTGTGAAACTTACCTTTTTTTTAGTCAAAACCAAAAAGTAGCAATTTGGAGGAATACCCCATTTCTACATTATGAGAAGATGGTCATACTTTATGAAAATGATAGAGTTACTGGACAATATGTTGAAACTGGTTCTGAGATGAGAAGGAAACGACATTCAACCATTGAAGAATACTTTATTGAAATTGTTGATAATCTTGTCTTTCAAAATAAGGTGACTTTGGAGAACACTGATTCTTTTGCCGATGTTGCTAATGATAATATGGATTATTTCTCAGCTTAAGTCCCTTCACATGGAGCAACTAGTGGCAGTAATAAGAAGAAAAAGAAAGAAAAGGACAATAAAATTAGTGAAATGAAAGGGGCAATGTAGAGGATGTAGAGGCGCTAAGAGAGAAAAATGCTATATTAAGATAGTGCCATCGGTACAAACTGCCTCCAATTTTAGAGGAAGAAACTTGGAAGTTAATCCAAGAATGTGGCTGTGACACAACTTGATTGCCTAAGATATATTGCTTTCTCATGGATGATATTGACAAGTTGAGAACAATTTTTCAATGTCCAGTTCTAGTACGCAAAGCAGTTATCATGAAAATGATCTTTGGTTCCTCAAATCCACCTTCCAATTGATGCATGTGATTGAACTTATTTGAAGACTTTGAGCTTTTTGTTATTGTTTTGTATTGGGCTCTTTGCTTGACTTGTTAGTGTATGTTAATCTAAGTATGGACAAACAAGTCGTGAATCCTGCTCGCACTATATTTTTAGATTTCAATGTCCATTTTGGCACCAAGGAGGAATGAAAATCCAAATACTTGATTTTATGTTATTAACATTAATTTATTAGATTCATTTATCAGCATTAATTGATGTGGCTTGCACAAGTACTTGATTTTATGTTATTTTAAGGTAGATGCATGCAAAACAATTTCTTTCACCAAATATACCAAATCAGAAATTTGTAGGTTAAACAACAAAAATACAATTGATTGACGAACACTCCTTGCATATTTTGGCATGATCCAACCCCTTGCATCTCAAATGACAGATTTAGTTGCTGTGTTTTTTCATTAGATAAAATTCAGATGAGGTGGCAAATATTTTAATCTTAGGAAAGTGAATCATATATAGAGATTCTAAATTGCTAACAGGAAAAGCCATATACTTTTATGTGTAAGGGTATAATAGTAATTTTATTAAATTTTCTCTTCCCTTCCCTTACAAATCAAACAAAGAAAAACTTATTTTTCCTCTCTTCACCCCATTCTAAACCAAATAATTTTTATTTTATTTTTCCTCCCCTCTTCTCCCCTCCCCTCCATTAAAATCCCTTCTTCCCCTCCCCTCTGTTAAACCAAACAGCCCCTAAGAGTGTCACCATCAAGCTCCACCTGTGAGCGGAAACTTTGCACCAGTTCTCTTCCTCTGATGAAATTAACACAATGTTCTTAGAGCTTTTAACAAGTGCAACACCTAGCCACGAACCATATCGCCCTTCACCTCTTCTTTCCATAGAAATCAGCCTCTCCTTAGTACAGTTCTTGGAATCATGGCCAATAAGCCCGCAATTATGGCAAAAGATTTGCAATTTTTCATAACACACTACAACCCATATCTTTGTCATTGCTGGCCTTGGTGCCCAAAAACCAGTAGCCAGAGGCTTCTCAAGGTCTACCATGATTCAAGCACATAAATAACTTCTCGCTAAATTACCATGCACAATAGGTTCTTCAAAAGCCAAATCCTCACCCACTTTTGAGCCCATAATGACTATATTCCATGAAGTCATCCCTTCTAGCGGCACTCCATGAAATTGCACCCAATAGGGGTTTTACTCATATTCAATTCTTGCAGTGTACATAGAGCAGTCCATGGTTGCACCAACAACAAGCATCCCATCACTGACCACGGCTTCTCACGAAGAATTCTTTGACAGGTCTCCTTAAGATCAAAAGAGAAAATATAAATATTAGGCCCCACTTCGGTGATTTTCAGTCTTGTACTCAGATTCCAGCCCTTGGTGATCATTGTTTTCACCAAATTACAATTCAGGACCTTTTCAGCACATGACTTCCCTATTAACATCATCTTCTCTACTACAGCATGCCCTTCTTCATTCCGTTCTAATACTACTGCATCCTAATACTACTGCATCATCCTCTGATACGACATCCATATTCACATCCATCTCCATGCCACAATCTACACACACACAACAGTTAGTTGAAAAATCTCACGAGAGAGAGAGAGAGAGAGAGAGAGAGAGAGAGAGAGGAAAACCCTCACAAAGCTTTGGTTACTACTTACCATTATTCTTCTCTTTTCCTTTTGTGTAAATTATACTTGACTTCTCTCCTATTTCGGTTAAATTATACCCTTGATGTCAACTTTTCTTAATATAGTTAGAGAGAGAGAGAGAGAGAGAGAGAGGTTGGAAAACTTTCACAAAGCTTTGGTTACTACTTACCATTATTCTTCTCTTTTCCTTTTGTGTAAATTATACTTGACTTCTCTCCTGTTTCGACTAAATTATACCCTTGTTGTCAACTTTTCTTAATATAGTTAGTATCAGATTCCTAATGTGCATCAATGCCATTTATCGAAACTTGAAACTATTTTTTTCCCCTTGCTATCCATTTTAGAAGAAAACACTTCATAGGATATTATAGATTGTTACTTAGTTTAGTTAGAAATTTACTAAAATATTAAACTACATGTTTTATCTTGTCAATGGTGGTATAGCCTACATTAAGGCAAGATAAGTTTAAAGCAAATTGAATTAATTTACTTTGCAATTATATATACATGAATGTATGCTTACATGCAATTGAGGTAAATAACATATTGTATCTTTTATTCTGAAATCTAAAGCAAAATGAATTACTTTGTAATTTTTTATGCCATGCGATTTACTATTTTGGTATTCATTTGAATATCTTATATTCTTTGAATACTAGAGCAAAAAATCACATGGAATAAAGAACCACAAATTAATTCCATTTATTTTATATTATAGAATAGCAAGGGTAAAAAAGTAACTATATCCATGGAAAGTTAACAACAGGAGTGCTTTTGTACCATAATTGTAAAGTTTAGGGGGGATGTTGTTATTTCTAAAACAAAGGGAGAGACAAGTATAATTTAACTGGGCCTCGAGGGAGGTAAGTGTAATTTACTCTTTTCTTTTTCCATTTGACTTTAGTTTCTTAATCTTCACAGCAAAAAAGAAAAAAGAAAAAAAAAAGAATTGCTTCTCCTTGACTTGGTGAGCAAATTTTATGGTAGGGCTTTGGTTGTTAAAGGTAGATGATAAAATGGGGTTGGGAATAATGTAAGGTATATTGGCAAGTGCATCTTCCATTTGAGTTGACTCATTGTCCAGGTTTTATCTTGCCATAGCCCACTTATGTAGGAGTAGTTTTACTAAAGTGCAAGACTAAGAAGCACTGCAAGAAAGCTCCTATTTTCACTTCGTATATTCATTTTGTTTTGATGGAAGCAAATTTGATCTTGATAACAGAGATATACTATAGGTAATTTTACATTTTCAATTGACTTGTCAGCCACTTCTTCACTCTTGACATTGCCTTGGCACATATACTTTAGCTTCTATATCAGCTAATAACTGATTTCTTCTGAGACGAGTGATTTGGGATATTTTGGCATATAAATGCTGCTGATCTTCATTGTATGGAATGTTATGAAACCTTGTTTAATACTCAACATGTTCCATTAGGATAAAAGTAACAGTCATGTCTTAGGTATCATGGATTTTCCAAGTTCCAGGTTCCTTTTCACTTGTTAGTTTTAATTCTTATCAGGTTCTGGGTGTGTGTGTGTCTATATATTGATAATAGAAGAGTAGTACAATAATATATTGACCATGTGTCTTATGAGCTGTTATGAATTTATGATGTAAATTTCTATATTATAGATCCCGATTTAGAGGTGGTGGTCTTTTTGAAAAGGACAGTTAAAAGACTTAAAACTGCCTCCAGTTTTTTTTACACAGATTGCTCAATCAATTCAAGTTATGAGATAACAGGATATTACCTTTCCTTGTTATTGCATGTTCCAATGACAATTCATTTTTTCTTTGCTAATTTTCATTCAACATTTTCTGAAGTTGCTTTCTTCTCAATTCATTTTCCAAACCTTTTGTTAAATATGTGTTGCATTTTTTATTATCAGTCACAGCTGGCTTCATGAAGAGAAAGATATGTATGCTGGAGAGAAGATTGTTCCAATCAATATTCCCACATTCATCTGATAAACAAATTTCACTGCCACCTCCACCCGTCCAAAATAAATAAATAAAACACATGTATTTCTTTTTCTCTTATTTAATTTAAAATTTGCTCATAACTAAAATGTTTTGTTGTTTATTAACAGCTTGATCTTCATGTGAATTATACTCTCATTGTAACGTCCCTCAATACAATTGTCTATATTTGCTGTTTATTAGTATAGATACGACATTTGATTTTTTATTCTGTAATACTTGTTAATATGTATATGATGGTATTAAAATACTTTTGATAACCTATAACATGATTTAAGATGGAAATAGAACATTTGGAGACTAATTACTAAACATTTGATGTCAAAAGGTTAAGAAGAATGTGAAGTATTAAAGTAGCTCAGACTTTTCTTCACTGTTTTGAGCATAACTCTTACATATGAACTCTAACTGATGTGATCTCAATTTTTGTTAAAAGTTAAGACATATAGCTACAACTTTTATAATGAGTATTTTTTCTAGTTTGGCCAAGATAAGGGTCAAAAACTACAAAACAAAGATTTAGTATAGTTTGAATCTTTGCCCACTCTTTTGTATATAACTACTTCATATGATCTCTAAATTAGGTGATTCCAGTGGAAAATGAAAGTTAAGACAGAGGGTTACAACTTTTATGTTGGCCATTTTGGCAAATTCTATCGAATTCATGGTGAAAGGAGGCAAAAGATGTGTATGTTAATGTTAAAAATTGTGTCTATGCATATTTTGGGTACTATAGCATTTCGAGTACTATAGCTCACTGCACGCACCCATATAAGCATGTGTGTATGCATATCCAATAGCACTAGCATCGACTCCCCACAATCATTTTCTCTTCCCAATTTCAAACCCTTATATTTTGAGTTATAGACCTCCGATTGACGAACTCTTTGGACCGTTGGACTTGTGGCGAAGAGAGCTTCAAAACCCACTGTTGGACTTGTGGTGAGTTTTCTATGGGTGTAATTTGTAGCTCTATTTTTGAAATTTTTGCTATAGATAGTCTTAGATATGGATAGTATGGTGAATTTGGGAGTTTAAAATCATAAGATAATTTTTCGGCCACCGTAAACAGTGTTTTCGACTGTTATGAATAGTGATTTCGTGATATTTGATTCAAAATTGATTTTTTGAAGTTGTTTTTCTAGGTTTTGAGATATCTAAAGGCAACTTTCAATATCAATTCGGCCATTGAACTTTGAAAGTGATCAAAGAGGTCAAACTACCTTGAATCCTTAGTGCGTGAATAGATAATATTTACTATAACATAATTTTTAGCTATTCATTTAATATATTAATATGAGACATTACTACTAATGTGAAACTCATTTTTATTATGAACATGTATTTCAAAGTATGACTCTATATAAACTTTAGGAATGTAGGATAAGTATTATATATACTTTATTTTTCTATTGATATTAATTGATGTTAATTGAGAATACTCAAAAAAGTGTTGGCTCATGGTAATATTTTATATTTAACATAAATTGATAAATGATTGTATGAGGTACATGTATGGGCTTATGGATATAAATGTGTAAGTTAAGTTAGAATTGTTATGGCTATTTTTGAACAGTGGAGATATAATTTTTTGAAAATTTCATGATTTTTTATTTATTTCTTACATTTCTTGTTATTTCTTTATTGTACCTATACAGAGGAACCTAAATTAAAAACATTGTAAATTAGCAGTTGTGAGTGTTAACCCTGATGCATCTTGAGTTTTATGTAATAAGTTTTTTGCCTAATGGATTATACAGACTTTTGCCTGATAAATTTTGCAGACAATGACTTGATAGATTACAGGCTTTTGGTCTGATTGATGGTGAATACTTCCCTTATTGCATGCTTGAAGAATGATGATAATTCTGATATAGCGTCCCTCAATCTTTGAAAAACTCTAAATTTATTTTAACTATTTATTTTCTCTATTATTGATATGTATACTATGTTTCTTATAAGAGACTCTTAACTTTATTTGGTATATAATCTTTTAGTCAAATTTCAAAAATTATTTTAAAAATTTGATTTGTATTTATTTGCATAATACATTAACATTATATTTATGCCCCTTAGTACTGAAATTTTTTTGCAATTGATATTTCAAACATATAATACATTAGCTTTCATATTTTCCTTACATTAAATTTTTATTTGTTAAAAAGAAAAAAAAACTTAAGCCCTACTTGTTTTGTTTCCGTTACGGTAAGGATTACCTACTCACTGAGTTTTATACTCACTCCATCTTATGTTTCTCTTTTTCAGATAGTCATAGAGACTTATATCCAGCTCCAACTGTGTAGTGAGTTAAGGTGGTTGTGGTAAACTCAAATTGCTTTCAGAACTCCCAGTTTTTTTTAGATATTTTCTGTTTTTGAATTGTAGGGGTAGCTCCATTAACCATCGGTAGGATCCCTACTTCCTTGTGTATATGGATGTTTGTAGAACTTTTGTTGCATGAGAAACAGATAATTTTTATATTGTTTGGCTTGATGCAAATTGTATCTAGATTTATGATTTATGAATCTTTTTCATGGTATGCATGTTGTCTCTGCCTCTATGTTGTATGTTATAGTGGTATCTTTATGTCTGTTGGTTTGAGGCTCACGGGGTGAGATTTTTTCTATTCTTGTGCCAGTCACGTGCCTGCTTCTATAGGGGTTGTGACAAAGTTAGTATAAGAGGTTTAGGTTTTCCTGTATTCATGGAGCAACAGATTCTTTAGTAGGACCCTAAGTATAGATATGAGCCGAACATACTTATACTCAAGGTGTTATTGAAGATATCTGGTAAGATGTTATTATTCTTTGCTTATTTGAATAAGTATTTCTTTGATGATATGTCACTTGTTGATGTTAATTAGAATTTTAAAGTTTGACTTGATTTTGTAGCAAAGATGCCATTGAGAACTAGAGCCATTATTAAACAATCTGCGGAGCGCGAGCAAACAGTTAAAGAATCTACTCAATCTGTCGCTATTGCATTTAGAAGTCATGATAGGAGTCAATTTAGTTCTAAAACTAAAGGAAGTAGTCAAAGCGTTAAGGCCACTGAAGTACCTAGTCAGAATGAGCAAAGTAGTGATAAAAAAAAACTCCTGAAGCAAGTGCAGAGCCTCCTTATCCTTAAGATAATATTATGATTGAAATGATGGCTACTTTACAAGGTATGCAGAAAATAATAGAGACTTTAGCTGGTATGTTGGTAGAACAAGGTAAAAAGAGTCACAACAACCTGGAACAGCAATAGCTCTAGTGTTTGTGGAGCTTGTTGAGCAAGTTATTAGGCCTACTAAGATAGAAGTGAGTTTGTCTCAATTTTTAAAGTTGAAGCCGTCAACTTTTATTGGATCATCAAACAGTGAAGATCTTCAGCAGTTTATGGAAGCAGTAGAAAAGATTTGCAAAGCCTTCGAGTGTCTTGATAATTAGTTTGTGGAGTTTGTGTCATGTCATTTATTAGAAATGGTGCAAGTATGGCTTACTACTTTTAAGCGAGGAAGAACGCTTATGTCAGCACTTTTAAGATGAGTTGAATTCAAAGAAGTATTTATAGAGCAGTTTCTATTTGAAAGTGTTAGGGATGCCCGAGCAAAGAAATTTGAGGAGTTAAAACAGACTCTAGAAATGGTCACAGATTATGATATTCGCTTTACCTAATTGTCCCAGTATGCACCTCATTTGGTTCTTAATGAGAAAGAAATGATCAAGAGATTTATTAATGGGTTAATTAGACCATTGTTTAAGTCTGTAGCACCACAGATGAAATTATTCCCTAATTATGCTGTAGCGGTTGATTGTGCAAGAATGATTGAAATCAGAGAGTTAACTGAGATTGAAGTACTAAAGAAGAGAAAAATAGATAGAGATGGTAATTTTAAAGGTGGGCATGATTCCACTACTCAAGGGTTTAAGATACAAAGTCAATAGCGTCTATTACAAATAGAATCTGAAATTTATAGCCTTGTATCGGTTGGTAGTGGTGGACAAAGGTCAGGACACAAGAGCACGAGGCCAATTGGTTAGCATGGGTCGAAGTCAGTTCAGCAAAACAGATCCCTTGTCCAACATGTGGCATATATTACTTTGGACAATGTTACAGAGAATCAGGTGTTTGTTTTTATTGAAAGCAAGTTGGGCATATGAAGAGGGATTGTCTACAACTATATGACTCAAGTCAAGAGTCAGTATGACCGGTTTTGCTACTTGCCCCAATAACAGCACAACCAGTAAGAGCAGTGCTTGACCAAGCAAGCCATGATGGGTTAGATAGAGAATCATTAGGCTGAAGTTAGAATCTTTCAGGTCGAGGCCAACCAAGAGTCTTTACATTGATTAGACAGGATGCACATGCTTCAAATGCAATTATGACAAGTATTTTATTTGTTTGTTCACATAAGGCACATGTGTTGTTTGATTTTGGGTCTACCCATTTTTATGTATCTCCATATTTTGCTAAGCGAATGGTAAAGATCCGATTAAGTTAGGTACTCCTTTTATGGTTGCGACCTCAATCAGTGATTATTTGACTATGGAAAATGTATTTCAATTCTATAATGTTTTTGTGGATAATAGAAAAAATTTGGTTGATTTGATCTTCTTAGACATACTGGATTTTGATGTGATTCTAGATATGGATTGGCTAACTACATGTTATGCCACTTTGAATTGTAATAGTAAGGTTATTGAGTTCAATATTCCTAATGAAACCCTTTTTTGGTTTTAATGTGACTGTAGTAAAGCTACAAGCAATCTAATCTCCGTTTTTGGGGTTCAAAGACTATTGAAAAAGGATGCCAAGAGTACTTAGCTTTCGTCAGGGATATTGATAAGCTTCTTATTAATATAGAGCAAATACCAGTGGTTAGAGATTTTTCTGATATCTTTTCGAAAAAGTTTTCAGGATTGCCTCCTGAATGAGAGATTGAGTTCAATATTGACCCCATTCTTGGGATATAATCGGTTTCAATACCACATTATAGAATGACACCTACGAAACTTAAAGAGTTGAAGAATCAAGTACAAGATTTATTAGAGAAGGGTTTCACTCGACTTAGTACTTCTCCTTAGGAAGCTCCAGTCTTTTTTGTGAAGAAAAAAGATGAATCTTTACGACTGTGTATAAATTATAGGCAGTTGAACAAAGTAACAGTGCAGAATAATTATCTTTTACCCGGAATAGATGACTTGTTTGATCAACTGCACGGTGCACAATGCTTCTCCAAAATTGATATGAGGTCAATGTACCATCAATTGAAGATAAGAAAATAAAATATCTCTAAAATAGCTTTTAGAACTTGGTATGGCTATTATGAATTTTTGGTTGTTATTTAAATTGATTAATGCACTAGCTGTCTTCATGAACTTGATGAATAGAATGTTTAAGCCATTTTTGGATATATTTGTCATAGTATTTATTGACGACATTTTAGTGTATTCAAAGAGTTTTGAAAAGTACGAGCAGCAATTGAAAACTATTTTACAAACTCTAAGAGAACAATAGTTTTATGCAAAGTTTTTTAAATGTAAATTTTGGTTATATAGTGTCACATTCTTGGGGCACATAGTTACAAAAAATGGTATCTGGGTAGACTCTAAGAAAGTAGAGGCAATACAATAGTGGTTACGTCTTACAAATGTGATGGATATTCTTAATTTTTTAGATCTGACAGGGTATTATAAGAGGTTTGCTAAAGATTTTTTTAAGATTGCCACACCTTTGACGTGGTTGACCAGAAAAGGAGTGAAATTTGAATGGTTTGATGCATGTAAGAAAAGTTTTCAGGCATTAAAGAAGTATTTGACCACAACTCCAATTTTAACTATTCCGTTTGGTGCTGGAGGTTTTGCAGTGTATTGTGATGCCTCTAAGATAGGGTTGGGTTGTGTGCTAATGTAAAATGGGCATGTCATAGCCTATGCATCTAGGCAACTTAAGAAGCATGAGCTGAATTACCCAACACATGATTTAAAAATGGCGATAGTAATTTTTGCTTTAAAGATCTGGAGACTACCTATATGGTGAATTTTGTGAGATTTATACTGATCACAAAATTCTCAAGTACATTTTTCAGCAAATGGATCTTAATTTAAGGCAAAGAAGATGGATATAGTTACTAAAAGATTATGATTGTACAATTTTATATCATCCGGGTAAAGCAAATGTGGTAGCAGATGCTTTGGTAGAAAATCTATGGAAGTCAGGCTCACATAACACAATTACGAAGACCATTATTGAAAGTCATTCATCAACTAGAAAGTGAGGGGATAAGACTTGAGGTGAATGAATCAGGGGCATTGATAGCTCATATACAGCTCTAGTTATCATTGATTGAATAAATTAATGCTAAACAAGGTGAGGACACCAGCCTATGCAAACTGAAGGATGCATTGAGGGATAATCAGAATTCTGAGTTCAATGTTAATGTGGAAGGAATTTTGAGGTGTGGAAAGCGTATATGTGAATCTCATGTGGATGAGTTGAGAAAAAATATTTTAGAGGAGGCTTTCCGATCAGCTTATACTAGTCATCTGAAAACTAACAAGATGTACAATGATCTTAAAGAGATATACTGGTGGGACGGAATGAAAAAAGATGTAACAGAGTTTGTTGTTCAATGTTTGGTATGCCAACAGGTGAAGGCAGAACATTAGTTGAGTTGCATCACAGATTGAAATATCAAAATGAAAGTGGGAGATAATCACTATGGATTTTGTCATTGGACTACTAAAAACTTCAAGAAGGTATTATTCTATATGGGTGATTGTGGATCGAATAACTAAGTTAGCATACTTTTTACCACTGAAGACTATATATAATGTGGCATAGTATGTGAACCTTTACCTGAATGAGATAGTTAGATTACATGGAGTTTCAACATCTGTTATATCTTATCGAGATCCATAGTTTACAATATGTTTTTGGAGAGTCTTCCAAGAGGCTTTAGGAACAAGTTTGTATATAATAATAGTTTCTCAACTCCCACCAAAGTCCAACTATTATTATATACCAACTTTGCCAAAGGCTAGATTTAAGCATTGCCTTTAATCCTCAAACTGATGGTTAATCTGAGCGAAAAGTTTAAGTATTGGAGGATATGCTTAGAGCGTATATCTTGGATTTTGGTGGGAGTTGGAAAGCCTTTGGCAGAGTTTGTATATAATAATAGTTATCAAACAAGTATCTAAATGGCCTTTTTTGAAGTTTTATATGGGAGGCGTTGTCGATCACTTGTTGGATAGTTTGAAGTAGGTGAGACTAAATTTTTAGAGCCAGACTTGATACAAGAAGCCATGGATAAAGTAAAATTGGTTAGAGAAAGGCTGCTAGTTGCACAAAATCGGAAAAAGATTTATGTTGATCACAGGCGACGAGAGTTAAAATTTTCTATAGGCGATAAAGTGTTTTTGAAAGTTTCGCCTATGAAAGGGATTACGAATTTTGGTAAGAAAGAAAAATTAAATCCATGGTATATTGGATTCTTTGAAATACTAAATAGAGTCGGTTCAGTGGCATATCATTTGGCTTTGCCACCTGGGTTAAGTGAAGTTCATTTAGTTTTTTATGTGTTAATAATGAAAAGGTATTTACCAAACCCTTCACATGTCATATAGCTTTAGAAAATTGAGTTTGACAGAAGTTTGACTTATGAGCAGAAACCAAAAGCTATAGTGGATAGGTAAGTAAAGAAACATAGGTCAAAGGAAATTCCAACGGTAAAAGTAATCTAACAGAATCACTCAGTAGAGGAGGCCATATGAGAAATGGAGAGCGATATGCAAAGGAGGTACCCAGAGCTTTTTGAGTGGTAAGCCTTATATATATATATTTTATCTTATAGTTTTGAAATTTGTGGACCAAATTTCTTAAGGCAAGAAAAAATGTAACCCCCCTCAATACAATTGTCCATATTTGCTGTTTACTAGTATAAATATGACATGTTATGCTTTATTCTGTAATACTTAATATGTACATGATGAAATTAAAATACTTTTGATAACCTATAACATGATTTAAGATGAAAATTGGACATTTGGAGACTAATTACAAAACATTTGATGTCAAAAGGCTAAAAAAAATGTGAAGTATTGAAGTAGCTCAAACCTTTCTTTACTGTTTTAAGCATAACTCCTACATATGAACTCCAATTGATGTTATTCTAATTTTTGTTGAAATTTAAGATATATAACTATAACTTTTATGATGAGTAGTTATTTTGGTTCGGCTAAGATAAGGGGCAAAAACTGCAAAACAGAGGTTTAATGTGGTTTGGACTTTTGTCCATTCTTTTGTACATAACTACTTCATATGATCTCTAAATTAGGTGATTCCAGTCGCGACACCTATAGAAGTAGACACGTGACCAGCACAGGAATAGAAAAAATTCCACCTTGTGAATCTCAAACCAATAAACATAAAGATATCATTGTGGCATATAACATATAAGTAGAGATAACAACATGCATACCATGAGAAATGTTCATAAATCATAAATCCAGATACAATTGGCATTGAGCCAAACAATATAGAAATCATTTGTTTTTCATGCAATAAAAGTTCTACAAACATCCAAATACACGAGGAAGTAGGATCATGCTCGTAGTTCATGGAACTACCCTTACAGTTTAAAATAGAAAATATCTAAACAAATTGGGAGCTCTGAAGGTAATTTGGGTTCACCACAACCACCTTAGCTAACTACATAGTTAGAGTTGGATTTGAGTCTTTATGACTATTTGAAAAAGGAAAAAATAAGATGGGGTGAGTATAAAACTCAGTGAGTAGGTAATCTTTATCATAATGGAAACAAGACAAGTAAGGCTCGAGTTTTTTTTTTCACAAATAAAAATTTAATGTAAGGAAAAGATAAAAGCTATATGTATCATATGTTTGAAAGATCAATTACAAGAAAATTTCAGTACTAAAGGGTATAAATATAATGTTAATGTATTATGTAAATAAATACAAACTAAATTTCTAAAATTATTTCTGAACCTTAACTAAAAGATCATGCACCAAATAAAGTTAAGAGTCTTTTATAAGAAACAATGTATAATCAACAATAGAGAAAATAAATAGTTAAAATAAGTTTAAAACTTTTCAAAGATTGAGGGACTCTATATCAGAATTATCACCATTCCTCAAGCTTGCAACAAGGGAAGTATTCACCATCAATCATGTTAAAAGTTTGTAATCTATCAAGTAAAAACTCGTAATCTATCAGGTCATTATTTATAAAGTCCATCAGGCAAAAGTCTGTTACATAGAACTCAAGATGCACTAAGGTTAGCACTCACAGCTGGTAGTTTGCAATGTTTTCAATTTAGGTTCTTTCGCATAGTTACAATAAAAAAATAACAAGAAATGCAAGAGATAAATAAAAGATCATGACATTTTCAAAAAATTATATCTCTACTGTTCAACAATAGCCATAACTATTTCAACTTAACTTACACATTTATATGCATAGGCCCATACATGTGCCTTGTACAATCATTTATCAATCCATGTGAAATATAAAATATCGCCATGACACCACAAGTTTTGAGTATTTTCAATTAGGATCAACTAATATCAATAGAGAAATAAAGTATATATGATGTTTGACTTGCATTCCTAAGGTTTATAATAGGAGCTATATTTTGAAATACATGTTCATAATAAAAATGAGTTTCATATTAGTAGTAATGTCTCATACGAATATATTAAATAAATAGTTAAAAATTATGTTATAATAAGTATTATCTACTCACACACTAAGAATTCAAGGTAGTTTGACCCCTTTGATCACTTCTAAAACTCAAAGGCTGAATTGATGTGGAAAGTTGTCTTTCGATGTCTCAAAATCTAGAAAAACAACTTTGGAAAATCAATTTCTAACCAAACATCATGAAATCACTATTTATACAGGTCGAAAACACTGTTTACAGTGGCCGAAAAATTATCCTATGGTCTTAAACTCCCAAATTCATCATACTATATATATCTAAGACTATTTATAGCAAAAATTTTAAAAATAGAACTACCAATCACATCCATAAAAAACTCACCACGAAACTACTATTTATGATCCTTCAGAGATGTTCTAGCGAAACCAATCGGTGGATTTAGAAGTTTTCTTCGTCACGAGTTCAATGGTTCGTTAATCAGAGGTCTATAGTTCAAGATATGAGGGTTTTGAAGTTGGAAGGAGAAAATGGTTGTGGGGATGGGTGTTAGTGCCGCTGGATATGCATACGCGCATGCTTATATGGGTGTGCGCCGTGAGCTACAGTACCCGAAATATGCATAGGCATTGTTTTTAACATTAACATACACATCTTTTGCCTTCTTTCACTATGAATTCGATAGAATTTGCCAAAATGGCCATAATGAAAGTTGTAGTCCTCTGTCTTAACTTTCATTTGCCATTGGAATCACCTAATTTAGAAATTATATGAAGTAGTTATGTACAAAAGAGTGAGTAAAGGTCCAAATCACTCTAAACCTCTGTTTTGCAGTTTTTGCCCCTTATCTTGGCCGAACCAAAAAAACTACTCATCATAAAAGTTGTAGCTATATGTCTTAGTTTTAAACAAAAATTAGAATCACATCAATTGGAGTTCATATGTAGGAGTTATGCTCAAAACAGTAAAAAAAGGTCTGAGATACTTTAATACTTCACATTCTTCTTTGCCTTTTGACATCAAATGTTTTGTAACTAGTCTCCAAATGTCCTATTTCCATCTTAAATCATGTTATAAGTTATCAAAAATATTTTAATACCATCATGTACATATTAATCAAGTATTACAGAATAAAATATAACATGTATTTATATTGGTAAACAGCAAATATGAACAATTGTATTAAGGGGCGTTACATTCCAAAGTGGAGATCAAATTGCTTGCAGTTTTACTACGGTCACATTGAAACCGAAAAGGGATTTCATTGGGAATATTGAACTCAATAACTTTACAGTTACAATCCAAAGTGGCATAACATGTCGGTAGTCAATCTATACCTAGAATCACATCAAAATTCAGCATGTCTAAGACGGTCAAATCAATCAAAGTTTCTCTATTATTCACAAAAATATTGCAGGATTGAAATATATTTTTCACAGTCAAATAATCACCAATTGGGGTTGCAACTATAAAAAGAGTACCTAACTTAATTGAATCTTTACCCATTTGCTTAGCAAAGTATGAAGATACATAAGAATAGGTGGATTCAGGATCAAACACACATGTGTTTTATGTAAACAAACAAATAAAGTACCTGTCATAACTGCATTTGAGGTCTGTGTATTCTGTCTAGTCAATGCAAAGACTCTAGGTTGGCCTTGACCTAAAAGATTCTGACCTCGGCTTAATGATTTTCTACCTGACCCACCATGGCTTGCTTGGCCAGGCACTGCTCTTACTGATCGTGCTGCTATTGGGGCAAGTAGCAAAATCGGTTGTACTGGCTCTTGACTTGAGTCATGTAGTTGTGCACAATCTCTCTTCATATGCCCAACTTATTTGTAATAAAAATAAGCACTTGATTCTCTGTAACATTATTTGGAGTGATATCTGTCACATGTTGGACAAAGGAGTTTGTTTTGTTGAATTGACTTCAGCCTTTGTTGACCAATTGGCCTCATGTCCTTTTGCCTTGACCTCTGTCCACCACTCCTAGCCGATACAAGGCTATGAATTCTAAATTCTATTTGTAATAGACGATGTTGACTCTGTATCTTAAACCCTTGGGTAGTGGGACCATGTCCACTTTTAGAATTATCAGTTCTATCTCTTTTTCTCTTCTTTAGTACTTTAATCTCAGCTAACTCTCTGGTTTCAATTATTCTTGCACAATCGACTGCTGCAACATAATTAGGGAATAGTTTTATCTATGGTACTACAAACTTAAAAAATGGTCTAATTAGTCCATTAATAAATCTCTTGATCATTTATTTTTTATTAGGAACCAAGTGAAGTGCATATTGGGACAACTGGGTCATTTCTAGAGTTTGTTTTAACTCTTGAAATTCTTTTACCTGGGAATCCCTGACACTTTCAGATAGAAAACACTCCATAAATGCTTCTTTGAATTTAGCCCATCCTAAAGATGCTGACATAGCTTTTCTTCCTAACTTAAAAGTAGTAAGCTATACTTGTGCCATTCCTACTAATTGAAATGACACAAACTCCACAGATTGGTTATCAAAACACCTTAAGGCTTTGTAAATCTTTTTTACTACTTTCATAAATTGCCGAGAATGTTCACTGCTTGATGACTCAGTAAATGTTGGTGGCTTCAACTTTAAAAACTGAAATAAACTCACTTCTATATTATTGGGCCTAGTAACTTGCTCAACAGGCTCCACAGACATTGGAGTTGTTGCTGTTCTAAGTTGTTATGACACTTTTTTGCCTTGTTCTACCAACATACTAGCTAAAGTCTCCATTGTTTTATGCAATTTTGCATAGTAGCCATCATTTCAATCATAATGTTATCTTGAGGTTGGGGAGGCTCTACACTTGCTTAAGGATTTTTTCTCTGATCACTACTTTGCTCATTCTAACTAGGTACCTCAGTGGCCTTAACTCTTTAACTACTTCCTTTAGCTTTAGAATTAGATTGACTTCTAAATGCAGGAGCGGAAAATTGAGCATATTCTTCAGCTGTTTGTTCGCGCTCTGCAAATTGTCTAATAATGGCTCTAGTTCTCGGTGGCATCTTTACTATAAAACCAAGTCAAATTTTAAAATTCTAATTAACATCAACATATGACATATCATCAAAGAAAGACTGATTCAAATAAGCAAAGAATAACAATATATCCTACCAGATATCTTCAATAACACATTGAATATAAGTATGTCCGGCTTATACCTATCATTTGGGTTCTACTAAAAAAATCTGTTGCTCCATGAACATAGGGAAACCTAAACCTCTAATATCAATTTTGTCACAGCCCTTGTAAAAGCAGGCATGTGATCAGGACAGGAATAGGGAAAATTATACCCCGTGAGCGTCAAATCAACAGACATAAAGATACCACTGTAGCATACAACATATAGACATATATAAAAACGTGCATACCATGAGAAAGGTTCATAAATCATAAATTCAGATACAATTGGCATCAAGTCAAACAATATAGAAATCATTTGTTTCTCATGCAATAAAAGTTCTACAAACATCCAGATACACAAAGAAGTAAGAATTCTACCTGTGGTTGTTAACTCTAATTTATTAGAGTTATTACATGCTTAATATTTTGCAATTTAGTTGATTTAGTAATAATTCCACCTAAATAGATATGATTTTTGCATTCCCTGAGTATAAAAGTACTCATAGCGTTAATAGTGAAATTCTGATTGGATTGCATGAAAAAGGACACCCAAGCCAGAATATGTTGGGTATTTTCGGCCTATTGATATTATGTGCATGAGTGGGAGTTGAACTTTATGTGGTACACTGGAAGTAGGCAGGAACATTTGGCTGCTGCTGCAGGAGTTGTTTCTACTACTCAGCGTGGAAGGAAAAGGACGCTGGCAAGAATAAAAAAACCTTCAAAAAGAAGTCACCTCACCAAGACCACAACCCTAGCATATAAAACAGAAGGAGACAACAGAAAAGATATAAAATACACAGACAGCTACTACCTCCTGAAAAGAAACGCACAGGAAGAAAAGAGTGATTGTTTCATTGAGAGTGTTCCTTCTCGGATATAGGAAGGAAAAAGCTGCATGGAAGAAAGTAGAGGGAGCAATTGAACGTTGGGAAGAGAAGTACAAAGACAATATGAGAATTTTGAAAATGAGGATAAGAACATTAGAAAATATGTATATTTACTACATGGATTAAAGAAGTATAAAGACAATATGAAAATTTATGTTTTGGCGCGTAATTTTTATTTTTAAATGATAGTATTTTATTATAAGCAAATATATTTTTATTTGTTTAAAATGATTATGTTTTGCTAAAAGTAAGTAGACTTTTAATTAAAATGAGTATTGTTTTGCTTACAATAATTATATTGACCTCTAATGAAATTTTGTTATATTTTTCGACATATTCTTTCTTTTAATATGTATAAAGATATTTATTTTGCGATTTGTTTTATTATGATTTTTATCAAGAAAAATCATGATTCAAGAGTTTAACTAAAGGTTTATGAGAATGTAAATTTTTAGAAATTTTTGAAAAATTTTAAGATGAAAAACGGAATTTATATAAAACAAAATCTTATTATTCAATTATTAAATAATAATTATTATTATTTAAAAAAAACAACGATAAAAGAGGAATCAGAGACAATGGAGGGACAGAGAGAATTTCTGAAAAATTGAATAGTGAGTGAATAGTAATTTTCAATTTTTTTTTTAGATCTGAAGTGCCTATTGGTTTTCGATCTCATAATTGAAGGTGTTACTGGATTCAGGACGAAGAATACTACAGTTTTGACCAATCAATTTTTCAAATCAACCGTTGAAACGCCGTAGATCTGAAGTAGAAAATCTCAGAAGAAGGTAAATTTTGAAATTTTTACTTAGAGATTTCCAATTGAAATTCTGACGTCGTAGATAGATTCAAGAGTTAGATAAACCTTAGGATATGTATATTTTCGGTCATTTAACAGCTTTTTTGTTCTTCGTGAATAGTATTTTTCGACGGTAAATAGTGACTAAATTTTCGAAGTTGTTTTCTTGATTTTTGGACCCACCGGATATGTTTTCGAGGTTTATTTGATCGAATTGAGATCGGAAAAATACATTTTAGGGTTATCCAATCTGGGGTCCTAATCCGGTGAGTAGATAATTCTTCCTATGACTTGTTTTTACTCTTCTTGAACTTTACATTGATAAATGAGTATGATTACATGTATTTATACTTTTATATGTTTTTGAAATGATTTGAAATATATAAAATGGTTGAAATATGATATTTAGTTCAAGAAGAGTATGGATTTTGATATATAGTGAACATGTGATATTTAAATATATTTCACATTATACAGCAAATAAATTATGTTATGCATGTGACGTTGATTTTTAAAGTGATACGTTTGACTTGGATATGGGCATGATTATATGTTTCCCCTAATTGGAAAGTTTTGACAGATGAATATACTGAGACTGAAAAGTCTGTTTTATATTGAGAATTTTATACTGGATTATATGACATATGTGCATATGGTATTATTTGTGGAGGAATCCTATTGGAAACACTGTTTGCTAACAACAGGTGATGTTAGCCTTGATGCACACCTTGATTGCCTCAGCTAGCAGGGGAGGTGGTGCTAACCTCGTGTGAGGGCCAACACACGGGAGATTATATGTGAAGGAGAGCGGAATGCCTCCTATATATGGGCAAGATACCAGTTATATGATGGCGAGATGCCAGTTATATGAGATGTTATTTGCTTTCCCTTGCTTTGTGTTTGGGAAAGACCAATACAGAGTCCCTTCGCGTGTCCTCTTGAATGGTAGTAGGGCAAACCTCAGCGGGATGTTGAGTTTAGGCAAATCCTATACCACCAAAGTATGGAAGGGGGACTCTGATATGGTGGTTCTGATATGGGATCCTCCGAATATTTTATGAGAAATGTTTTGATGCATAACATGATTTGGTTAATGATTATACATTATTGAGTATAATTTTGAACTTGATTTAAATATTATTTATACAGTACCGCATACGGTTTGAAATGCTTGATTACAATTTTTAAATAGAGAATATTTGAAAATACGGGTCCTATATGGATATATTTCTGAAATGTAATTTTTGATGAAATAAATTTTATTATGTGAGTACAATCTATATGTTGACCTAAGAGGTCATAGGAAGTATTATTTGTTCACTGAGTTGTAAAACTTACTACACGATGTGCATTTACTTTTCAGATAAAAACACAGAGTTTGGTCCAGCAGCCACGTGATCGACTAGGGGTCGTATTTCGGTGGTGAGCCTAAATTGTTTCTAGGCTCTTAGTGTTTTATATTGTAATATATTTGTACTCTAGAGTTGCTCTGAACGTCACAGACAGGATCTTTGTTTCCGCTGTAAACCTGATATATATAGACTTGGCATGTATAACTATTAGTATTATTAACTTGAAAACGTGTGATATTATTCATATATGTGGTATTATGAAATGATTTACAATTGCATGATAAAAGATGTTAAAAGATGTTGATATAAAGTATACCAGTGTAAATCAAGTTCCAGTGGTTAGAGAATTTTCTGATGTAATTTCTGAGGAATTTTTAAGATTATTTCGAAATAATAAATAGAATTTGGTGTTGATTTATTTCTTGGAGCCTAACTAGTGTCTATATTTCTGTATAGAATGACACCCACTGAACTTAAGGAACTGAAAAAGAATTAGTTATAAGACATGTAAGAAAAGGGATTTAAAAGCCCTAATACTTCTACTTGGAGTGCTCTAGTTCTATCTGTGAAAAAGAAAGATGGATCACTATGACTATGTATAGATTATAAACAGATGAAGAAAGTAACAATGTGAAATAAATATTCATTACCTTGTATAGATGATCTGTTTGACCAGTTACAAAGTGCTCAACATTTTCCAAAAATTAATTTGATTTGATATCTAGATATCATCAATTAAGGATAAGAGAAGAGAATATTACAAATATTACTTTCAGAAGTCGGCATAGACATTATGAGTTTTTAGTTATGTCATTTCGATTGAAAAATGTTCTAGCTATATTCATAGATTTAATGAATAAGTAATTAAGCCATCCCTGAATCAAGTTGTTACTATATTTATTGATGACATATTAGAATATTCCAAGAGTTCAGTGGATCATAAGCAATATTTAAAGATAGTTTTACAAACTTCAAGAGAGTATCAACTATATGTTAAGTTCTCAAAATACGAATTCTAACTTAGTAATATTATTTTCTTAAGGTATGTGGCTAGCAAGATGGTATCTAAGATAACCCTGAGAAAGTAAAAGTGGTACAGCAATGTCCACATCTTGCTATAGTTACAGATGAAGATTCAAGTCTAATTTGCGCGTTCTGCTGTTGTCTGTTTTCCATTCTATTTGAGCTGTAATTGGATCAGGTACATGAACATATGCTTGTAAAGCATCAATTAACTCCTCAGCATTTGAAACTGAGATAAGAATTCGTCGTGCTGAGTATGGGATAAACCTTTGTTCCACAGTATGATCAAGAAAAGACAACAGACCATCAAAGAAGTTGTTAACATTTAACAAACTTATCGGTTTGTGATGCATATTTAGTTATGCCCAAGAGACTATTTGAAAAATTTCCTCTAAATTTCCAAAACCCCCTGGTAAGGCAATGAAGGCATCAGCATTACTCATCATTCTAACCATGCGCTCATGCATGGAAGTAACCCTAAATTCTTCCCCAATTGTCTTTCCTACGATGTTAGATGCAGCTAGAGCTGTAAGAATAATACTTAGAACTTGACATCCTCCTACATGTATAGCTGTAGACACACACCCCATTAATCCACGGTTACCTCCACCATAGACTAAATGAATTTTTCTCTTAGCCAGCACCATACCTAAATTTTGTGCTGCTTTCACATATTCTTCATCTTTTTCAGGATTGGAACCACAAAAGACACAAATATTTCGAAATTGACGGAATGTGATTCCCTCCATAGCTGTACACACTTTAATTTTGAGTATGAAAGTAAAGATACTAACATGTGTATTTATAGAATTCAGAGAAAGACATACATATGATAGCTATGTGAATATGCCGGGCATAATTAAAATAACTATGTGAGTGATTAATGGATATCAGGTAAATTGAAGATGGAATTTTTAAAAATGACGGCAAGCATGTATATGTACAATAGTTGTGATAGTCGCTCATATTAGGCATATAAAGAGAATAAGGTTAAGATATCACCAGGAAATGTTCTTTTTCTTGTTGTCCTTGATGAAGGATTGATGTGTTGAGTTATGTAGGGAAGTTGTAGATGATAGGCGTCATTGTAAAAAAGAAAAAAAATGAAGATGCAAACCAAATAATTAGTGAAGAGGGACATTTTTCTTGTTTTCTCAATGTTCTTGCCAGTAGACTATCGGTATTATTAAATCGACTGACTGGCTATTCTGAGAAATTGTAATTTGAACTGGTTATTTTACAGTTGATTGATGACATCTATTTATAAGCAATCCACTGCATTCTCTCAATTAACTACGTATTCTTTGATTTTCACATACTTTTATAAGCTCAGACATATTTCTTTTTTCATGTGCTATCTTTCCACTGAATAGCAACAGATTTAAAGTAGATTTTGACACATATATTCAAAATTTGCGGCCACCGATTTTTGCTAAAATAGCAACTAGATTTTGTTTACAAATTTTCAAGAATTACGACCACCGATTTTAATTTTATTTCAATGTTTCGTCCAAATTTCTGACTTCCTATTTTGGCACCGTGCTTTATTATGAATTTCACAATTTCTGCTGCATTGTCCTACATTAATGTTTGGCATTAAATGCAAAGTTCTTTTCCCTCATTACAAGAAAAGTTAATTTATTTTCTCTGAAACTCAGTTATTTTGGTGTCCAAGAGGTTAGTAGGTTAAAATAATAAAAAGTTTGTAAGGAATGGACGGATGATGGCCTTATGGTGTTTTGACGAATGTAATCAAAAGAATTAATAGTGTTGAAGATCTTGAAGAAGAAAATATGAGAAGTAGAATTTAAATTAATCTTTGAACTCTTGAGGTGGAAAATATGGAGAATATTATGAGAATCATGTCCGAAAATAATGTAAGTAAATAGCAAAAATTATAATATGAAGTTGAATAATATTTTGTATTTAAATTTTATGCTATGTGTTGAAGTTATGTAATTTAAATTATTGGTCAATTCTTTTCGTTGAAAATTGGTGAATTGAATGGTGTATGAATTTATGTGGGTGAAACTAAATGTATATGATTATAGGGTAAATTGTTTGGAAATAGGAAGCTTTAAGAAAATGTTTTAAAGAGAAGATTTGAGATATGTAGCATTTTTTAGTGATCATAATTTTTATTTGGAAGTGTTGATAGTGAAAAATTTTGGTGGTACTTAAACATTAAATTTCTTACAATGTAATTAGTAATTTTAACTACCGAAAGTAGATCAAAAAGTTTATTTGAAAAGAATCAATTGAGAAACTTTTATGATAGTTTAAAAATGTATTAGAAGAATCAATGGTGCTAGAACTCCTTGATGATGGAATGTGGAAAGTAGAGTTCATGTGAATTAGTTTGGCCTACCAAAGTGGGTGTGTGGAGAACATTTTCAAATAACGTCCCAACAGAGTATAAGTGATCTAGGTATATGTACTAATGGGTTAAGACATACTAAGATGAAGTCCTTTATGTAAAATTTGGGATAGTTCAAGATTAGAAATTTTATGTGAGTATATTTGTTATGAAACCCTTTAAGGTGCTAGGATTGGTAAAGTGGAATTGAAGATGTTAGAATTTTATGTTGCTATATTGGAAGCATAAGAAAGATTTGAGTACTTTGTATAAAGTAAAATTAATTAAAAAAGAAATACAAGTAACTTAATACTAGTCAAAAGTCTATAAAAAGCATGAATGTTAAGCACTAGAAATTATCAGTCGGTGACCACATATTCTTGAAGTACTCACCAATAAAAGAGGTAATGAGATTTGGAAAGAAATGGAAGTTACACCTTCGGATATAGAACTATTTGAAATTCTTGATAGGATCGGTTCAGTGACTTATTGTTTGGCTTTACCACCTAAATTGGGTAATGTCCATCCAATTTTTCATGTGTCTATGTTACGAAAATATTTACCAGATCCTACACATGATATACAGTGTCCACAGATTCAGTTACAGGAAGATATAACCTATGAGGAACAACTAGTAGCAATAGTAGATAGACAAGTAAAGAAGTTATGGTCACGGTCCAAAGAAATACCTATAGTGAAGGTGATATGGAAAAATCACTCTTCTGAGGAAGTTACTTGGAAAAGAGAGGAGGATATACACGCCATATATTCGCAATTGTTTGAACAATGAGATTAGTATTTATCTACAATTATGGTGATAAAATTTGGGGACCGAATTTCTTTAAGGGGAAAGAATGTAATAACTGTAAAATTTAACAAAAATTTCAATTAAAGAAAATTTGAAATAAAATAGAGAATTTCGAAAATGAGGATAAAAACCGTAGAAAATATGTATATTTACTACATAGGTTAAAGAAGTACAAAGACAATATGAAAATTTACGTTTTTGCGCATAATTTTTATTTTTAAATGATAGTATTTTGCGATAAGCAAATATATTTTTATTTGTTTAAATTGATTATGTTTTGCTAAAAATAAGTAGACTTTTAATTAAAATGAGTATTTTTTTACTTACAATAATTATATTGGCCTCTAATGAAATTTTGTTATATTTTTTGACATATTCTTTCTTTTAATATGTATAAAAATATTTATTTTTTGATTTGTTTTATTATGATTTTTATCAAGAAAAATCATGATTCAAGAGTTCAACTAAAAGTTTATGAAAATGTAAATTTTTAGAAATTTTAATATAAAAAACAGAATTTATATAAAAAAAATCTTATTATTTAATTATTAAATAATAATAATTATTTAAAAAAAACAACGATAAAAGAGGAATCAGAGACAATGGAGGGACGAAGAGAATTTCTGAAAAACTGAATAGTGAGTGAATAGTAATGAATAGTAATTTTTAATTTTTTTTCTCTAGATCTAGAGTGTCCATTGGCTTCGGATCTCAGAATTGGAGGTGTTACTGAATTCAGAACGAAGAATACTACAGTTTTGACCGATCAATTTTTCAAATCAGCCGTTGAAACGCCGTAGATCTGAAGTAGAAAATCTCATAAAAAGATAAATTTTGAAACTTTTACTTAGAGACCTCCAATTGAAATTCTGACGCCATAAATAGATTCAGGAGTTAGATAAACCTTAGGATAGGTATATTTTCGGTCATCTAACAGCTTTTTTGTTTGTCGTGAATAATATTTTTCGACGGGTGAATAGTATTTTTCAGCGAGTGAAGATAGAACTAGAGCACTCTAAGTAGAAGTACTAGGGCTTTTAAATCCCTTGTTTTACATGTCTTGTAACTAATTTTTTTTTAGTTCCTTAAGTTCATTGGATGTCATTCTATATAGAAATATAAACACTAGTTAGGTTCCAAGAAATAAATCAATATCAAATTCTATATTGTTTCGAAATAATTTTGGAAATTCCTCAGGAATTACATCAGAAAATTCTCTAACCACTGGAACTTAATTTACACTGGTATACTTTATATCAACATCTTTTACCACTTGTCAAATATTCTTGGCACCTTTTTGTAATCACTTATGGGATATTAAAGCAGAGATTAGGTTATTGGGCATCTCACTACGATTTCCACACTGTTTGCTAACAGCAGGTATTGTTAGCTTTGGTGCGCACCTTGATTGCCTTAGCTCACAGGGGAGGTGGTGCTAGCCTCGTGTGAGGGCCAACACACGGGAGATTATATGTGAAGGAGAACGGAATGCCTCCTATATATGGGCGAGATGCTAGTTATATGAGATGTTATTTGCCTTCCCTTACTTTGTGCTTGAAAAAGACCCATATAGAGTCCCTTCACGTGTCCTCTTGAATGGTAGTAGGGCAAACCTCATCGCGATGCCAAGTTTAAGCAAATCCTATACCACCAAAGTACGGAAGGGGTTAGACTCTGATATGGGATCCTCCGAATATTTTATGAGAAATGTTTTGATGCATAACATGATTTGGTTAATGATTATACAGGATTGAGTATGATTTTGAACTTGATTTGAATATTGTTTATACAGTACCGCATAGGGCTTGAAATACTTGATTACGATTTTTGAACAGAGAATATTTGAAAATACGGGTCCCATGTGGATGTATTTCTAAAATGTAATTTTTGATGAAATAAATTTTATTATGTGAGTACATCCATATGTTGACCTAAGAGGTCATAGGAGGTATTATCTGCTTACTGAGTTGTAAAACTCACTACACGATGTGGATCTATTTTTCAGATAAAGACATAGAGTTTAGTCCAGCAGCCACGTGATCGACTAGGGGTCGTACTTTGGTGGTGAGCCTAAATTGTTTTTAGGCTCTGAGTGTTTTATATTGTAATATATTTGTACTCTAGAGTTGCTCTGAATGTCACAGGCAAGATCCTTGTTTTCGCTGTAAACTTGATATATATAGACTTGACATGTATAACTATTAGTATTGTTAACTTGAAAATGTGTGATATTATTAATATATGTGGTATTATGAAACGTTTTACAATTGCATGATAATAAAGTTTAACGGATAATAGAGGTATTCGCGTTCCTAAAGTAGGGGCGTGACAGAAACCTTCTATATAATCCCTTTCTTGCTTACTAATACTTTCTTGTCTGTTCTTGCTATATTTGTTTCCTTTGTGGTTATGGCTGTTATGAGATTTTCACGTGTAAATAACCTGAATTGGTGTTGGGCTAAGTCTCCCGTTAGAATTGCAAAAGAGTTAATATGAATTTTGAGCACATTTTAAATTTTTGATTGAATCATTGATTGATTTTGTTTTCAGTAAATCCTCTTGATGTTCAGACTGTATTGCAACTTTTAATTTCTACCATTACTTGATCACCAATAGTAGGATATAGAATTGACATTTAATCAGGGAAGGTTAATAGAGGTTGGACTAAATCTGAATATTATGGGTTTAGCTAAATCTCATGTTAGGCTAAAAATTGCAATTATTATAGGAATATAAAGTTGTTCCATATAACTCAACAGTTTCAGGGCATTAAATGACATTCTTGAGGTAGATTTATATAAGAATATATGAACTAAACCTTGAGAATGACTGGGTATGACAGTTCTAGAAAGAATCCAATTAAGATAAAAAGCTGGTTACTGGAGCGCTTGTTATAGCAAAGTTAGAGTAAAATCGGTGCAAGAGCTAATATCAACCTTGAAGCAATCTTAGTTGTCCTTATTATCAATTTTTCTTTTGTTAACCTAGTGTGTTGCAAGTAATCATTTCAGTATTTCTTAATTAGTTCATTCTTTTAGTTTGTGGTTGAATCCAAAGTTTTCTTTAAGCATTTACAAGTTTTTCACTACATTTCTAAGTCAATTTTCTATAGTAACTACTGATTACAATTCCTCATGGGTTGATACTTTCTCATCCCTTTATGACTTGTTTGCAATATGTGAACTTGCATGTTTACATAGCGTATATTAAAATTTCAAGCAACAAGTTTTTGGCATTGTTGCTGGAGAATTGAAAATTCAAAAATTATTTGTAGATTTTGACTGGTTTTGAATATTTTAAGTCTTAAGGCATCTTGGTATTTTGGATAGGTGAAATAAGTGTATGAACAAGCTAGACAAAGAATTACTATCATTGGATCCTGAGATAGAGAGAACTGTTGGATTTACACCAAGTGGTAGCAATGGCCAATTCAAGAGGTGATAACATGGATGACCGTGACAAAGTCCTGAATGCTTATGTTCAGTCAAATCTGAATGGGTTAAATCCAAGCATAGTAAGGCTAGAAATTGATGCTCTTCATTTTGAGTTCAAACTAGTGATGTTCCAAATTCTACAAACTATTGGACAATTCAATGGGTTGCCTATAGAGGATTCTCACTTTCATTTTAGAGTGTTTATAGAAGTCACTTATGCATTTAAGATAAATGGGGTGACAGATGAAGTTTTGAAGCGCAAACTATTTCTATATTCCTTAAGAGACCGAGTTAGAGCATGGTTAAATTCTCTGTCACCTGATTCTATTGCTAATTGGAATGATTTGGTTGAGAAGTTCTTGATGAAGTATTTTTCACCTACTAAGAGTGCAAGATTGAAAAATGATATCACTTCCTTTCAGCAATTAGATAGAGTCACTATATGAAACCTAAGAGAGATACAAAGAGCTATTAAGGAGATGCCCTCACCACAGGATTACATACTGCATTTAGATGGAGACCTTTTATAATGATCTCAACGCTCAAACCAGAATCCACAGCAGCTAATGGTGTACTTCTGTCTAAAATATATAATGAAGCTTATGAATTGTTTGAAAGGATGGCCAGCAACAATTATCAATGGCTTATGGACAAAGTGTAACATCCCGTAATTTTTTAGATATTTTCCTTAGAAATTCTTCACCTTACATATATGCATAGAAATGTTCTAATATTAATGGAATAGGTAAAGAAAGAAAACCTAAGAGGAAATATTAGAAATAAACATGTTAAAGAAAGGTGAAATTCTTAGGTAAAGAAAGATAAATTTTTGTGAAGTAAGTAAAGGTCTTAAAATTTCAAGAAGATCGGATTATGGTAATTTTTCTTAATTTAAGAGCAAAAGTTACTAAGTTTAGTATCTCCACCCGTAATTGGGCTTTAACCTATAGACACTTCATATAAAGTTTTTCTACTTCACATAAATTTTTAGCAAGCCAATAGGATAGCCCAAGGAAGAAATAAAACATAGACTTGGACTAGGATATAGAAATTGGACCGGTAGCCCAAAAATCATGAAAATGTGACTAAGCCCATTATGAAAGGTATAGTTTTAACCAAAGTAAGGAAAATGGGCAAGAATGAGCCAAAACCCAAGAGGAAAAATAAAAATAAAAATAAAATTAAAGTGATGAAATATTGGTGTAATCAAGATTAAGTGACATGGCATTAAGACAAAAATTTAGCAAGTGGTGTGATTCTACATTCATCATTTTGGCAAGTGGCATAATAATACAAGGCTTTAGGACAAAAAAATCTATATCCTACATTCATAACTTTAGCAAGTGGGTAATAATACATAGCATTATGACAAAACATCATTATCCTACACAAATAATTTTAGTTAAGTAAGGAAAATTCAAGGGCTAGAAATTTGCCACTTAAAAAGGCAAATCTATCATATTTGATTAAGACAAAAGAAAAAGGAAATGAATCCCTAAATCAAAGGGATCTTGCCCCATATCTTAAGAACATATCATCATATTTTTCAAAATAAAAATCTCCTTTTTCTATGCATATCTTGACTAAGGAAGAGGAAGACAAGAACATAAGTTGTTTGTTTTCCAAAAATTCAACAAAGTGTATCCTAATTGTGATAAGGTAGACCCATCATCATGAAAGGTGAATTATTTGGTGGTCTATATAAGAAAACCCACCCTTACAACATTAGAATTTCGTCCAAGTGAGGGAGAGCAAAAATAGAAGCAAGGTAGTGTGAGGAAAGGAGAGGAAGAAAGGAAGAAAGAGGAAGGAGAAGTCTAGGGGAGTGCTCCAGGTAAGTTTAACAATATTTCTTTTTGAAGAAAACTTTTGAAACTCATAATATTTATATGAGATTTTGATCTTAGAACTTTGATGATTGGTCATGGATGTTGCTATATCATTTACATATTGATCTTGCATGTGATGTATGTTTGAATACTTAGGTTGGTGTAGATAGTTCTGCATGGGTAAGGCTATGGTTGACAGAATTTTAAGCTTCAATATTTTAATTTCTGGGAACAATCTATAAGGAATTAAAATAAATGGTTAACATAAGAATTAAAGATATATGTGTCACGGATTTTCACCTACTGGAATCATTCCATTTGGAGTCCATATGAGATAGCTATGGTCTGATTAGTAGTCAAATGTCAGAAAATGAATCATCAGGGAAGAATATGTTAGGATAGCTTCGGTAATTTAATTTCTGAGAATTATTGGTAGGGAATTAAAATAAATGGTTAACATAAGAATTAAAGATATGTGTGTCATGGATTTTTAGCCATTGGAATCATTCAATTTGGAGTCCACATGTGGTAGATATGGTCCGGTTAGTAAGCCAAGGTCAGAAAATGGTTCATCAGGGAAGATTATGTTAGGACAGCTTCTGTATTTTAATTTCTGGGAATTATCTGTATGGAATTAAAATAAATGGTTAACATGAACGTTATATATCTATGTCTCATGGAAATATACCCACTGGAATTATGCAATTTGGAGTTCATATGAGGTAGATATGATCCAATTTGTAAGCAGAGGTCAGAAAATGTTTATTCAGGGAAGAGTATGTTATTAATGTTTTAGTTTTTGAATTTCTGGGAATATTCTGTAGGGAATTAAAATAGTACGCCAACATAACAATTATAGATATATGGCTCATGGATTTTTACCAACTGGAATAACTCAATTTGGAGTTCCAATTTGGGAGATATGGTCTAATTAGTCAGTAAAAGTCAGAACCTATCCGAGAGGAACTATCCTGTACTTTGAGGGAGTAATATCACCTTCGTTTCTTAATTTTTCGCTACAATGTTCAACATAATAGTTTTAGATAATTGTTTTATCTTGAAATGGACACCAAGATCACCTACATCAGAGTTAAATTGAGTGAGTTATGCTCTGATTAGTAAGAGAAGGTTAGATAGGATGAAAACCTGCATCAAGAAAATAAAGAAATAAAATTAGTATTTAAAAAAGAAGATGAATCTTAATAAATGACTAGTATAGCCATAGTCATTGCCATTGTATGAACTTCTTACCATCTTAAGTGTGAAATTTTAACATGGAAATATTTTATAAAGTGATATTTGAAATGGTTATGTTCATGGCATGATTACCAATGATTTATGGTAATAGTTATATTTTGATGAACATACTTGTTATTGAAAGCATATTTTTGGCTAACATTGTGAAAAGAAAAGAAATGAGCACGGTCACATGGCAATCCGTGTGGTGCACCAGTAGGGGACGCCCTACCAACGGTTATGATCATGATAATGAGAAAAGAAAGAGAAAGTGGGCCATGTCGGACGGAGCGAGAAAAGCCCGTACCGGAGAGTAGATGATACTCACCTTGACCGAGGTAGCTTGAAATGAGAATAAGTTGATGGCCATCATATGATATTTTGAAAATAGTTAATCATATCATACATATCATTATAGTATGATTCTTATGTGCATAGATATAATGCATTCATGTGACCAAAGATATTTTCTGTAGTTTATACAGCTGAACATGACGTGATGAGCTTTACTGATGATAATTTATTGTTGAACTTACTGGGATTTAATTCTCACTATATTTCCATATCATGTTCAGAAAATTATTTATGCAGCTTTTGTTTCTAAGGCTCTGGCTTTTAGTGCACATTGGATCGAGTTACTTTATGTTGGGCAGATTTCAGAATCAAATAAGATGTTTGTGGTCGAGTTGGCTCAGATCCTAGTGATGGTGCAACCACCCGCACCTGTATCTCCAGAATTGGTCAACCAAAATAAACAAGATGTAAATATCTATGTGTTTGATATGTTATACGTCTGTTTTGATTAATGACATGTATGTGAACTCAATATTGTATAATAATAAAGGAAAAAAAGAGAGGTTGTTACACAAAGTCTCAACTGAAAAAAAGCTGCTGGTATACATGAAGTGAGTGGAGTCACTTCTCTCATGGCCCAAGTAGCTTCATTGGTAAATATTTTGAAAAACCAGCAATTGAATCGCCCTTAAGGTGTTAACTCGGCTCAAGAAACTGGAGTATCTTGTGTTATATGCAATAAATCTTATTTATTTGATAGCTGCCCTTTAAATCTGGAGTCAGTATGCTACATGGAAAATATGAATCACAACAACAACCCTTATTCAAACACATACAACCCGGATTGGAGATAACATCATAATTTTTTTTGGAGTAACCACAGTGCTGGCCAGGAAAGTAATTCTACTCCTCAGAGGCCATAATTTCCACCAGGATTCCAACAACCAAAGCATAAACCTAATGAGATTTCAAACTCTTTGGAATCGTTGCTTAAGGAATATATGGCAAGGAATGATGCTGTGATTTAGATTCAAGTTGCTTCACTAAGGAATTTAGAGACCCAAGTTGGGCAATTGGCTAATGAGTTAAAAAATAGACTTCCAAGGACACTTCTAAGCAATACCGAAGTTCTTAGGAGAGATGGAAATGAACATTGCAAGACTATAACATTTAAGAGTAAAAAAATAGTGGAAACAACCCAAGCCAAGAAACATAATAAAAAAGATCTTGCTACTCATCTCAATGAAAAGGAGAACAAACGGGGGCAGGTTGAAGAGGCAAGCAAGGAAACAGAAAACTCTAGAACAAATGTTGCAGCTCTACCACAACAAAATGTTCAGCATCACAAACCACCTCCACCATTCCCTCAAAGATTTCAAAAGCAGCAGCAAGACCAGTAATTCAGAAGGTTTCTGTATGTTCTTAAGTAGCTACACATCAATATTCCCTTGGTGGAAGTTTTGAAACAAATGCTAAATTATGTCAAGGTTATGAAAGATATTTTGACTAAGAAAATGAGATTTTGGGAATTTGAAACTGTTGCACTAACTAGGGAATGCAGTGCTGTGTTGCAAAATAAAATATTCACACTCTAAGATTCGGGAAGTTTCACCATTCTATGTTCCATTGGGAACCAGTATTTTTGCAAGGCCTTGTGTGATTTGGAAGTAAGCATTAATCTCATGCCTATGTCAATATTCAAGAAATTGAGGATTGAAGAAACTAGACCTACTACTGTTTCATTACAATTGGCAGACAGATCTATAGCTTATCCAAAAGGAAAAATAAAAGATGTCTTGGTCAAGGTGAATAAATTCATTTTTTCAATGGATTTTATAGTGCTAGATTATGAAGCAGATGCAAAGGTACCAATCATTTTGGGAAAGCCATTCTTAGCTACTGGCCGAATTCTAATTGATGTGAAAAAGAGTGAATTGACAATGAGAGTACAAGATGAGCAAATTACATTCAATGTCTTCCAATCCATGAAGTTTCCAAATGAGGTGGAGGAGTGTTCATTTATCTCAGTGATAGATACGTTAATTTCTGAGCAATTTGAGAAATGTTATAAGGATCTTTGTCAAACTGTTTGGAAAGATAGTTCGGATTCAGAAGGTGAAGAAGAAGAATAATGGGCTTGTATAGACACAAAACAGGGTGTTGGAAAACAGAGATTGCAGGTCGAGCCATTGGACACATCTTCACTAGAGTTAAAGCTGCTGAAAGCATCAGTTGATGAGCCACCAGCCTTGGAGTTGAAGCCACTATCCTCATACTTGAAATACACATATGTAGGAGATTCAGCCACTTTACTTGTCATTATTTCGGCACATTTGACAGAAGAAAAAAAAGGCCAACTAATTATGGTGTTGAAGAAATTTAAAAGAGTCATTGGGTAGACACTTACAGATATTAAGGGCATTAGTCCTTCATTCTGTATGCATAAGATTTTATTATAGGACAATAAAAAAATGTCCATTGAAGCTCAACAAAGGCTTAATCCAATAATGAAAGATGTGGTGAAGAAAGAGATTATTAAATAGTTAGATGCTAGGATTATCTACCTTATATCGAACAGCTCCTGAGTTAGTCCAATTCAGTGTGTTCTAAGTAAAGGGGACATGACTGTGGTGGAAAATGAGAATAATGAGTTAATACCAACCAAAGTAGTGACTGGTTGGAGAATTTGCATGGATTACAGAAAGCTAAATAAGAGCACCAGAAAAGACTATTTCTCTTTGCCATTCATTGACCAAATGTTAGACAGGCTTGCTGAAAAGTAGTACTATTGTTTCTTGGATGGATATTCAGGATACAACCAGATTGCCATAGCACCTAAGAACCAACACAAGACAACATTCACTTGCCCATATGGAACTTTTGCATTTCGGAGGATGCCATTTGGGCTATGCAATGCTCCATCCACCTTTCAAAGATGCATGATGGCAATTTTCACTGAAATAGTGAAGCAGTTTGTGGAGATTTTCATGGATAACGTCTCTATTTTTAGAAATTCCTTTGACTCATGTTTGGGGAATCTAGCCAAGGTTCTCCAAAGGTGTGAAGAGATAAACCTTGTGCTAAATTAGGAGAAATGTCAATTCACGGTCAAAGAAAGAATTATATTGGGACACAGTTTCGGAAAATGAGCTAGAAGTTAATAAGGCCAAGGTAGAAATCATTGAGAAGTTGCCTCCTCCCACTTCGGTGAAGGGTATTAAAAGCTTTTTTAGACATACAAGATTTTATAGAAGGTTCATAAAGGATTTCTCTAAGATTGCTAAGCCCTTGTGCAATCTACTTGAAAAAAAGAGAACATTTTGCTTCGATGGGGATTGCATGAGAGCATTCCTGAATCTTAAGGAGAAATTAAATACAGCACTTGTTATTGTGGGACCGAATTGGGCATCACCATTTGAGCTCATGTGTGATGCAAGTGATGTGGCTTTGGGAACTATTCTCAGGCAACATAGGAACAAAGTATTTCACTCTATATATTATGCTAGCAAAACAATACAAGGGGCTCAACTCAACTACACTATAACAGATAAGGAGCTACTTGCAGTTGTGTTTGCTTTTGAAAAATTTAGATCTAAATAAGCATAAAGGTGATTGTGTATACTGACCACTCTGCCATCAAACACTTAGTAAAGAAGAATGATTCAAAGCTTGGGCTCATTTGACGGGTACTTTTATTACAAGAATTCGATTTGGAAATCAAAGATAGAAAGGGAACTGAAAATTAAGTAGTTGACCACCTTTTTAGACTTGAACAAGACAGAGAAAATATAAAAGAAATCAATGAGAAGTTTCCGGATGAGTAACTTTTCCTGATGTCCCAAACACATATGCCATAGTATGTTGATTATGTGAATTATTTGGTTTTGGATTGTTACCACCAGATTTGACATCCCAGCAGAAGAATGTTTTTTGCATGAGGTTAAATACTACCGCTGGGATGAGCCATATATTTTTAAGCATGTGCAGACTAAATGATTAGGAGATGCATTCCCAAGGAAGAAGTAAAGTCTATTCTACGCCAATGCCATGCCTCACCCTATAGAAGCCACTCGGAGGAATTTGGACTGCAAACAAGGTATTGCAAGCAAATTTTTATTGGCTTTCATTATTTAAGGATGCCCATTCCTTTGTGATGCAATGTGATAGGTGTCAAATAATAGGGAATATATCAAGAAGACTTTAAATGCCTTTGAAGAACATCTTGGAAGTGGAATTATTTGATATCTAGGGGATTGATTTCATGGTGTCATTCTCTTTAAGCTTTGGGAATCAATATATTTTGGTTGCTGTTGATTATGTCTCGAAGTGGGTGGAAACAAGAGTTTTTTCAACTAATAATGCAAAGGTAGTGACAACATTCCTTAAAAAGAACATCTTCACAAGCTTTGGAACTCCAAGAGCAATCATCAGTGATAGAGGATCTCACTTTTGCAATAGAGTTTGAAGCATTGCTGGCCAATATGGGTTTAAACACAAGGTGATAACTCCATACCATTTTTAAACCAGTGGGCAAGCTGAAATCTCAAACAGAGAAATCAAGAGAATCCTGAAAAAAATTGTTGGCCCAACTAGAAAGAATTAGTCTTCAAGGTTGGATGATGTATTGTGGGATTATTGACCAACTTATAAAACATCTTTGGGGATGTCTCCATACAAGCTAGTGTTTGACAAGGCTTGTCATTTGCTAGTAGAGCTGGAGCATCCGGCTTACTGGGCAGTTAAGAATTTCAATTTGAATGGAGGTTGCTGGTGAAAAAAGAATGCTGCAGCTGAATGAATTGGATGAGTTTCACAAGCAATTTTATGAGAATGCTAAGCTCTACAAAAAGAAGATAAAGCAAGACAAAAAAATATAGCTATGGGACTTTGAAGTGGGACAATAAGTTTTATTGTTCAATTTCAGATTAACTCTATTCCCTGGAAAGATAAAATCTTGCTAGTCTGGTCTTTTTCGTATTAACCAAGTTCTCTCATTTGGAGTAGTTGAATTGAAAGAAGAGAAATCCGGGAGAACATTCAAGATAAATGGGCAGAGGATCAAACACTACTTTAAAGGTGATGTGGAATATTAGCACACATCAATTCAATTACAGGAAAGATACAAAGGAAAATAGTCGGGCTGTTGACTCTAAAACAAGCGCTAATGGGAGGCAAATCATACTCTTGCAAATTTACATTTTATTTTATAGTTGATAAGTTAGCTAGAAATGTTATTTTAATATTAGTTGTGTTAAAAATTTTCAAGCCGAAAGGTGCATAAGACTTGAAATTGTAATTCACAAAAATTTGCCACAGAAATGCCGCAGCAAGAGCAGCTTCCCATGAAGCAAGGAATCCTTCTCTGGCAAGAAGATGAATGAAACTAGGTCACAACGATTACTCTGGGCTGGAAAGAAGTGGGTTGATGCAGCTAGGTTGGAAAATAATGGGATGAGCAATCCGGTGAGTGGGTTAAGAAAAAAAAAGGCAAAGAAGAAAAGGAGAGCCCAACATTTTAAGCCCAGTCATGAGAAAAAAGGGAAGAGCGGGAAAACTAAAGGGTGCTCTAAGTCACGATGCTCCATTCTCCCTCACTCAAACTTCAAAGTGCTCGTTCAAGTTCCTGTAGTCTGTGCAACCATGAGGAAGTCCAGAAGGTCTTTGCTATGCTTAAAGCCAAAAGGGGGTCTGTGAACAAGACTTGCTCTCTCTCACTCTGATAAACTCACTGTGAAAGGTGGGTCCTTTATCTTTGCACATCCTTAATCTGCAAACCATGCCGGAGGTGAAAACAATAGCTAAGAAGGCAAGCAAAGTAAAGAAATTCACCTCAAAGGAGAACCAGAAGAGATACGATGAGGAAACTAGTCAGCGTGCATTCTTTGTGGAGAAAGGATTCACCTTCATGAATGCCGAAGTACATTACTGCAGTGGTAAAGTAGAGGGGCTAAAAAGAATTTGATAAACACCCTCAGTCTGTCGTAATTGCCTTAGTAAGGGATTTCTATGCAAATTTCCCTAAGGACGCCGCTGAATGGGTGAAAGTCAAAGAAACCCGGGTGCCATTTGATTCCAATACTATCAACACTGCCTTCCAGTTGAATGACGAAGAGGATGACTATGAAATATTTAGAATCTCTTAAAGAAATGGACTGGGAAGAAATGCTGAAAAAGATGTGTGTACAAGGAACAGCTTGGGACAAGTCTTTCCAAGAGGTCTCAACGTTGAATAGAGCATCCTTACGCCCGGTAACAAAACTATGGTATCACTTCTTGAAAACCCGTCACTTGACCTCCACTCACGGGAAAACCGTAAGTTGAGACCGGGTAGCCATGGTTGGTGCGATCATATCTGGGAAGCCATCAATGTGGGGAGGGTTATTTCAGAACAAATTAGGGTGTGTGCCAATTGGAAGAAAGGCAGCTTGCTTTTCCCCTCCTTGATTTCATTTTTGTGCCTGGCTAGTAAAGTCTCAGTCTTGCTTGAGGAAGAGATATTTAGGTTGCGAGATGCGATTAACTCTATGGCCATAATGCGAATTGTACAAGAGAGATGCGAATAAGAGCCACTAGCACACACCCAAAAACCCTCACACCTCAAAAGCTAAGCACCCTCATCGTCCAGCCACCACCAGCAATTAGAGGAGGGGTTAAACTTACTTGAGAAGCAGCAAGCCCTCTTCCTGTAACATCAACAGAAGTTATGGAGTTATCAACATCAGAAGGATATTGCTCTACAACAAGCTCTGGAGAAAAATTCAAAACAATTTTTCTCGTTCCCTCACTTTTTATGGATATTTTGAACACTCCATTTGGACAAGGAAGTGAGGAAACCGAGCTGCAGAGTGAAGAGGAGAAAGAACCCCACTAGAGTAGAGGAAAAGGAAAGATGCCACAAAGGGCTGAAGAGGAAGAAGAGTCATTAGAAAACATTAAGCCTATTGCTAAAAGGAAGACAACCCAACAGAATGAAAAAAGTAAGCTATCAAGCCCACCCAAGTCAGTCAAAAAGAGGAGTGGATTTCATAGTGCCTCAAAATTTGGATGAGGTCAATGCCACAATTTTGCTGTAGCAATTCTACGTGTATCTTAGGGAAGCTCTCTCTACTTTTTTTCTCTTACTGCTTTCTTGTTGTTCAATTTTAGTGTTGCATGCTACTTTGTCTGCACTGATTGTACATGCCCAGTAGAAACAATAATCATTTCTTTTCTTTTGACACTTATGTAATTTGGAAGCAGTGAAGGCACTGCTAATCATTAAGTTGGGGAAAATGAGTGTTGTGAAGTACTCTGTTGTTGGCTGTGTTGTGAAATACTTCTGATAAATGCATTTTGGTTCTGTGTTGTGTTCTGTTTGCTTTGATGTTCTGTGTTTTGAAATGATCCTGTAAATGTATACTAACCTAGTCTAAAAAATTAGTCTAGTCTAAAAATTAGGTAAGTATATTTTTATATATTAAAAAAAGAAAAAAGAAAAAGAAAAAAAGGAAGTCTATCATGTATTTTCTTGTTGCCTGCTGTTGGTTCAAGGAAACTATATGAAGAAAGGCTGAAAATGGAATGGTTGTATATAGAATTTATGCTTACTGATTTTTTACAATTTGGAACTTTCCTTTTTGAACACTAGGCTATGGTTAGTCTCTATTGAGAAAAACTTGAAAAATTTTCATGAAAGGTGGACCTAAGATTTTATAACTAATTTTGAGAGTCTCTTAAAACAAATTCTTGGATAACAGAACAAAAGGAGGCACAAGCTCAATTTGCAATGTAATCTATGTTAAGAAGGGCTTAAGTTTAAGGTGGTGACATAAAAAAAGAGAGAAAAGAGTTGTCACTCCAATTCCTCTACTATCACTTAGTAATTAGGGGTATACATGAGCCTCATGTGTACTCTTGCGTAAAACAGTGACATGGGGGTATGAGTAGGAAATTCCTAAAAGGTGATAGTGTTGAGTAATTGAGTGCCTTCATCACAAATGTTGGCATTCGCGTCAAAAGACACAAATGATTTGAGAAAAAAAAGAAAGAAAAAAAATGGATTGAAACAAGTTGGTTTACCTTCCTAAATGCCTTGGATCTACTTTAATCTTTCTGCTTCTGATTAGTTGATATACTTGCATTAGTAGAGAAAGACTTGATAAATTAGCATATGAAATTATGGACTGGGTTTTAGGACCTTGATTGGTTATGACCCGAGTAGTTCTTAAAGAACTAATTATAATACAGACACACATTTTTCAGGGAAGTTTCAGTTTAAGATTAAGAATGTGAAAAGCTGACATGTAGTTAGTTTCTCTTTAGAAACAACTTTGAGGGAAGAGAACTAATGGCAGTGTTTCATGAAACTAAATTTATTTGAGGGCTGTGGTGTAGAGAGAGGTTATGAATGGGCAGAAGTATTTTCTTGAGGATAAGCAAGACTCTAAGTTTGGGGGAATTTGTTAACTCTAATTTATTAGAGTTATTACATGCTTTTCTCATGCTTATTATTTTGCAATTTGGTTGATTTAGTAATAATTCCACCTAAATAGATATGATTTTTGCATTGTCCGAGTACAAGAGTACCCATTTTGTTAATAGTGAAATTATGATTGCATTGCATGAAAAAGGACACGCAAGCCAAGATATGTTGGGTATTTTCGGCCTATTGATATTCTGTGCATGAGTGGGGGTTGAATTTTATATAGCCTGCTGTAGGTAGGCAAGAGCACTTGGCTGCTACTACAGGAGTTGTCTCCATTACTCAGCGTGGAAGTAGAAGGACGCTGGCAGGAGTGCAAGCTGGAAAGAAAAAGAAGCTGCAATAAGAGGCCACCTCCTAAGACCACAACCCTAGCATATAAAGCAGAAGGAGACAACAGAAAAGATATACGATAAATAGACGGCTACTACCTCTTGAAAAGAAATGCATAGGAAGAAAAGAGTGACTGTTCCATTGAGAGTGTTCCTTCTCGGACATAGGAAGGAAAAAGTTGCATGGAAGTAAGTAGAGGGAGTAGCTGAACGTGGGGAAGAGAAGGGAACCTTCCATAGAACTCATTTCTTCCTTTCTTGCTTACTTATACTTCCTTTTATGTTCTTGCTCTATTTGTTTCCTTTGTGATTATGGCTATTCTGAGATTTTCATGTGTAAATAATCTGGATATAGTGTTGGGTTAAGCCTTCAGCTAGGATTGTAGAAGGGTTGATATGAACTTCGAGCACATTTTAAGTTATTGATTGATTTCGTTTTCAGTAAATGCTCTTAATGTTCAGACTGTATTGCAACTTTTAATTTCTACCATTACTTGATCACCAATAGTAAGATATAGAATTGACATTTAATTTGGGAAGGTTAATGGAAGTTGGACTAAATTTGAATATTATGGGTTTAGCTAAATCTCATGTTAGACTAAAATCTGCAACTATTATAGGAATATAAAGTTGTCCCATATAACTCAACAGTTTCAGAGCATCAAATGACGTTTTCGAGGTAAATTTATATAGGAATATATGAACTAAACTTTGAGAATGAGTAGGTATGGTAGTTTTGGAAAGAATCCATTCAAGATAAAAAAAACTGGTTACTGAAGTGTTTGTTGTAGTAAAGTTAGAGCAAAATCGGTGCAAGAGCTAATATCAACCTTAAAGCAATTCTAGTTATCCTTATTATCAGATTTTTCTTATGTTAACATAGTGTGTTGCAAGTAATCATTTTAGTATTTCTTAATTAGTTCATTCTTAGTTTGTGATTGAATTCAAGTTTTTCACAACATTTCTAAGTCAATTTTCTATAGTAACTACCGATTACAATTTCTCATGGGACGATACTTTCTCATCCCTTTATTACTTGTCTGCGATATGTGCACTTACTCTCTCATCTCTTTATGGAGTTGCCCCTATAGTTCAAAACATAAAATATTTAAATAAATTGGGAGCTTTGAAGGCAATTTAGGATCATCACAACCACCTTAACTCACTACACAGTTGGAGCTGAATTTGAGTCTCATGACTATATGAAAAAAAGAAACATAAAATAGAGTAAATATAAAACTCAATGAGTAAGTAATCTTTACCATAACGGAAACAGGACAAGCAATGTTCGAGTTTTTTTTCTTCTTTTTATTTAAATGATGGAGAAACTATTTGATAAAAATTCAATTATTAGAGGATGTCCTTGTACATTTCAAAACATAAAATATATAAACAAATTAGGAGCTTTGAAGGCAATTTGGGTTCATCACAACCACCTTAACTCACTACACAGTTGGAATTGAATTTGAGTCTCTATGACTATATGAAAAAGAAAAACATAAGATAAAGTGAATATAAAATTCAATAAATAAGTAATTCTTACCATAACGGAAATAAGACAAGCAGGATTCGAGTTTTTTTTCTTTTTTTTTTTTAAATGATGGAGAGACCATTTGACAAAAATTCAATTGTTTGAGGATGTCTTTGTAAATTTTATTATTTACATTTTGATCCCTAAATGTTTTAAAAATTATATTTTGACTCCAACAATATTATAAGTTTTTATTTTTATTTTTAAAACTTTTTAATTACATTCTTACTTCTTTATTTCTTTTATTAATTTAGATTTCAGACTTTTTTTATAAGATTTAACAGTGGTCTAAATTTCTTTCTCTCTTTCAAAACGGATAAACAGGGTAAAAGAAGGCAGCACTAATTTTATTACAAAGAAGGAATGGTGGTAATTAAAGGTAGAAAAAGCAGAGACATTAAGAACTGAGAACTGAGAACACTCTGCGCTCTGCAAATTCCGAAGAGGAGATTGACTTTATATAGTGTTTCCTTGTCTCTGCATATTTCCTCTTCTTCTTTTTTTCCTTTCTCTCTTTATTCCTTTATGATCCTTCACCAACCCCGTGTTGGGTTTTGTTTAATAATAAATCCATTTGAACCTCTTAGAACACACGTTAATTCAAATATCAAATATACATTCAATGAGATGACAGTTTTTAAGATGGTAGATGGTGTCGGGATCAATTTATGTGTATCTTGATCGCTTTCTTGGTTAAGCAAATACACATGAATAAATTATGTGTCAAGATTATAAAACTGTATTTTTTTTTTAGTTCATTTGGCTCCAATTAAGATTCAACCTCAGATCTTCAATCTTAAAGACTCTAGTACCATTGAGCAAATTGTTACATTGGATTTTATGCCATACTTTGTTAATTATTAATTCTCCTATATTACTGATCATGATGCCCATCTTTCCCTTCATGCCATTGACTTAATACATTACTAGAGTCTATTTCACAAAATAGATTATTAACATATATGTATGAAATTACGAGTCAAATTTGTCACCATTAAGATATTAATAAACTGCTTAAATTTTTAATCATTAAATCACATTTAATTAGTGGCCTAAATATATAATTTATGAATAATGAATTAAGTTAATATCCATTTAATTAACGAGTTTAATTATAATAATGCATAAAATAAAATAAAAATTTAGGAATACTCTTGTTGAATTAATTAAGTTCTACTAAATTCCAATTTGATTTATTCATTTTTCTTATTTTCTTTAACCTTTAATGGATGAAATGAAGGATGTTTTGTCACATATTGAAAAACTTAAATAGTTAATTGTCAAAGTTAAAACCCCATAGAGTCGTTTGTCAAAGTATCAAAGTTGAAGATGGTTTTTAACATTTTAGTCTGAAGAATATATAGCTTAATTAATTAATAAAAAAACTTGTTAAATGATAATTTTGTCTAATTAACACTGACTTCAATATTATTATAATTTTATTGAGTTAATCACTCTTTTGATACTTGAAATATTTTTTTTCCTTTTTAATCCCACAAAATCTTACTTTCATTTTAATCCTCTAAAAACTATTCAGTCTTAAAAATGCCCTTATATTAATTCAATTAATAGATATTTAACAAATTTACTTTGTTGGCCAAATCAAGAGCATACTTAAACTATGTAAGTTCTTGATTAGGCTAGATAAATAAATTGCTAAATATCTTTTGACGGGATTAATGTGGGAATGTTTCAAGAGTTGGGATAGTTTTGGGAGACTAAAGTGAAAAAAATTAAAATTTTGAATAATTAAATTGAGAAAATGTATATTTTTTGAAAATTAAAATAAAAATTCACTCTGTTTATTTTTTATGTATTTTTTAAGGTGACTGGTGTTTAGGAAGATTTAAAAAATCCATATCAAAGTATTTACAATTGAAATGAATGCAAAATCCCAGACTGCTTGATAAGGCTATACAGGATACATACTCCCAGTTGCTAAAATGGGGTTGGTGATGCTAAGAATGAAGTTGTCGAGTCAATTGTTTTCTACTTGTACATATAGGCGTGGGGAGTTGTGAAGGCCACTCAATTAATGTCTAAATTCAATGGCCACTCCTAAATAATTCTACTTCGCCATGTTCCATTCACGTCTATGGACTATGGTTACACCCAAATTCGACCGACCATTGTAGTGTCATTAGTTCAACTTTTTTTACTCAAACCTTATTTTAGATTTTCGATAAATAACAACAACAATTAAATTATTTTTTATTATGTGAGATCGGCTATATAGATTAAATGACGTCACAGTGACATATTATTAATGAGATCAATAGATAGATTATTAATTATTAAATTCTTTTTAATAGTTTTATCAATTTTTTTTTTATTTAATTCTACTTCTAACTATCAGATTATTCTCTATTTAATATACTCTTCTCAATATAATTTTTGTAGATTTTATTTCCACATGACAAAACCATCTTAAATAAAATTATACCATTTTTTTCATAATAAGTGTTACTTCAATTTTATCTTTAATGTACTCATTTTTAATTATATTTCTTTTAATATGTCTACACATTTAATACAATATTTTCATTTTTGTAACATTGAGTTTATTTTTAATAAAATAATTTATTTTCAATCATTATTTTAATTATACAGCCCTTGAAATTGCATTGTTTTAACAACAAAATGTCACTATATCTTGTAACTATTTGATCAAACAGACTGTGATATTATGTGAAGAGTTATTTCATTTTACAAGCTTAAACTACTAACAAAATTTAGAATTATTTTATTAATATCTTTTAATTAACACAAAATAACTATTTACTTTCCACAATGTCTTTTTAGTTAACACAAAATAACTGTTTATAGTAAAGTGTGCTATTAATTGATAAACTCTTAAATTTAATTGGCACATAAATTTTAGCCATTGATGATTTGATTTTTGATTATTTGATGGACATACTAGATTAAGTTTCTCTCTCTATATGAATTGTTCATCTTTCCACCCATAAGATATCACATCACAAAATATTCATCAAACTTGTTTGGTAATTATTGAAGAGGGTTAAGGAAGAGAAACTGATTTGGTCTCTTTAAAGGTTATGTCTTCTTCAGGTTTGAATTTCTAAATGACTATTTTCCGGTAATAATTTTTATTTTAGGATCCTTATTATGATGTATTACTTAAGTTCATTTTGATCAAAGATCAAAATTATGCTAACAACTTTTTCTTCCTCCTCCTCTTTGTGCCTCTTAGGTGTTTCTAGAAATACCAGCAGCTCCAGAACTGATGTGAACACTGACCTGAGACTTGGCCTTAGCCTCTCTACATATCAACCTGGCTTTTCCAATTCAATTCTAAGGTACCATTCTATCCATTTCTCTAAGCCCTTTCTCTTGTATTGTCATAGACTTGGCCACTCTGGAAGCAAAAATCTTGAGAATTTCATGGGTTTTATTTTCTTTTTCTGTTATAGTACATTTGTCTCTGTGTATTTCTCAACCTGGCCTTTCCAATTCAGTTCTAAGATACCCATTTGTCTAGTCCACCTTTTCTCTCTCCCTCATTCTCCCTCTTACTCATATTGTGATAGAATTGGCCTCTTCTGAAGCTATAAGCTTGAGAATTTCATGGGTTTTATATCCTTTTTTCCGTTATAAATTATAATGCTATTGTCTGTGTACGTAAAATCATGATGCATGCACAAGGTTCTGTTTCTGCATATATGAACTTTAGTCAATTTGTCAAAGAATTGGCGTCTTCTGAAGTTATAAGCTCGAGAATTTCAAGGGTTTTATTTCTTTTTTCTGTTATAATGCTATTTGTCTGTATGTAAAATCATGATTCATGAAACGACCTTTTGTTTCTGCATATATGAAATTTGGTTAATTTGTCATTGAAGTGACCTCTTCTGAAGCTATAAGCTTGAGAATTTCATGGATTTTATTTCCTTTTTCTGTTATAATGCTATTTTCAGTGTATGTAAAAGCATGATTCATGAATGAGCTTCTGTTTCTGCTTATATGAACTTTGGGCAATTTGTGTTTTAGGGATCAAACCTCAGATTGGCCCCCTATTAAGTCCATATTGAAGAGCAACCTTGTCAAGAAACAAAATCCCTCTCTATTTGTCAAAGTCTACCTGGAAGGCATTCCCATAGGTAGAAAATTGAATCTGCTGGCACACCACAGTTATGATGGGCTTGTCAGAGCTCTTTGCGATATGTTTAAGACTACCATTCTCTGTATGATGAAACCCTCATAAGAATCTTTTTCTTCTGCAGCTTCTTCTTCCTTTTGCACCATCATACTTAGATCAGAAAGTTTTCTTTTTCTTTTCTTTTTTGCAGGCCCTAATTCTCAACCTCTTCATTCTAGAAATTTTTATGTGTTAACTTACGAGCATCAAGAAGGGGACTGGATGATGGTTGGAGATGTGCCATGGGAGTAAGTAATATACCTCAAAATAAAACCCAGAAACATTAGCTCTGATTTTTTCAACATGGGCAATGGTAACTTAGACATATCTTTCTTTTCATCTTCCATTTTTTGACTGTCTCTCATTGCATTTATTGCAGGATGTTTTTGACCAGTGTGAAAAGGCTCAAGATCACAAGAGCAGACAGATGCTAGCTAATCTAATGCCTAGAATCTTTCTGCACAAAGCTCCTTCTCAATTTTCACTTTCCATACATTTTTGTTTTGGAAATTGGGAGGGCAAAAATAGTAGAATTTCACCAAGATTATAGATGTATAGCATCTCACCTAGTTGCCAATTCAGAGAATAACTACAGTGTTTCTTAGTCTCTGTTTCATGTTGGAACATTTCAAGTTTCAGTTTTGTTTAGGAACTAACTCAAATGTTTATTTTGTAGTCAATCAGTGTATCTAATCTTCCTGTCCTTCAATTCTATTTCATTCCATTAATCACAAAAGGATTTTGAAGTTGAAGAGAAAATTCTTAAAATCACATCATGCGCTACTAGAATTGCTCTAAAGCACATAGCATAATGTATGTGTTTTAGTAACTTTCATTGTTCTAGTGAATAATTAGGATTTAGGCATTTTGGGTAACAAAGTGGAAGTAGTTATCCTTGATTAAAAAATTTTGTAAGTTTGGACTTTTATACATCAATGAATTCCTATTTCGTTGATTGTGTTACATATAAGTTTACTCCATGATTTTTTTAAATAAGCAATTACTTATTTTACAGTTTAAAATAAAATGAAGAATAAAATAAATGAAAAAAATTCTCAAAATATATAAAACATAAAGAAGTAACGACTATACTTGATTATAATTATAATTAAGTAGAAGTATATTTAATAGCAAGATATGGGTTAACATAACCCTAAGTTGAAAAGATATTATTTAAATTCTTAGTTAAATCTTAAATTACTTTAATTATCTAAATTATAAACTTTAATTTTTAAATAATAATTATATGACTATATAATAAAATAAATTAATAATTTAATTTTAAAATTTATTTAGTTTTAATTTTTTTTCAAATATACGAGACAAGGAAAAGTGAGTGCTTGAAAGCTGCCAGAAGAATTATCAAAGGAAATACCTAACTTGCCTTAGGGGGGCTTTTGTCGATTCCGTTGGGGAAATGTGCCTGGCTATGTTGGGTACAAGCGCTATTGTGGTCTCCCCACCCCCTCGGGTCAAGAACACAGATTTTGCTTTCATTAATGTCGAAAGTGGTGAACTCTTTCACAAACACCAGCGTCTGCACAAACATGGGAAAGCGAAAAAAACAATCGGACCAACCTCTTTAAGTAATATTTGGCATATGTTATCTTTTAAGTTTCATGAAAAAATAAGATAGAAAAAAAAATTCTAGCTTTTGATATCAGAAATAAAATTTTATTTTTAGAAATAAATATTTTAAAAAATGAAAATCTATACAAAAATAATTGTATTCCTACTTATAGAAATAAAAAAATTTTGAAAAGTGAAATAACTTAACTGCCTTCTACTCTTTTAATTCCAAATGTCTTGTGCGTGCACCTCTACTTTTTATAGAATTACTCTCTTTTTTCTCTTATTTGTCATTTTTTTATTTTATAAATTTTTCATTTATAAGAGTAACTTTAAAAAATTAAATTAAATTTCTAAACATATTTTACATAAACTAAATATAAGAATTAAAATTTTGCTATTTAGATAAATAAAATGATAAGTAAATATATATTTTTTAATTTTTTTGAAAATCTCATTCTTAAAAACAAGATTCTGAAAATAAAATTTTTCATGATTCATCGGTAGAGAAACTCCCTCCATATTATCAACTACCAATCTGCCACATTCAATAGGAGGAAATCCCAGCTCATGTAAGCCAAGGATACGAGTGACCCATAATTCGCAAGCCAATCGATGTTTCTTTGATGATTTCAGACCCCACCTCCACTCTCTTGCACCTATGCTGCGAGGACAACGATGCCGCATTGACAGTAGCCCACACCACAGCTTTTGTTATGGAGCAAAGACCAGGATTATGCTGCTAATGATACATTGTCTGCATAATCATCAAGGTATCTGAAAGTGTAGGTGAACGGTGATAGAAATAAATACGGAATAATTAATAAAAATGATACTAAAAAATTTAACATAGTTTATTTTTAATTTTTGGGTTATGTAAATAAGATCAAATTTGAATAAAATTTTCATTATAAAAATAGTAAGTATAAAGAAAGTCTTTTCTAAAATAAATTAAAAAGTTACAACTGAAATCTAACTAAAATAGTAACATACAAAGTGTTTTCTACAATACTCTAAAAATATTTTTTCACTATTTTATCACTCACTATTTAAAAATTATTTTCTAAATATCACACCAAACTCTTATATTTTTTTTCTTTCAAAAAACTTCTCTAACTTCTCTTTAGACTGTTTATTGCTACCTGGCTTCTCTGCTTCTTTGGTATGTTTTTTTCCCTTTCATCTCTTTCCTATTTATAGGCAAGAGTGTGCCTAACTTTTTTTTTTCTTTTTGACGAAATGAAGTGTGAAGAGGAAAAAGAAAAATTATGTGCCTAATTTCTCTTATTCCTTTTACTACTCCTGTGGCCGCTATAATTTTCTTCCTTCTTTGAAGGATTGTTAAGTCAATAGTGGTGGAGCCTCTATGTTGGAGGAACTCACCACACTACTAATAAATCTCTCCCTTCCGACTATATAGAAGACTCCACCATTCTTGCAGCTAATTGACAAAACTCAAACTTCTTTATTGATAGAATCTTTGTCAACATGTCTGATTTATTTTCAGCAGTATGAAAATTTTCAAGTTGTAGTAGCTTCTTCTCCAATACATCCCTAATCTAATGATATCTTACATCAATATGCTTTGATCTTAAATGAAAGAAAAAAGTATTCCCAAAGTGAATAGTATTATGGCTATCACAAAATAGTTGATATCTGTCATGTTGAAAATTGAGTTCATTTAAGAACTTCTTTATCCACAACAGCTTCTTGCACACTTCTGTTGCTGCAATAAACTCTGCTTCGATAGTCAAAAGAGTAACACACTTTTGTAACTTCGATTGCCATGACACAACTCCTCCTACAAATGTAATCAGATAACCTGAAGTAAACTTTCTTGAATCTACATCGCCAGTCATATCTGCATTTGTGTAGGCAACTAACACAGGTTTGATATTTCCAAATCATAAGCATATTTTAAAAGTACCATGAAGATACTTAAAAATTCCTTTCACTGCAGCCCAATGTTCCTTACTAGGATTAGAAAGGAACCGACTTACTACTACAACCGAGTGAGCAATATCTGGCTGTGTACATATCATGACATACATCAAACTTTCAACTGTTGAAACATATGAAATATTGTCTATTTCTTCCTTCTCCTCATCTGTAGAATGACTCTATTTAGAACTTAATCTAAAGTGATTAGTAAAAAGACAATTAATCGCTTTAACCTTGTCCATATTAAAACTCTGAAGTACTTTTTCAATGTACTTCTCTTGTGACAACCACATTTTCTTAACGCATCTATCTCTGGTAATCTTTATGTTAAGAATCTACTTTGCTAGCCCCAAGTCTTTCATGACAAAAGACTTGTTCAATTATGTTTTTAAACAATTGATTCTGGAAATATTTTGGCCAACTATTAGCATATTATTCACATACTGCAAAAGGATAATAAAATTATCATAAGAGAAATTCTGCACAAAGACACAATGGTCTAAAGTAGTCTTCTTATAGCCTTACTCCCTCAAAACAGACTAAAACTTCTTATACAAACATGATTCTATTTTCCTTTCTGCTTGAAACCCTCTATCTTCTCCATATATATTTCTTCCTCCAAATCATCGTGAAGGAAAACAGTTTTCACATCCATTTGTTTAACCTTCAAGTTAAAACTCACTGCTAAGCCCAGCACTATACGAATGGATGTCATTTTCACAATTGGTGAAAAAATCTTGTCAAAATCAACGCCTTTTCTTTGGTTGAATCTATTAACAACCAGTCTAACTTTAAATCTTGGATAGAGATTGTGTTCATCATGCTTGATTCTGAACACCCATTTATTTTTCAAAACTCTCTTGTCTTTCGGCAACTTCACCAGCTCAAACATTTTATTCTCATGCAAGGACTTCATTTTATCTTGCATGCCTTCTCTCTACTTCTACTTGTACTCATATTTCATAACTTTTTCAAAGCTATCAAATTCTCCCCCGTTAGTGAGTGTTACATACTCATCATTAGGATATCTAGTAGAAGATTGTCTTATTCTACTACTTCTCCTTAATCAATCTAGGGAAGGCACAGGTGTTGGTAGTTGATGGTGACTATCATAATCATCTTCTTCTTATTCAGCCTCTATGGGAGTATTATCAAACTGATCGTCATCTCTAACTTGCCTTAGTACCACTGTTGGAGGAACAAATCTCAAGTTTGTTGAGTCGTCATTGGAATTAGAAACATTTTTCTCTATTTTGTTTACGTCTTCAATGGTCTGATCTTCAACAAACACAGTATCACGGCTTCTAATAAGTTTTTTTTGGACTGGGTCATGGAATCTATAGCCAAATTGATCTTGATCACAGCTAATAAATACACACTGTTGTGTCTTGACATCAAATTTAGCCCTCTCATCCTTAGGGATATGCACGAAGGCTTTACAGCAAAACACCCGCAGGTAATAATAGGAAACATCTTTTTCTGACCATACTTTCTCTGGTGTATCATATTGTAGAGGAATATATAGTGATAAATTCAACACGTGTATAGCTATAAGTAAGGCTTCACCCCAAAAAGTTTTGGTTAACTTTGCATATGAGAGTAAACATTTAACTCTTTCCATTAAAATTCTATTCATCATCTCAGCTAAACCATTTAACTGCGGTGTTTTTGGAGACGTTATCTGATGCCGAATGCCATACTCTTTACAATAAGCACCAAATGGTCTAGTATATTCTCCACCATTGTCTGTTCGGATGCATTTCAATTTCTTTCCAGTCTATCTCTCAACTGAGGCATGAAATTGTTTGAAGACATTTAACACCTTATCTTTTGTCTTCAAAGTGTATGCCCACGTCTTCCTAGAATGATCATCAATGAAACTCACAAAGTATTGAGCATCACCAAGTGACTTTGGCATTGGTCCACACAGATTTGAATGTACTAGATCCAACACATTTTTCATTCTAGAAGGAATGGAACTTTTTAAAGCAACTTTGTTCTACTTTTCCACCAAGCAATTAGCACATTTCTCTAAATGTACTTGATCTATTTCAGATAGCATTTTTTTCTTGGCTAGACATGTCATACTTTTCTCACTTATGTGGCCAAGTCTCTTGTGCCACAACTTAACTGCATTTTCTTTCTCCACGGCATTCACAATGTCGTTGGAGAGCTTTGTATGCATAACATACAACGTTGAGTATTTTCTACCTCTGACCACCACTAAAGCACCTTTAGTGAGTTTTCATTGGCCATTCATGAATGTGTTGTAGAAGTCTGCATCATCAAGTTTTTTGGTGGAAATAAGATTTAGGCGAATATATAGAATATGTCTAACATCTCTCAACACTAATCTAGTGTCATTTTCTGTCTTCAACCAGATATCTCCTCTCCCAACCACTTTTAGTAAGTTGTCATTTTTCTTCTTAACAGTTCCATAATCTTTTTCTGTGTAAGATGAGAAGAATTCCCTTTGAGGTGTGGCATGAATGGTAGCTCCACTATCATTCACCTAATTAGTCTTATGGGATGTAAGATTGATAATATCATTATCATAAACGATTTTGAATTCGTCTATGGCATTGGTCTGCTCATCATCATTGTTGTCGTCTTTCTTCACTTTATTGCTTTGATTCTTATCCTGCTTGAACTTTCGACAGAATCTTTTGATATACTCTTTCTTCTTACAATAATGGCATTCAATGTTGACATATTTGTTTGACTTTCCTCTGCTTTTATCTCTAGGCTTTGTATGCCTAGACTGGCTCCTCCCTCTGGATTTTGTAACCAGAACATCTGATTGTGATTAAGAGGTTGAATATTGTGATTTTCTTCTCATCTCTTCATTCAGAATATCACTTTTGACAGATTCCATATTCACGACACCATTAAGCGTTGAGTTGGTAATTAAAATCTTCAAAGTCTTCCACGACTTTGGTAGGGAGGCGAGTACCTGAGAGCAAGTATTTCGTCGTCAAACTTTATGTTCATCCCCGACAACTAGTCCATGATCTCTTACATCTCGTTCAAGTAATATACTACAGAAGTACTTTCTCGGTATTTCACGTACATCAATTTTGTCAAATAAAATAATTTGTTGTTGCCGGTCTTTAAAGCATACAACTCTTCCAGCTTATGCCGCAACGTTCATGTATGAGTCTTATTACAAATGTGATTATACATATTATCTTCAACAAACTGTCGGATGAATTCACATACCTGCTCATGCTCGAAGTCCCATTCTTCATCCGATTTATTTTCGGGTTTAGTCGTAGTAAACACCGGTAGATGCAGTTTCATCACAAATATGAGGTCTTTCATCTTGTTTCTCCAGATGTGGTAGTTTGTGCCATTTAAGTTGATCATTTTGTTGATATTTGCCTCCATTTTGAGTAGTATGAACAGTACTAGTACGTATGAACAGTGTCCATACATATGAATAGTCTCCCCTATGTATGAATAGTACCTCCAATATGTATGAACAGTGCACGTACAACTTTCTTTAACAAATAGTAATTCCAATAAAATATTTTCTAATGTAGAAGATCAGTCAATATTGTAACCACAGAACATACTCAAAATTTTAAAAGAATAATCACCATGGCTCTTATACTACTTGTTGGGCACAGCGGGTATTATCAGTAATAATAAATGCGGAATAATCAACAAAAATGATACCAGAAAATTTAACATGGTTCACCCTTGATTTTTAGACTACGTCTACGAGACTAAATCTGAACAAAACTTCCACTATAAAATAGTAGGTACAAATAGAGTTTTCTTCAGAATAAATCTAGAGGTTGCAATTGAGATCTAACCAAAATAGTGGCACACAAAGTATTTCCTACAATACCCCAAGAGTATTTCTTCACTATTTAAAAATTATTTTTTAAATATCACACCAAACTCTACTCTATTTTTTCTCTTCAGAGAATTTCTCTAACTTCTCTTCAAACTGCTTATTACTGTCTGACTTCTCTATTTTTTTGGTGTGTTTTTCTCCTTTCCATCTCTTGCCTATTTATAGGCAAGAGCGTGCCTAACCTTTTTTTTTTTTAACAAAATGAAGAGAGAAGGGGAAAAAGAAAAATTCGGTGCCTAACTTCTCCTGTTTCTTTTATTGCTCCTGTGGCCGCTATAATTTTTTTTTTCTTTGAAGGATTATTAAGTCAATGGTAGTAGATTTTCTATGTTAGAAGGACCCATCCTACCACTAACAAAGGGTAGGGCATACAAGTCAACGAGAAGTATTTATAATAAAAGTGTTTCAAATTTTACTAGCTAGGCAAATTTACAACGGAGTCACTTTTGATTGAAATCAATCAATTAAATTAGTTGAAGTACGTACAAATTTATTTAAATATAATTTGATTATATTATAAAAAATAAAAATTTCGATATTAGATCCTCTTACAAAGAAATAAAATGAATAGTCCAGTTGAGAGAATTTCTTATTTGTGACATTGGATTTCACATTTAGTGGCGACTTCTTGTCGCCACGAAAGCTTTTTTTAAAATATTTTTATTTAAATTTGTACAATATTTAGTTATAAAAACTAACAATATAAAATTATTTCTAATTATTTTATTTTAATTTATATTTGCAATATATTTTGTAATAAAAACCTGATAATATGTATCAAAATAAAAAAAATGTAAAAATTAATAAAATGTTTTTCATTAACATCTTTATGACCAAGATAAACATAATTGTCATATGTTCAAATAAAAAAGATTCTTTTATACAAAATAAAGTGAGTATAGATACAATCTAAATTACATAAAGAGCACAAAACAAGGCAATTATGATACTTGCAAAGAATATAGCTCTAACATACATAAGAACAAGATCAAACATGGTTTAAATACAATTTGATAATAGGCACGCAATACATGCAAGTTCCATAAAAGTAAAATAAGAGAATAAATCCAATATAAATTTCATTTATATAATGCATTTACAAAACTAAGGATCTATACATATTCCTTCTCTTCACTAATAAAGCAACAACTCTGCAGTATTATGTAAAAATCACTTGCTATTGGTGCTGTTGTCAATCTTCTGGGATATGATAAGTTGAGAGATAAAATGTGTCATGAATAAGAACCTACATCACAAGATGGATAATAATGAAACACTATTTAATAGTCAAATATAGCCCACCAAATAGATTCACGCATGCAACCAAAAGGTTTAGACACATACTTTTTCCTGTTTTTTTGCCTTAGTTTGTGTAGAGAAACCATAATTTGAATTAAATAATACTTTTCATTGCAAATAAGTTATTAAACTTATTTCTTTCAAGTTCGAATAAAAGAACTCAACGCAATAAACAAAACACAAGCTCTAAATATATATATCCAAGTTTGAATATAAAAAACTCAACGCATTAAACAAAACACAAACTCTATATATATATATATATATATATATATATATATATATATTAAATATTATAATTAATATAATTTTAATAAAAAGACATAACATTACTAAAATAATCAATTCAAGCAACCAAAAAAAGAATTAAAAAAAAACTAGATGAAGTGCTAGTACAATTAAGAAGAGAATAAAGCAAGTTTGTGGTACAATGAAGAGAAATGGAAAAACAAATTAATTAAGAGAATGTTGATAGCATGATAATTAGTTATTGTTCCTGTTGGAGACATTCTTACCCCACAATTTAGTCCCAAAACGTGCTTCTAACTATATAAGACTATTTATGTTGTTCTAATATTTTTGCCACAAGGAACAATCTCTCACATACCAAGAGGCAAATAGGAAGAGCTTGAGGCAATTTTTGTAGTGCACAACTATAAATAGTAAATATATGTATCAACATGAATTTTAGAACATAATTTGCTAGACTTTTCCAGAAAATAATTGAGGAGGAGAAGCAGTAAAATTTCCAGGTTAATAGCTTATGCATACAAGAGAAAACTTTGTAAGGCAGAGGCAACAAGTTACATCCTAAAGTATTACACAAAGCATCCCACAAAAAAATATTCAATTAACTTTGCAAGATGAATCCAATCAATTGCAAAGAACATCTCATGAAAAATGAAAGAGAAGAGTCTCAAGAAGTATTGTGCTGCCATTCCAAACATCACATGAGTAGTATGATGCCAATGAAAATTTGTTTTGTTTTAAAATATAATTTTTTTTATTTGAATGAAGTATGGTTATACATCACCCTCATAACCTCCACATCCATCTCAGAAATGGAAAAGTTAAAAGGAAAAGGGAAAAAAGAAAAAGAATACTTGAACACCTACTATTTCTTTTACAACTGTTGACTTGTCGCCACATGGCCTATGGTACCTGCCAGGACACAGTTACAATATTGTTAATGAATACAATTTATGAACTACATAACAATTATCAATTGAAAGGGAGCATTAAACTAGTATATTTTATTTGTTAATCTTCCTAAAGTAACCAAACATAATTGAATAAAAATATTATGTTTGGTTGCATAGGAAATGACTTCCTATCAGCCAATCACCAAGCCATGTAGAAAGAGAAAGGTTTATAGTTTATAGTTAGGCATTGGATATAAGGGATGAATTTTCATTTCCCAGATGGAGCTTAGCTTCTCTCGTACAGGACTTTGAATTAGTGAGGTTAAATATGAGCACCTCAGAATTATAATATAACTTTTTGCATCCAAGCCAAGCATTTGATTTAGTTTTAGAAACGAGTTACACATCTATAAGGTGAAAAAATATTATCACATCTACACTTATGAAGCAACAAGAAAATAAGTTAGGCAAGAAGATAAATAAAACAAAGCTATATAAAAATTCTACGAGTCAATAATATAGTCCACAACACAATGCAAGAAACTTATTCTTTTAAATCTTGGAGTAAATCAGCTCATCAACATTTAAAAAGTATAGAAGAAAAATGACCCATAACTGAATGGCATAGACACAAAACAAGAAAATGTTAATCTTCCTCCGCAACAAACCTTTTTCCAGTAAATCATAAAAGGTCCTGACTTTTCTCTACTCATTCTAGTGATGCATCTTCCAAACACAACCAGCAGCTAAAGCGAGTACAAACCAATACATAACTCCTTCACAACACTTTGCCCTTTCAAGATAGCATAAGCAATCCTAGGTCCAGCCATTTGTCTTTAAGCTTGTAAATTCTATGAGTAACAAAGCATTAGTTTTGTAAATAAAAAATTATATAACTAAGCTATAGTTTAAACAAGCCAACCTATCCTAAGAATCAATCTACAAGTATGTTTTTATTAGGGACAATGGAGGAAAAGCAGGGAGAAGTTAAATGAAGGAACACTTAAAATATCTTTGTTGCTCTCTCCCAGCCTGAGTACATAGTCACTCTTGTTGGTGATCAATACTTTACATGGAAGTTTAGAAGACATGAGCACAAAATACATTGCTCACCTTTGACAAGTACACCTAATCATATGAAATACGCTAATCCATCATAGTTAGCTTCCTTGACAGTGTCATTATCCTGGAAGGTAAATTGGAAAATTAAATTAGTACAAGAGGCAGGACAAATAATTGAGACAAGAAACCACCAAAATTGACCCAAGAAAAAAAGGCTCTCCTTTGGCAGCATATTTACACTTGGGTTTACTGCTCTCATCCCATTTGTAAGTACAGGAAAGGACAATTCGCATAAGTGGGTTCAAACTTAAATATAAATATTGAAGAAGTATACCTCTGGATAGATGAATCAATACTCTCAATCATCTGACAGGTTTTATACGGCTCCACATCCTCTAAGAATCTAACCATTCCATCCTTTTGGTTGATTGTTGCATATATCTCCTCGTCCTGAATCTATGGTACGAAAATACTTTATTAGTGATACATTGTCAATGTCCCTCGAAAATGATTAATAAACTTAGCACTTTGAGGCTATTTAACTGTACCACGTTGGCTATATCTTGGAGAGAAAGGGTCAAGTAAGTTTGAGTCAATCTCTGAATATTCTGCTTATACATGGATGATACAACCTGCTTAACTAGTCCGAGGTTGTTGTCCTGAAACCAAAAATATTTTTTGAGGCACTCTCTTCTGTATTACAAACAAATAATATTGATAATAAAAGAGAAAGTTCTAGTCAAAATGCCTGATGCTTCACAAAAAGACTAAGAATATGTAAGAACCCACAGTTTCAAACTTCTCTGTATTTTTCTGGACGTAAGTCTCTAACTCAGAAATTTTCCCTGTGGCATAACCATTCGCCAGTTCAATGTAAGGCTGCTCAAATGAAAAACAATCATATGAAGGTTAAAATACTCCATTAATATACCTCAAAATATATGCATGAATGACGTAAAATTATATTCACCAATGTATGTACAGTTTATTAACCAAAAGGGGGGAAAAGATGAGTAACACCAGAAGAAAAATTAGTGTGGTATGTTTTGCTTCAAGTTGATAGCACAGAAAAATCTAATTGATGAACAAACCTACAAATAAAATTAAGATGAGGGAGCCACAAATTGTTTATAAGATTGGTCCCAGTAAACAGCAACCTGGAAGACTAAATATTAAAGTAGGCTTTAACAAATATTGTGGCAGGGGATTCTCATTGGATGCCTTTATTATACATGAGTACAAGCCTTCATATCTTCTGATGCGATGCACGAACTGGAAAGGAGGGTTGCAACCTCCAACCTTCAAGACCGATGGAAGGACAGCGGTAGATGCAATGGAGGGAGTCTTGCCTTCGGGGAATTTGGGCGAGTGATTTAAGAGAGAATGAAGGTGAAGTGAGTGATGAAAAGGGGTAAAGAAGATTTTGGCGAAGGAGGGAGCTCCTGGAAAAATTTCACGAGGGAGATGGAGAGAGTGATTTTCAGGTTTGGGGAGAAGCAAAAGTGTTTTACCGCCAGATTTTGTGACAAAAAAAAATACCGCCTTATTCCTTAAAAAAAGCACATATAATTTTGACAAATCCTTTTCACTATAAGTGTTTCAAGTTTGGATAGAAATACTTATAATTTTTTTAAAAAAATTTATAAGATAAAATAAAAAAAAGACTCTGTTTGTGTGAAATTTACATAATTTTATGAGTTTTTTAAAATTGATTTAGACTACTCATTTTCTTACGCTTTTGTAAGCGAAAAAATAGATAGATTTTTTGTTTGTTGTAAATATATACATATTTATAATTAATTTTAGGAATGTGAATAGAAAAAAAAATTGAAGGAATTTTTTGTAATTTTCTCATGGATAAAATTATTAAGGCACACATATATTTCTTAGAAAGACATGTTTTTATTCTTCATAAACTCTTATATTTTAGAACTATAAAATTATTACCCATAATATTAATGAAATACATTCATTCATGAATTTTGAAAAGTGTTAAATTGAAAGTAAATAGGAAAAATCTAAAAACTTTATATTAGTTTTGAAATATTTGTATTAATTTAAAGTCTTAATAATATAGGATTAAATAAAAATAATCCAAGACAGAATATTAATAACATTAAATGAGAAAATGAGAAAGAAATCCTTAAAAATAATAATAAAAAAAATAACTTGAAACTCATATTTTTAAGGGGTTTTTTGGGTTTAAACAATCTCGGTTGTTATATCATTAAACTCTAAACGAGTTTCAAAATAACAAGCTATAACTTCACCCAAATTGAAAGTTATGCCTATTTTACTAAATATGACGTTTTGTGACCTATTTCTTCTTCTGAGCTTTATTATGCTCAGTTCACTCCATGAATTTATTGACTCATTTTACTAACCAAATAAAGAATGAATTTACTGACTCATTTTATTTAAAAAGTAGAGATGAAAAAAGTTTCGTCTCTAATTTTTTTGTAATAAGGATAAAAAAAGAATAAAATTATAAAATCTATTACCTAAAAGCTATACGCTATTTAAAGTAGCGTATGATAATACGCTATAAGCTATTTAAATAAACTTGTTTACCAAACACCTCTAATTTGGTCAAACAAACTTATAAGCTAGTCAAATACGCTATAAATTAACTTATTTGACTTGCCAAACATACTCTATATGTAAAAGTGGCTTATTATATTTAGCAAGTTATGTTAGTAGAATGTTCATATATTCTTCCTAGCAACTTTTTTACATGTATGTACTTTTGTACATAACACATTATATTCCTTCTTTACATTTCTTATATGTTGTACTTTCATGTATTTATACCATGCCTTTAAGTTTTACACAATCATTTTTTACAAAAGAAGAATTAGAAATCATAGTTGAAATTTTAGAATGAGCAAAAACAATTTCTATTAAGGCTGCGCTACTGGTATTATCTATTAGAATTTTTAATAAAAATTTTACGAGAAAAGATTTCCATCTTTTCATGACAAGTGATATCTTGTATTTAATACATGAACTATTTTGAATTTTTTAATTATTAAAGAAAAAAAGGAAATCTATTCTTAAAATATATTAATGGATAATCAGAATATATAGGTTTTGCATATTTCATATATATATATATATATATATATATATATATATATATTCAACTTTATTTTTTAAAATTTACCTTCATCAATTTAATCTTTTAAGAATTAATTAAATTAAAAAATTTCTTCAATTTTATTTTATTTATAAATATTTAACAATTTTTTTAAAATTAAAGCAAAGCTAAAGTTTAATTAAAATTTATTCAATTTCTATTAATATAGTTAATGCACAATTATTTATACAAGAAAAATAATTTTTTAAGTAATATGTTTAAAAATTAAACTTCAACAAAATTAAATTCAAAATATATTTTTAATAGATTAAAATAACAAAATGATCTTTTAACTTTAAAGTTTTAAAATTTGAAATTTTTTGATGATTAATTAAAATTGAAACAAATCCTTTGTTATTAAAATAAATTAAAATAACAAAAAAAGATAGAACGTGACAACAATGTGTATTTCACATATTTTCTTACTTAGTATAAATAAGAATTTATATAGTTGAAATAAATATATAATTATATTAAATTTTTCCCTATATTAATCAATTTCTTTTAACACTCTCAACAAAACAATCTTTTAAAAAATATAAATTTTTATATAATTTATATAAAAACTTTAAATTTTATGCATATATTAAAAATAAATTAAAGATAAATTTTTTTTAAAAAAACTAATTTTACCTTTCAGTGGCGATTTAATTTAAATCGCCACTAAAACCTTTCGATGGCAATAAATAGTCACCACTGAATCATGGCTTCAATGGCGACTTCACGTGTCGCCACCAAAAGTTTACTTTCAATGGCGATTTAATTTAAATCGCCACTAAAATTTTTTTCAGGGGCGACAAACAGGCGCCACTGAAGCCAAGATTCAGTGGCGACGTCACATGTCGCCACTAAAACCTTTTCGGTGGTGACAAATAGTCGTCACGGAAGTCAGGATTCAGTGGCGACATCAAATGTCACCACCGAAAGTGTACCTTTTACCAAAAAAAAATTATAAATCACTTTTTACCCCTATTTTTAGTGACGACATTATTCAAGTCGCCAATAAAAGTGCGATTTTTTGTGGCGATATACTTGTGTCGCCACTAAAAACATAATTTTCAGTGGCAACCTTAAATGTCGCAATTGAAAGTAGCTTTTAATGACGAATTTAAAGGTCGTCACTGAAAAGTCGTCACGAAAACTTAAATTTCTTGTAGTGAAGCTTTTGAACTTTGAAGCAAGGGAAAGAGCATTTTGGCTGTGCAACATGGCCAGACAAGCTTTAAGTCATATGGTGGGAAAAAAAAAACTGTTTATGAGGTTTCCTTTGCAAATAGGAATAAAACGGAAAACACATTTTACATTCTTTGCATATTTCCCTTGGTTTTTTTTTACAAGATTTTTTTAGAATATCAAATTTCTAATATTATAAAAACTCATCAATTTTTTAAGTTCAAACTTAGTTATTAGTTGTTAGAAGGATGTAGGTAATATTTAGTATTTTTGTTTCTTTTATCTAAAAGGTTTTTGCTGACTGTACTTCCGGCAGTTGTGCATCACAATCACAAGCACAATTTTCGAATTTTGCTATTAAAGAAGTGTGAAAGCCAGATAAAGGAACTGGAATGGCATCAAAGAGTTTTATATATGTTTAAATTTTGAATTTGTTGAAAGAGAAATAATATATATCTCTATGTTGTACTTCAATATCCTTTGATACCAATTATTTTATCGTATTATACTCTTTATGGTAAACATTTTTACAAAGTACAATACAAAAACTATATAATGGTAATAGAAGATCATACATTCATTTAGTTAATTTCATAGATATTCATATAGTTAAACTCAATATGATATTAAGTATGACAAAATCTATTTCTTGGTTATAAAGGCAAATTAAAGAAAGACATAAAAAATTTGAGATATTCTTATTTGAGAAACAATATCTAAAGCAATTAAGAGAGCAAGATAATGATATGAGATAAATGTTATGAGGTACTTCTATTAGTTTGAAGGAGTTTGAACTATCAAATTACCAATTTTATTGATTTAGAAAATTGGTTGAAAATTTTCTCTTTGATTGTATTTTATCAATATAAGAACTTATTTACAATAGAAAAAGGAGATTAATTAATTCCACTAGACAAATGAAGAGGAGAGATACACTAAATAGTTGGAAAGAAATAATTCATACTAGAGAACAATAGAAAAGATAAAAGAAATTTTAGAAGAATGCTCTTTCTCATTTGTTAAAGTATTTGAGATATTTATATTGTTTTTAATAAAAAGTTTGAAACGACAGAAGCCTATCTCAGACATGTCATCAGCGTCAACGAGAATTTACAATTATATTTATAAACTTTCTATAAAAAAATGTGCCTTAAATCTTATCAACGAAGTTCAAAAGCATCCTCTGTAGGCATGCATGTAGGTTGCTTCATATCAAGTCACTAGGCTTCTTTTTGGGAGAAAAATGGTGGTTTTATTAACTTGAAATAGGAGACAGTACAACATTTGTCAAACATTTCCGTGGTGCATCTTATTAGAGTTTATTTCACTCTAATATAAAATAATTTATGAAATTCAACGTATTCTATTTGAAAGAATATTTTTTTTTAAAATCAACAATTCTGATTGCATCACTTTAAAAAAATTGATCAGAGAAATTTTTCCACACATCTACTGTACTATCTAACTATAAAATACTTTTAATTATTGATGAAAAAATCGATCTAACTATCTAAGAATAGATTATAGTGTTGTACTTCTTTTAAGATGAATAAATCAGACTATCCTTTTTTGATATCACTATATTCTCATTGATAAATTTGAGTTTATTCTTTGAAAATAGAGCCATACGCATTGATCTGTACCAAAAATAATAATTTGGTCCAAAAAACAATGAAAAAACAAGAGCGAACGAAGAATTTTCATTTGAATATAAATAATAAGGACTCGAAGAATTTTTTTCATGCCTCGGTGCAATCGGTTAAACCTGGTACTCTGGTAACTCACGTCTCAGAGTAAGACATCACAGAATTTTGAAATAAAAAAATATGTTTATTTACTAAAAAAATTTGAAAAAAATGAGAAAGAATATTTATTTTGATACCATATCAAATAAATTCAGAGTAAATTTTATTATCAATAAAAATTTAAGTACAAAATTAAATAACTTCTATATATAAGAAGCTACTAGAAAATCAAAAAATGACGTTGACAAAAACTACACATAAGAGTATCGTTTTACACTAGAGTGAAATAAACTCAAATACATCTAACTAATATATCTATCCAATTGTGCAAGCATACAAGCTACAAACACAGTGGTCTGTGTGAATATAGTAAAAGTGTACCGGAGGATGATGGCAATATGGGGGTCTGTGTGAGTCACAGGACCAATATTAATGTTTTGTACTCTTTTTCAGCGATGGCATTCAATTTGCATTTAATGGCTTCAACACAAATATTATCGTGTCTGCATTATTTTCTGATCTCGGAATCTATGAGAAAATAGTGTTGCATAACTCTTTCTTCAACTCCAGGACGTCACGCAAAATGCTGCCCAGGTAGGGTTGAACAACCATTTCTTTTTGTAGGCAATCAAAGACTTCGTTGCCTCGGGTTAGTGTGATTCATTTTCTGCTTGGTGGCAGGCTTTGCCTCAGTTGGATGGGTAGTGTGATGGTGATGGCTTCTTGGCTTTTTTTAGGTGGTGTGGAAGAGTGGAAATGACTGTCTTTAATGGGCAAAGATGATCTCCTATATTTCATCAGAAAAAGGAAAAAAAAAGATCGTCTCCTATCCAATTAGCAATTCTTGCAAGGAAGAATTCTCTAGTGCTCAGCTTTTATAGGTTTCTTTGTTGATCCAGATAATTTATCCTTTTTCATGTATGCAGGAGTTCTCTCCTGTTCTCATTAATAGAGCGATACTAACAGGAGTTTCTATCAAATTAAAATATTTTGTTTGTAAGCTTAAGTTCGATTTTTACTGTTATAACATTGCTGAGACAAAATCATGTACAAAGAGTAGCCCTTTAATTTCTTAACAGCTAGTGCTTCCAACTGCTCCGCTGTGTAAAAGCCAACTAACCTTTTCACCTTAGCCCCACAAAAGTTACATTTCCCATCTATAATAATACAGCTCACATCTCCTTCCCCATTACCAAAGCAAGCTCCATCCACAATTGCAAGGAAGTAATGGAAAGAGCTTTTTGGCTGTGCAACATGGGCAGACAAACTTTTGAGTCATAATGGAAAGTACTGTTCGAGATTTCCTTTGCAAAAATAATAGGTTTACACTTAAGGCAGTTGTACATCACAATTTTCGAATTTTGTTATTAAAGTAGTGTGAACGCCAGATAAAGGAACTGGAATAGCATCAAAGATTTTGGGGTTTTAATTTTCAATTTATTTGGTAGTTATTTTTAAAAATATATATTTTTTCAGTTATTTTAAAAATAAAAAATTTATTAGTAAATTTTTTTCTATTTTTGTTTTAAAAATAAATTATTTTTAAAATAAAAAATAAAAATAAAAAAAATTATTTTTGTTTCATGTTTTTACTTATAGAACACCGAAAAAATAAAAATAAAAATATACTTTCAAAATAATTTATTAAATAATTTTTTTATATTTTTGTTTTGATAAATAATTTTTAAAAAATAAAATAAAATAAAACAAATCATATATCTCCATCTCCATGATCTTGGAGAGAGATTTTGGGAGGAAACTTATTAGCAATGTAGCTCAAGTTACCAATTTATCTAAGAAAAAGCTTTGTAAATAAGTAAGTTTACTTTCTTAATTAATCTTTTCATTACACATTTTTTATTATAAAAATATACACAAATATTTTTAAAAATTAAAAAAATTTGAATAAAATACTATTATCTCATTTAATTAATATTTTTATGATTGTCTCTTTTATTACAAAATTCTCTTAAAAATTTGAAAATTCTATAATTTAATTGAAATATCTCAAATAAAAGAGAAACAAATAATTAAAAAAACATTTCCTCAAATCTTTTTTGTTCAATGTTCTTTTATACCAATTATTTTGTCTTATTATCTTCTTTATGGTAAATATTATTTTAACATACAATTAGAAAATTATATAATGATAATGGAAGATTATACATCTATTTACTAGACCTAATAAATATTCATGTAATCAAACACAATCAATATTAAAAAATTATTTTCTTGGTCTTAAAGACAAATTAAGAGAAACTATAAAAGAAGAGATTGATTTCTAATTGAGAAGCGATATTTGAAACATATAAGAGAGAAAGATAAAGATGAGAAATAAATGTTAAGAGGTATCTCTATTATTGTGAAGAGACTGAAAGCCATAAAATTATATAAGTGTAATAAATTAAAAACGGAAGTTTAAGAAACATACCTCTAATCATAATAATTAGATTCTTTAAAAATACTATCACCAAATATAAGTTAGAATAAAAAAAATTTGTCTAATCTATTCAAAATCTTGATATGTGTATTAGATGGATAATTATAAATTTTTTTATAGACTAGAAACCCTTATATCAAAAAAATATTTTATGAGTATTTCACTATGTCATTCTTTCCATCAAAGAAGAGGTATTTATAATTGATAAATGGTTGTCATAATTACCTTGTATCTTTTCACATAGAGACACATTTTTACATAAGGATATCTTTTCATATAAATACAAATTTTGACATAGGAACGCCTTTTCATATAGGGACACATTTTTATATAGGGACATCTTTTCACATAGAGTTATCTCCTTACATAGAGAGAACTATCAAATAAAAATGGGTCACATATATATTTATTTTAATTAATATAATTAACATTCTTCCACTTGACCCATTAAACACTTTATATATATCAATTCAATATTGATATATCTTTAAATCTCCTATGGACATAGTATTCCCATACTTAAACAAAATAATTTAAATTATATGAATCATAGCGGTAAGTCTTTTAGAATAAATATTACCTTCTATGTATCACAATGCAATTAAATTCTCTTGAATGAGAACTATATGTGGTACATATCTTTATGAATGAACTTCCAAATGTTCATTCAAGGTCACCAAAAATATACATTAACATTCTCTTGAACTTTATATATATACAACTAAATAAAAAAAGATAAATATAAATTAATGGAGTTTTTCAAATTGACAAAATGTGACACCAATAACATAAAAATACTTCAATTACATATAATTACATAATGGAACTGAGTCCCATATGCTCAACATGTTCTTTATAAGCAACATGTGGTAAACCTTTTGTTAAGGGATCTGCAATAATCTGTTTAGTATTGATGTGTTTTATAACCACATTTTTTGCTTTAACATGTTCTCTAATAGCTAGATACTTAATGTCAATGTACTTATTGCAACTTTCGCTCTTATTATTCTTGGCCAAAAACACTGATGCAGAATTATCACAGTAAATTTTCAATAGCTTAACAATTGTATCAACAATCACAAGTCCAAAAATAAAACTCTTCAGCCATGTAGCCTGTAACGTCGCCTTAAAGCATGATACAAAATCTACTTCAATGGTAGAAGTAACAATCAAAGATTATTTTGCACTTTTCTAAAAAATGGCCCCTCTAACTAATAAAAAATCATATCCAGATGTTGACTTCCTTGAGTCAATGCAACCAGCAAAGACAGAATCTGAATATCCAACTACTTCCAAATGATTAGATCATCTATATGTAAGTTTGTAGTCCTTAGTTCCCTAAAGGTATCGCATAACTTTCTTTGCAGCTCTCCAATGGTCCAAATTAAGGTTATTTTGATATCTTTCCAACGTTCTAACTGCATATGTAATGTCAGATCTTGTACAAACCTGAGCATACATTAGACTTCCAACTGCATAAGCATAAAGAATATTTTTCATTTGTTCCCTCTCTAAAAAATTTCTTGGGCTTTGTTCTAAATTAAATTTGTCACCTTTGACTACAGGTGCAACATTGGATAAATAATCTTTCATGTGAAATCTCTTTAAAAATTTATTGATATAGGCTTCTTGAGATAATCCTAATATCCCTTAAGATCTGTCTCTCTCAATCTTTATACCTATGACATAAGAGGCTTCGTCCATATCTTTTATATCTAATTGTTGTGAGAAAAATTATTTAATCTCATGAAGTAAGTAAAATATCATCTACATATAAGACCAAAAAAATTATTTTATTCCCACTGATTTTATGGTATATACATTGATCCATAATATTCTCCATAAAATCAAATAAAGAAATAATATTATGAAATTTTAAATACCACTGACGAGAGGCTTGTTTCAGTCCATATATAAATTTTTTAAATTTGCAAACTAAGTGATCATTACCCTCTAAAATGAAACCTTCTGATTGTTTCATGTAAATATCTTCATCTAAATCTCCATTAAGGAATGCTGTTTTCACATCTATTTAATATAGCTCCATATCAAAATGAGCTACTAATGTCATGATTATCTAAAACGAATCCTTTTTAGAAACGAGAGAGAAGGTATTGTGATAATCAATTTCTTCTTGTTGAGTGAATCATTTGACTACAAGTCTTACCTTATACCTTTCAATATAGTCTAAAAAGTATCCTTTAGTTTTAAAAATTTACTTATAGCCAATGCCTTTTTCTTCTTTAGGCAATTCAACAAGATCTCATACTTGATTGTTAGCCATTGAATTCATCTTATCCTTCATGGCATCATACAATAATGTGGATTTATTTTCACTCATAACCTATAAAAATGTGGCAGAGTCATTTTTAACACCAATGTCTATGTCAGATTCTTGTAGGTACACAATATAATTTTAAAAAATTACAGATTTCTTGACTCTTGAAGATCTTTTTAATGTTACATCAACATCCTCAGTTTGAAAATCCTAAGCAACTGAATCTACAAAGGTGTCCTTCTAATGAAATGGTTCTTCAAATATTGATTATTCTTGAGTAATCGAATCTTGATGATTATCATAAAAAACAACAAATTGATTTGAAGATGTGGGAATAGATTCTTCTTTATTATGTTCCTCAAAGACTAAGTTTCGAGAATGACTACTCCCATAAATCTCATTATTCTCAAGGAACCGTGCATTCTTAGATTTCACAATTCTAGTTGTATGAGATGAACAGTAAAATTTATATCCCTTAGACTTTTCTACATAGCTAATAAAATATCCACTGACTATTCTTGAGTCTAACTTTGTCTCATGTGAATCATAAACACTAACTTTAGCTAGGCATCCTCAAACATGTACATGTCTTAAACTAGATTTCCAACATTTTCATAGCTCAAAAAGCGTTTTCTAAACCGCCTTGATTAGAACCCTATTTAGTACATATGCCACAGTTTTTAAAGTTTCACTCCACAAAGACAATAGGATATTGGAGTTACTTATCATACTCTTCACCATGTCTATTAATGTCTGGTTCTTTCTTTTAACCACACCATTTTGTGATGATGAGTCAGGTATTGTGTATTGTGCCACAATTCTTTTTTTCTCAAGGAGCCTTACAAATGGACCTGGTAACTGTCCATGTTCAGTGCACCATCCATAAAATTTACCGTCTTTATCTAACCTCACGATTTTAATTTGTTTACCGAATCGTTTATCTACTTCTATTTTATAGACCTTAAAATATCTAGTGCTTTACTTTTATCATAAAGCAAGTAAAGATACATATATTGTGAATAGTTATCAATAATGGTAATAAAATATTTTTGACCACTAAAGCACAAATTATAAAGTCCTAAAATATTAGTGTGTATGATCTCTAATATATCAGAACTCCTCCTAACACCTTTCTTGGACTTATTAGCTTGCTTTCTTTTAATGCAATATAAACAAGTACCAAAATCAATAAAATCAATAGCTTCAAAGACTCCGTCATTTACTAATCTCTTAATTCTATTAATGGATATATGACATAATCTTCTATGCCATAACATAGGAGATTTCTCATTTATAACACTACGTTTAATGCCAATATTATTACCAGGCACAGTTGTAAAGCTACAATCAAAGGTGGAATTCAAATGAAATTTAAACAACCCATCGACTATAATACCATTACCAATTAGAACATTGTCTTTGTACAAATGTAAAGTATTATCAATGAAATTGAAACTAAAACCACAAGGTACAAGTCTTAAAACTGAAATAAGGTTTCTTGAAAAGGAAGGAATATAAAATGTTCTTTCAAGGTCTAATACAAGGTCAGAATCAAGTACAAATCTATAAGTTCCAACTACTTTTATATGTGAACGCATCTTGTTTTTCAAATAGATTGAACATTCACTTTTGGTCGGTTTTCTATGGTTTACAAAGCCCTACATAATATTGGCAACATGGATTGTAGAACCAGAATCAATCTACCAAGTGTTATATGAAACATGAATCATATTAGATTCAAAATACACTAAGGAGAAGATATTACTTTTCTTTTCAAGTCAATCCTTGAATTTAGGACATGTCTTTTTTATATGCCTTTTCTTCTTACAAAAGAAGCATTTGACATCACCCTTATTAATTTGATTATGAGGCGCTTTACTCTTCCCTTTCTTATATGATTTCTTATCATGAGTCGTCAAATGTGCACTTTCAATCTTTTTTTTATTTAATCTCTCTTCCTCTTATACACACATGGTTAAAAGTTCATTAATTAACCATTTCTCCTTATGTGTGTTATAAGATATCTTAAAAGGTCCAAAATAAGGAGGGAGTGAGTTAAGGATGAAGTGAACCAAAAATGACTTAAAAATATCAATCTACAAAGATTTCAGTTGAAACGCTATGTCCCACATCTTCATTATGTACTCACGTACACTATTGGTACTATTAAACCCCATGAAACACAATTTTGTCATTAGAGTGTTTGCTAACTCCTTATCAGAAGTTTCAAACTGATCTTGAATAACTTTGAGATATTCTTTAACTTTAGCACATTTAGGGATAAATCTACGGATACTTTTTTCAATATGAGAATTAATAAACATCAAACTTAAACGATTTGATCATTCCCAAAAATCATATGATGTTTTCTCATCTTGAGTGTTTAATTCCGTGGGTTTTGGTGGTTCATTCATTCGAAGTGCTAAATCAAAGTCCATGCACCCCAATGTAAGGAGAATTTTTTCTTTCCAATCAGAATAATTATCACCACTCAGAGGAACAATATTTGAGGAATCAAATGTTGTGACAGATAAAGTTTGAACTACTGCAAAATAAATAAAAAATCAATAAAACTCATACAATAAAAAAATAGGCAAGAATATTTTTTTAAAACTCAATATGAAATATTTACCCATGTAAATAAATAAATAAATAAATCAATACGTCATTATAATCTTTTCTGTGGTCTTAGACTATAACACATAAGTGATTTAATTTTTTTATGATGGGATTAGAACGGGATCTATAAATAATTATTTAAACTTGTGGGCAACTAGAATTTAAATATATCAATATTACTATCTCATCCTAATTAATTACGTAATTATAATAATTACCTTGTGGGATTAAATTATTATATAACCATAATTAATTACAATTATTGATGTCATTAATTTTATGTGACTAAACTTAATGTCACTTGATATTTTATGTAATTAAAAATGTTGTGGCTATTATTTAACTACACAAATGTCAACTTAAATATGACATCAAAATTATTGACTAAACTTTATGTCAATAGTCTATATTTTTTATTTTTTTTATTTAGGAAAACCAAATATATGCATATAAAATTAAGTATGCATAAAATCTTAAATACATATGAAAGATTAACAAAATTGCAAAATAAAAATAAATTTGCAAATAACTTCCCTCATAACATCAATAATTACTATAAATAAAATTATTGCATACATTTTTCTAACCATGTTGATAGTTGAGTTGGAGAAGAGGTGCAACCATTTATAAAGGGAATGTGGGTTCAAATCCCATGGAATGGGTGTGAATGTTTTTTTTATACATCAATGACTCAACGCCCCATAAGAGAAAAATCCAAACAACATATGACATTATCATATTTCTCCATTTGAAATTTTAATGGAATGGGTGTGAAGATTATAAGTCGAATGGCCATGCTAAAATTGAGCATAATTGTATTACTAATAGGAAAGGCCATGAGTATATGAAAGATTTGCATCTCAATGCTTGGTGGCAGACATTGCAGTCTGTCCTTGAGAGTATTGAGGTTCTAAAACTAAATTACATATCGCAAGAATATCAATGAAAATACGAGAAACTAGCTCTCACTACGTTGTGGTGATAAACTACAGTACCATAATGCAAATAAGTGCTCCACTAAAAAAATAGACGAAGAATTCAAATAAGTATAACTAGGGGTAGTAGAACATAGTGTCAAATATTAGTAATCATGTAGCGAAAAACATCCTTGCCAATTGTCTTAAGAAGAGCTCCAGGACCATGCAAAGTCTTGTCTCAGAAGCATGCTAGTAACTAGCATATATCCATTTTGCAAAACGGTCCTCAGTTTCAAGCCTACGAGTGCTCCAAATAAGAGCCAAAATGAAAGAGGCCATATTCAGGTTGTGTGAGACCTGATAACTAAAGGCATATTCAATTTCATTTCCGCATTTCTTCCATAACAATATTGAAGAAACATATACAAACAAATTTTTATGTGCCCGAGCAACAGTCCATAAACCTCCACAAAGCAGAATGATAATTAAAATTTCAAAAGGACCTAAATTGGCTGTTATAAAGGCCACTCACAAGCAAGCTCTAAAACTTGATTCACATGCCATAAGCATAACAAATAAAACTAAGGCTTAAGGTCACAAACATTGTATCTCATTACCTAAATCCACTCGAGAACCATGGATACCCACTGTCACTCTATTATGTCCCATATCTAAGCAGACGGACCATAAGCAAAGGACAAAATATTTCTTCGAACTAGAAAACAAAATCACAATGAAAAAAAAACCCGATAATTCATAAAACCAAGGACACACCGGAGTAAATAGAGAAAGAGGGGGGGGGGAAGGAGCTAACCAGTGCAGATCCAATCGCCAATATGAGGAAGCCACTTAGAATCGGCGGGGGTTTTGTTGTTGACGAGAAGACAAGGTTGCTTGCAACGATTGCAGAATGATCTGAAGGCGTAATTCCTGTTATTACATCCAATGCACTCCCAATCGCCTTCTCTCCCTTCCCCCATTCTTCTTATTCTTCCTCTTCTCTCACTGGCTTGTATCTATATCATAGGGAGGGAGAATGGGAATTGAGTAGCGCATGCATTCACGAAGACGAACGGTAGCCGACGGCAAATGCAATCTCGCGGTCTCACAGGGAGCTATCTCGTAGTGGAGCTGTGTCACGGCCCCAAATGATGGAACACATGACCGGCACGGCATAAGGGTTTCCCCCTAGCCGTAAGCCTAACACATAGCATGCACAACCATTCAGCACACAATCAAGAGTACATAATAAATATAACTGGCCACATACGCCACATCCAATATAAGAAAATACTGTATATATATATATATATATATATATATATATATATATATATTTTATGAATCCAACATCCTTGATTCAACTTGGCCCATGGCCTTATAGTACAAACATTGTTGTAAAACTTAAAACCATTTTTCAAACAACACAAGAAGCGAGGACCCTGCCTGTAAGTTCATGGAGATACACTAGACATAAACTTAAACTATACAACCAATACAACGGAGTCTTGCCCAAACTGGGGCTCACCAATGCTATATTTAGCCTCCTATGGAGCTGTAGCTGGATCAGTGTTTCTTCGACTATCTGTGGGGAGAAAACAGAAGAGGGGTGAGATTACCACATCTCAGTGAATGGGTAAATCATACTATAACAGAAATAGGGCAAACCAAGCACGAGTGTTTCGCAATGGGTTTAATAATTGAAATCCAAATATAAAGATAATAATCAAAACATTTAAGCATTTACCCATAATTTATCAAAAGAAAAGTTAAACAGTTCAAATGTATATTCAAAAGATAAAACAGGATTTAAATCAATAATCGCAAAACAAATCAATTATGCATGGTAAGTAATAAATGGAGTTATTTATGCAATAACAATGATGAATGAGATATTTTAGAAATATTTAATCTTTAAGAAAAATGCACTAGTTTATTGGAGGTCTTTCCTAACAGATCTATCATCTCCCCCAAGCACACAGCAAGGGTAGGGTAATCACTGTAGGCGTAGACATAAGTCCACCCTAAATTCCCCAAGCACATAGCAATGGGTATGGCAATCACTGTAGGCGTAGACATAAGTCCACCCTAAATTTTGTGTCTTAGGCAGTCATATGCCCGTCACAATATCCTAGGCCGAAGCCTTAACATGATCATGGTGCACCAGGGCTAGCACTACCTGCGGCTAGCTAACAGTGATCTAAAAGGGTCCCTCCAATAGAAAATATTTGAAATATGCTATTCAAAAAGTTTAAAGTAAAACATTTCAATAACATTATCATAAAGCGATAATTCTCCATCTAGCTCTTTTCACTCATAAAATTCTGTTCTAAAATATATCTCATCCATGAATTCCCATGGAGACCTTTAAAATCATAAACTTTCCCTTTTTAAACATAGATCGTCCGTAGACGTTACATAGATACTTATCATGCATCAAATCATTTCATGGCTAACTTAGTTCATTTCTATGACTAAGTTCGCATTTCTATAAATTTAGCTCAAATGGAGAATTATTAGTCTAGATGCTTGCCCTGCATACCTAAGGTTCAACTAGGATTGAAATTTACAATTTCTAACATGGTTGGAACATATTGGTTTTCAAAGCAGTAAAACAATTTAGCATACATTCCAACTAGTTAAAATCATATGAAAGAGTTATAAACTGAATTTGTAAAAAAAATGCGCTATAGTATGAAAAACCCACTCACCTTACTAGGAGTCCAACAACGAGAATTTCACCACGTGATGGTTCAACAACCTAGAAAATATAGACATAACATGAGAATTGAAAAACTCTAAACGTCACTATTCATGCCGGAAAATACTATTCACTCACCGGAAAACACTATTCACACCGAAACCTAAAAAACCTATATTCTAGCATAGAAACTAATTCTAAGACTATCTATGGAAAGAAATTTGGTAAAAACGAAGCCTAAAACGCGATTAGACGGAATTTTACCTTGGAGGTTACTGTTCACGCGATTTTCCGACGACAATCCGGCGGTTTTCCGACGAAACTAATCGGTGGGTTTTGAAGTACTCATTGCCACGAGTCTAATGGTACCTTGGTAGCTCGAATTGGTTGGCTAGATGGTGAGATATCGTAGAGAGAAGGCAGAGAAAATATTTTAGAGAGAGATAGGAAGGGGGAGTCAGAATGAGGGAGAAGGGAGGGGAAAGGTGCATTAAACGGAAGAAAAAACAGCCAGAAGCACGGCCTGGCCGTGTCCTGGAGCACGGTCGTGCTTCGTGGCTACAGTGCACCAAGTATTTGGCCGAATTTAACAAAACGTACAACATGAAAGTTGTAGCCCTCTCTCGTAGCGTTCCATAGCCACTTGAATCACCTAATTTGGAGTTAATATGAGAGAGTTATACATAAAATAGTGAGAAAATGTATAGACCACACTATGCTTCGGTTTTTGCCTTTTATCAGTATAAGATTCATGGAATTAGCAAAAGTTCCCAACATCGAAGTTGTAGATATATGTCTTATATTTCAATAGCAATTGGAATCACTTAATTTAGATTTCATATGAGAGATTTATGCTTATATGAGTGAAGATAGGTCAGAAAAAGAGTAAAAAACACTCTAAAATTTTACATTATTCTCAACTTTCTTTGTTTCAAATGATTTGTACTTAACCTTCAAAGGTTTTTATTAGTTGAGGGTTATTACATTCTACCCTCCTTATAAGAAATTCGGTTCCCGAATTTTACAAAAACTAACAACATGTAAACATAAGACTACTCTTGGAATAGCTGTGGATACTTCTTTCTCATGACGTCCTCTACTTCCCACGTAGCTTCCTCTTTGGAATGATTCTGCCAGATCACCTTTACTGTAGGGATATCCTTAGACCTCAACTTTTTCACTTGTCTATCAACAATGGCCACGGGTCTCTCTTCGTAGGCCAACTTGTCATCCAAAAGGATTTCTTGCGGTTGAATCACATGAGATGGGTCGGATAGATACTTCCTCAACATCGAGACATGGAAGACTGGATGCACTTCACTCAATCCAGGTGGTAGGGCTAGGCGGTATGCCACTGCTCCTACCCTATCCAGAACTTTAAAAGGTCCAATATACCTCGGGCTTAACTTCCCTTTCTTACCAAACCGCATGATTCCCTTCATGGGTGAAACTCTGAGGAACACGTGATCGCCTAGAGAAAACTCCAACTCCCGACGCCTATGGTCCACATAAGACTTCTAACGACTTTGTGCAGTTAAAAGCCGTTCCCTTATCAGCTTAACCTTCTCTATGGCATCTTGCACCAAGTCTGGCCCTAGCAGCTTGGCTTCTCCAACGTCAAACCATCCAATGGGAGATCAGCATCTTCTCCCATAAAGAGCTTCAAAAGGTGCCATCTGAATACTGGCTTGATAACTGTTGTTGTATGCAAATTCAGCTAATGGCAGGTATCTTTAACAACTGCCACCAAAATCCAATATACATGCTCTAAGCATATCCTCCAGAATTTGAATCGTGCGTTCTGATTGGCCATCTGTTTGGGGATGAAAAGCGGTGCTTAGATCCAACCTCGTCCCCAAAGCTTCTTGAAAAGCTTTCCAAAACCTTGCCGTAAACTGTGGACCTCGGTCAAATATGATGGATACAGGAACTCCATGTAATCTGACGATCTCATTCAGATACAGGTTTGCATACTGAGCCGTATTAAAGGTAGTCTTCACTGGTAAGAAGTGGGATGACTTGGTCATTGGATCCACTATCACCCATACTGAGTCATAACCCTTAGGAGTCCTTGGTAACCCTGTAACGAAGTCCATAGTGATTCTTTCCCACTTCCACTCCGGTATCTCAATCTGTTGGTGCAAACCGGCAGGCTTCTGGTGTTCAGCTTTCACCTGCTGACAAACCAAGCACTGAGCCACAAAATCTACTACATCCTTCTTCATCCCATTCTACCAATACAAGTCCTTGAGGTCACTGTACATTTTATTCGTTCCTGGGTGGATAGTATAGGCCGATTGATGTGCCTCCTCCAAAATCTGCTTCCTCAAGCTATCCACATCGGGTACACACAAGCGCTTCCCATATCTTAACACTCCTTCAGCATCCACGCTGAATTCAGAAGTCTGATTATTCCTGGATTCATCCTTGAGCTTGCACAGCTTGGCATCCTTGTCTTGATCTGCCTTAATCTGCTCAACCAGCGGAGAGTGTAGTTACATGTGAGCTAACAACACCCCTGGCTCCTTCACTTCAAAACGCATCCCCTCACTTTCTAGCCGATGAATATCCCTTATCAACGGCCTCCGGAGTAGGGTGATATGGGCTAGACTCCCCATTGACTTCCTGCTCAAAGCATCTGCTACCACATTGGCCTTGCCTGGGTGGTACAAGATAGTGCAGTCATAGTCCTTCACCAACTCCATCCACCTTCTCTGTCTCAAGTTAAGATCCCTTTGTTGAAAGATGTACTTGAGGCTCTTGGGGTCCGTGTAAATCTCACAGGGTTCACCATAGAGATAGTGCCTCCAAATCTTCAAGGCAAATACCACTGCCGCCATCTCCAGATCATGTGTAGGATAGTTCTGTTCGTGCTTCCTGAGCTGCCTAGATGCATAGGCTACAACATGACCATTCTGCATTAACACACAACCCAAGCCCACCCTTGAGGCGTCACAGTATACTGAGTATCCTCCAGTGCCCGTTGGGATAGTTAAAACTGGGGTTGTGGTTAGACACTTCTTCAAAGTCTGGAAACTTTCTTCGCATGCATCCGACCACTCAAACTTAACTCCCTTCCTGGTTAATCTGGTCAAAGGAGCAGCAATCCTGGAGAAATCCTTGATGAACCTCCGATAATACCCTGCTAGACCCAAGAAACTTCGGATCTCCGTCACACTAGCTGGGCGAGGCCACTGCTGTACTGCCTCTACCTTCTCGGGGTCTACTTGAATGCCGTCCTTTGTGACTACATGCCCCAGAAACATAACACTGTCCAACCAGAACTCACACTTAGAGAGTTTGGCATACAACTGCTGATCCCTCAAGATCTGCAGAATGACCCGTAGGTGTTGTTCATGCTCCTCATGGTCTTTAGAATAAACCAATATGTCATCAATGAACACGATGACAAACTGATCCAAGAATGGCTTGAACACCCTGTTCATCAAGTCCATAAAAGCAGCTGGTGCATTAGTTAGTCCGAAAGACATAACCAAAAACTCATAATGACCATAACGAGTCCTAAAAGCCGTCTTGAAAATATCTTCCTTCTTGATCCTCAACTGATGATACCCTGACCTCATATCAATCTTGGAGAAACATTTCGCTCCTTGAAGTTGATCGAACAGATCATCAATCCTGGGTAAAGGGTAGTTGTTGCGCACTGTTAGCTTATTCAGTTGCCGATAGTCAATGCAAAGACGCAAAGACCCGTCCTTCTTCTTCACAAAAAGGACCGGAGCACCCCATGGAGAAGTGCTGGGCCTGATGAAGCCCTTATCTAACAAATCCTGCAACTGACTCTTTAGCTCCTTAAGCTCTGTGGGTGCCATCCTGTAAGGCGGTATGGAAATTGGTCGAGCCTCTGGAATAAGGTCGATACCAAACTCTATCTCCCGTTCAGGAGGCAATCCTGGCAACTCTTCTGGAAAGACATCCAGGAATTCTCTTACCACTGTCATTTTGTCTACATATGGTATCTTCCCATCCACATCTCTAACATATGTCAAGTATCCCTGACATCCCTTCTTCAACATCTTCTGAGCTCCCAAGACTGAAATCAGGTTACTTGGAGCTTTACTTCGGTCACACTGAAACCGGAAAGGAACTTCACTTGGAAAGTTGAACTTGATTGCCTTCTCATAGCAATCCAAGGTAGCATAGCATGATGCCAACCAATCCATTCCTAAAATTACGTCAAAGTCGATCATGTCTAGGATGATCAAATCAGCAGATGTCTCCCTATCACCCACTGACACTTTACATGACTTGCATATATGCTCTACTGGCAAACAATCACCGACCGGGGTGGTTACAAAGAAAGGGGCATTCATCCTAATCGGATCTTTACCCAAACTCTTAGCAAAACTAGGGGAAACATAGGAATATGTAGATCCGGGATCAAACAAAACATATGCTTCATGTAGGCAAACCGGAAGAGTACCTGTTATAACCGCATTTAAAGCTTGTGCATCCTGCCTGGTAAGAGCAAAAATCCTCGGTTGACCTCGGCCTGCTTGGCTTTGACCTCGACCCATCATCCCTCTACCAGTACCTCTACTACTTGCTTGGCCTGGTATAATCCTTATAGGCTGAGCTGCCACTGGGGTTGGTAGCAAAGCCGGTCGAGTTGGCCCTTGGCTTGAGCCATACAACTGGGGACATTCCCTCTTCATGTGTCCAGGTTGGTTGCAATGATAGCAAACAACCATCTCCCTGCGGCACTGACCAAAGTGATGGTTTCCACAGATAGGGCATTGTGGCCTGTTCTACTGAATGGCTCTTGGTCCTTGTTGACCTGGATACCTGGTGTTTCCCTGGCTAAGACCTAGCCTACTACTTGCATCTGGTCTCTGGTTGGGGTTCCCAACATTCTGTGGTGTTGGGCGCTGTTGGCCCTGGAATCGGGGTCCTTGGGAATGAGAACTTTGCCCTCCTTTGGAGCTCCCGTCCCTATCCCTCTTTCTCAGCTTGGCACTCTCGACATCGGCCAAATGCCTAGTCTCCATTATTCTTGCACAGTCCACAGCCTCTGCATAGTTCGGGAATTGCTTCATTTGGGGTGCCACTGATTTAAACAATGCTGGCATCAACCCCTGGATAAACTTCTTAATCATGTCCCTTTCAGTAGGGACCATGTACGGTGCATACGGCATCAGCTGTGTGAAGCGGTAGTCATACTCCGTGACTGACATACCGGGAGTCTGCTTCAACTCCACAAACTCTTGACACTTGGCATCTCGGATACTCTGAGGCACAAACCTCTCCATGAAGACTTCCTTGAACTCTGGCCATCTCAAAGGTGGCGCTGTAGCTCCCCTTCCGCGCATCATGGTCTTGAACCATACCTGCGCTATACCAGACAACTGGAAAGATGCCAACTCTACTGAGCGGATCTCTGAACACTTAAGAACCTCGTAGATCTTCTCAGTATCCTCTATAAACTCCTGGGGATCTTCATTAGCCAACAACCCCTTGAAGGTTGGCGGTTTCAGCTTTAGGAACTCAGATAGTTCCACTTCCCTCTCAGCGGGTCTCGCATGCCGCTCCACGGACCTAACTGGTTCTGGAACGGAGGTAGTTGTTTCGGGCTGTTGTGGGTCCCTTTCACCTTGCCCATCCCTTCTTTCGGCTAAATTTTCTATCGTCCGCTGCATTCCCTGCATGGTTGCCAGCATCTGGGCTATCACATCATCCCGAGGGTGAGAAGACATTTCCCTCGCCCTGGGAGTCTCAGCTTGCTCACTTCTTAACTCAGCTTGTTCGGCTGCTTCAGCAGCCCTTACACCCCTGCCACTGCCTCTTGCACTGGCTCTAGGTCGGCCTCTGCCACGACCTCTACCTCGGCATCTAGGCACAGGTACTGCGGACTGAGCAGACTCTTCAGCCATCTGCTCTTGAACCGCGGGTTGCCTAACCTTTGATCTTATTCTTGGTGGCATTTCGCTATAAAACAGAAATAGCCCAACCATCACTTAACCATGCCAACATAGCATACTGTAAACTGACTAACTTAAACAAAAAGACAACATCCTATCGAACCCCTTTAGCAGCACCGTGAGAATAAGCATGTCCGGATTCATACCCATACTCAAAGTCCTACCTAAAGGTCCGTTACTCCATGAACACAGGGAAACCTAATGCTCTGATACCAACTTTGTCACGGCCCCAAATGATGGAACACATGACCGGCACGGCATAAGGGTTTCCCCCTAGCCGTAAGCCTAACACATAGCATGCACAACCATTCAGCACACAATCCAGAGTACATAATAAATATAACTGGCCATATACGCCACATCCAATATAAGAAAATACTGTATATATATATATCTTATGAATCCAACATCCTTGATTCAACTTGACCCATGGCCTCATAGTACAAACATTATTGTAAAACTTAAAACCATTTTTCAAACAACACAAGAAGCGAGGACCCTGCCTGTAAGTTCATGGAGATACACTATACATAAACTTAAACTATACAACCAATACAACGAAGTCTTGCCCAAACTGGGGCTCACCAATGCTATATTTAGTCTCCTATGGAGCTGTAGCTGGATCAGTGTTTCTTTGACTATCTGTGGGGAGAAACTAGAAGAGGGGTGAGATTACCACATCTCAGTGAATGGGTAAATCATACTATAACAGAAATAGGACAAATCAAGCACGAGTGTTTCGCAATGGGTTTAATAATTGAAATCCAAATATAAAGATAATAATCGAAACATTTAAGCATTTACCCATAATTTATTAAAAGAAAAGTTAAACAGTTCAAATGTATATTTAAAAGATAAAACAGGATTTAAATCAATAATCGCAAAATAAATCAATTATGCATGGTAAGTAATAAATGGAGTTATTTATGCAATAACAATGATGAATGACATATTTTAGAAATATTTAATCTTTAAGAAAAATGCACTAGTTTATTGGAGGTCTTTCCTAACAGATCTATCATCTCCCCCAAGCACACAGCAAGGGTAGGGTAATCACTGTAGGCGTAGACATAAGTCCACCCTAAATTCCCCAAGCACATAGCAATGGGTATGGCAATCACTGTAGGCGTAGACATAAGTCCACCCTAAATTCTGTGTCTTAGGCAGTCATATGCCCGTCACAATATCCTAGGCCGAAGCCTTAACATGATCATGGTGCACCAGGGCTAGCACTACCTGCGGCTAGCTAACAGTGATCTAAAAGGGTCCCTCCAATAGAAAATATTTGAAATATGCTATTCAAAAAGTTTAAAGTAAAACATTTCAATAACATTATCATAAAGCGATAATTCTCCATCTAGCTCTTTTCACTCATAAAATTCTGTTCTAAAATATATCTCATCCATGAATTCCCATGGAGACCTTTAAAATCATAAACTTTCCCTTTTTAAACATAGATCGTCCGTAGACGTTACATAGATACTTATCATGCATCAAATCATTTCATGGCTAACTTAGTTCATTTCTATGACTAAGTTCGCATTTCTATAAATTTAGCTCAAATGGAGAATTATTAGTCTAGATGCTTGCCCTGCATACCTAAGGTTCAACTAGGATTGAAATTTACAATTTCTAACATGGTTGGAACATATTGGTTTTCAAAGCAGTAAAACAATTTAGCATACATTCCAACTAGTTAAAATCATATGAAAGAGTTATAAACTGAATTTGTAAAAAAAATGCGCTATAGTATGAAAAACCCACTCACCTTACTAGGAGTCCAACAACGAGAATTTCACCTCGTGATAATTCAACAACCTAGAAAATATAGACATAACATGAGAATTGGAAAACTCTAAACATCACTATTCATGCCGGAAAATACTATTCACGCCGAAACCTAAAAATCCTATATTCTAGCATAGAAACTAATTCTAAGACTATCTATGGAAAGAAATTCGGTAAAAACGAAGCCTAAAACGCGATTAGACGGAATTTTACCTTGGAGGTTACTGTTCACGCGATTTTCCGGTGACAATCCGGCGGTTTTCCAGTGAAACTAATCGGTGGGTTTTGAAGTACTCGTTGCCACGAGTCTAATGGTACCTTGGTAGCTCGAATTGGTTGGCTGGATGGTAAGATATCGTAGAGAGAAGGCAGAGAAAATATTTTAGAGAGAGAGAGAGGAAGGGGGAGTCAGAATAAGGGAGAAAGGAGGGGAAAGGTGCATTAAACGGAAGAAAAAACAGCCAGAAGCACGGCCTGGCCGTGTCCTGGAGCACGGCCGTGCTTCGTGGCTACAGTGCACCAAGTATTTGGCCGAATTTAACAAAACGTCCAACATGAAAATTGTAGCCTTTCTCTTAGCTTTCCATAGCCACTTGAATCACCTAATTTGGAGTTCATATAAGAGAGTTATGCATAAAATAGTGAGCAAAGGTCCAGACCACACTATGCTTCGGTTTTTTCCTTTTATCACTATAAGATTCACGGAATTAGCAAAAGTGCCCAACATCAAAGTTGTAGATATATGTCTTATCTTTCAATAGAAATTGGAATCATTTAATTTGGATTTCATATGAGAGATTTATTCTTATATGAGTGAAGATAGGTCAGAAAAAGAGTCAAAAACACTCTAAAATTTTACAATGTTCTCAACTTTCTTTGTTTCAAATGATTTGTACTTAACCTTCAAAGATTTTTATTAGTTGAGGGTTATTACAAGATGTCTCCTGGGAAGAAGCCAACAAGGTGCTATCTCACGGGAAACTTTCTTGGGAGAAAGTTTTATTCCCACCCTCATCGGTGGGAATAAAACTTTCCCCAACTCCTTCTATTCTGTATTCCTGGGAAACTTTGTTTCCTGGGAATAAATTCATTTACCGTGTAACAAACACGGTAATGTTTTTCTTTTTAAACTTTCCTGGGAAAGTTTGAAAGATAACCTCAACCAAACGCCCCCTAAAAGCATGGCTCTGATACTAAATGAAAGTAATAAAATTGCATAAGTGCAATAAATTAAAAACGAAAGTCTAAAAAACATACCTCCAATATAGTAATTAGATTTCTTAAAAATACGATCACTAGATATAAGTCAGAATAGAGACATTGTCTAATCTATCCAAGATCTTGATATGTGTACTTGATAAAAAATCGCATACTTTTTTTGTAGACTAGAGACCCTTATATTAAAAAAAATATTTTCTGAGTGTTTTACTATATCCTTTTTTCTATATAAAAAAAAGGAGTATTTATAATTGATGAATGGTTGTCATTACCATCCTGTATCTTTTCACATAGGGATATATTTTTATATAGGGATATCTTTTGACATAATGATACATTTTCACATAGGGACATCTTTTCACATAAAATTACCTCTTTACATAAGGAGATAACTACCAAATAAAAATGGACCACATATATATTTATTTTAAATAATATAATTAATAGGGACTCCTTAAATTATTAAAATATGAATTTTGATGATTTAAAAAATTAGTTAAAAAATTTATAAGAACCTACTTGCAATAGAAAATTAAGATTTTTATTTTTATTTTTTTATTTTTTATAAAGAGTACTTGAAATATTTACTTTTATTTTTTTGTCAATAAACATTTAAGTTAAGCTACAACATAATACTTTTAAAGGATTTTTGTTATTTTTATAATGAAAAAAAATAACTTTATATAATAAAAATATTAATTAATAAATAAAATATTTTTTTTAAAATCGTGTATAATTTTATAACCAAAAAAAATCGTGATATGAAAAGACTTTCCTCCTACTATACTATCAAAGGATATTCTCCCCACAATGCAATTGGCCAAGAAGCAACTGCTACCATTTAGACTAATTATTCTTTTTTTTTGGCCTAAGGGAAGTTCCTGTTAGGACAAATACTCAGGCAGACAGAGTACCATTAAATCAATCAACAATAATCATATAGATATATCAAATAAATTTTAAATGCATCTTAGTATAATATACTTACAGGATTATAATTATTTTTTACTTCGGAATAAACAGGTTTTTAATACATTGATTTTTTTTCTTTGGGTTCTTGAGGGGTTTCTTTAATCATTATTTTGGACGAAAATTCCATCAGAAATTGGATAAATGGGCATGTGAGCAAAAAAAATTATTGGGTCTTGTCAGGGTAGCCTACACAGTAGCCCAAAGTTAAAAAAAACAAAAAAGAGATTTCGAAAGGGCGAACACTATGGGGCCTCATCCATCTCATGCTCTGAAATTTTCACCATCCTCTAAACACTGTGAAGCTTGACCCAAAGAAAAAAAACACACTTTGCAGGTTCTACATAATTTTCCTTCCCTCTTATGGGGTGTTTGGTAGGAGGAGTTTTTTTTAAATCATGGGAATTTGTAGTTAGGAATCTTAGATTCCTTAGTTTGGTTCAAATTTTTATTTTATGATCCCCAAGAATCATCAATTCCTGGGAATCAAATTTTAGTGTAGATTCCCACCAAATAATTCCTGAGGTAGGGGATGGGAATTGAGATTCCCATGAAGGTGGGAATTATTTTATAAAACTAAAATTACTAAAATATCCCATATTTTATCCCATTTCAATACCCTTCTCAGCCTCTTATTTCCACCCATGCGGGAAGAAGCTAGGTTCATTTCTATCTGCACGGGAAGGGAGAAACAGCGCGCCAAAACTCTGCTCACTCAGCATCATCACAAACAGCTACCGCCACCGTGAAGCACCCATCCAGCGCAGGTACTCCTCTGTTTTTATATCTCCATTTTGTGCTCCTTATTTTTTTCACCTACGTTTATCTGCCATAGCCATGCTTATCTTCTTTCTATTTATACTCCTTATTTTCCACCTACACGCCAGATGTGAATAACTGATTACCAATCCTTGTCCTCTTGATATTCTGCTCATTTGTTCTGCAACTTGACATTATAGAGAGTAAAAAACATACTTCCAAGATTTGTTTCTGAAATCTGATATGGGAGCAAACTATAGGTCTAATCAGGCATTCATTTGTAAAGGTTGATGAAAACTGCAGAATAGAAGCAATAGTTTGTGGGTCTATTTGCAGAATAGAAGCATTCACTTGTGGGCATTCACTTTTAGGTTCATCTGCAACGCTTTTTTCTTGATTGTGGGACATTAATAAATTATTTAAAATACTGTTATATATAGGCTGGTGTTAATACTAAAATGTTTCCAAATTAGAGGTCTTAAGAGGAAAGACTCTAGGATATTTAAAATTTTCATGAAGAGCACTCCCTATAAAAAATGTTAGGCTCTAAATTTCCTTTTGCAATGCCAGCATAATAAACAGATGGACCACAACATCCCAAAGAAAATGGTAGTAAAATTAGAGCGACAAAAACGACAGATGGATCATCGTTTTTGCTCTGTTTTGGCCTTTTATTATTTTTTGTTTATTAATTTTCTGTTTTAGTTACCTAGTGTGTTTATGGCACTTAGTTTGATAAAGAGTCTAATAAGAGTTCTGTCGTTATTTTATATATAGTCCATAATCTTTTGATCAATTAATAAAATTGTAGAGAATTTTTTTCACTTTTAGAGTGTGAGTAATCTTTACACTTGACCCTACGCCAAAAATCTTCACATGCATATAACATGGTCTTAGTTACATGACTATGCATTTATGTCTTGTCACTCTCTCACATGTTACTATGAGTACAAAGCTCAAGATAACCAACACCTTAAAGTGTGCTTTAAAATGGATGAATTAAATTAAAGTATTTGTTAAAATAGAAAGACAAAAAATATAGTTAAGCCTAAGTATTTTAATTGATCATACAAAATAACCAACACCTTAAAGTATAAAACTGAAATGAAATACAATTATATATGCCTACTTAGTACCAAGAATACTATGTATTTAAGAAATCAGAGCAGCTACAGTACAATGAAACTATTGTTAGTTAATTTAATAAGTGGCCCATTATTATTTATTTAAATTTTTTATAAATGGTAATTATCTTCCTTAAATGTTGAAAGTAAGATATAGAGGTTAAAATGCAGCCACCCATTTATTATATTTATGTTAGCATGTTTGTAATAAATATATGTGACACTTCTGATAGCATGTTTGTAAAAATATTATTCTTATACTCATCTTAAATGATTTTGATCCTCTCTAAAAATATATTATTTTTGTTTCATGTTAGATGATGGCACGATTAAATCATGGAAGGAGAAGAAGGCTCATCCTCATACTAATAATATATATAGAGTTATTAAATCAATTTGTTCTTCTCTTAATGAACATGTGTATCCTGTTATTGGTTTATCATTTAAGAAGAAGAACTAGGAGATGTGTTGCTTGGGATCATTATAGTAGGGCCATGGTTAGAAATGTCAACTTTGAACAGATAGTTTACATTAGTGATACTGCTTGTATTGAAAATATTAGAATGGATATGAGGTGTTTTTATAAATTATGTGATTTATTGAAAACTATAGGAAAGCTTGTGCCAACTAAGCATATGAGTGTAGAAGAGCAAGTTGCAATATTTTTACATATTTTAGCTCATGATATTAAAAATAGATTAATTAAAAGACAATTCATGGGGTCTGGTGAAACAATAAGTCGGCAGTTCAACAAAGTCTTGCATACTGTATTGAAATGTTATACAGTTTTACTCAAGTAACCTGAACCCATACATCAAAATTCTACTGATGAGCGTTGGAAATGGTTCAAGGTAATGTTACAAGAAAATATAGAAAAATTGGTATTATCACTTTATTAATTAAGAAATAAAAGCTAATGCTACACATTTTTTCCCTAATGAATAGAATTGTCTAGGAGCTCTAGATGGGACATACATAAAGCTAAATGTCTTACAAGGGGATAAGGCTAGATATTGGACCAGAAAGGGTAAGATAACAACAAATGTTTTAGGAGTTTGTTCTCAAGATTTACAATTTATCTATGTTTTAGCTGGATGGGAAGGATCAGCCGTAGATTCTAGGGTTCTCAGAGATGCTATATATCGTAGGAATAGATTAAAGGTGCCAAAAGGTACTTTAAATTATTTTTTAGTGTAATTTTTTTTAGGTTGGTGCTTCTTAAATTTATTTTAATAACTTTTCTTTAATTAATGATTATCATTCTTTTTTAGGGTACTATTATTTATGTGATGCTGGATATATGAATGGGGAAGGGTTCCTTACACCTTATAGGGGGCAAAGATATCACCTTAGTGAATGGAGACACGGGACACAACCTGCAACACCACAAGAGTTTTTCAACATGAAACATTCTTCAGCTAGAAATGTCATTGAAAGATGTTTTGGCTTATTAAAAGGGCGTTGGGGAATTTTAAGGGCCAAATCATTTTATCCTGTTAAAACACAGTGTAGGATAATTATTGCTTGTTGTTTGCTTCATAACCACATTAGAAGAGAAATGGCAGAGGACCCCTTAGAACATCACTTGATGGACATGGAAGAACAAGAAAATGTTTTGCAAGGTGATATGATAACTCATGTAGAGACATCCGAGGCTTGGACAAATTGGAGAGATGAGCTTGCTCAAGAAATGTTCAATACATGGAGAGGACAACATTGAAATCATTTGGGCATTATTAAGACTTTTGTTTTCTGTTTGTGTTGTTTGTAATGATGGATATTTTAAATTTGGTCATTTTATTCTATTTGTGTTGTTTGTAATGATGGATATTTTAAGTTTGGTCATTTTATTCTATTTGTGTTGCTTGTAATGATGGATATTTTAAGTTTAGTCATTTTATTCTATTGTAATAGACTGGATTATTAATTATTTTTATGACATTTTTAGTTGTCTTATGATATTATTAATAAATTTCATTTAATTATATGCTTTTAACTATTTGATATTACTTGTGCTCTACACTTTTTTTTTCCTATCACTAAATGGAAGAATCCAAAGTGAAACGTAATCATCGTCAATGGACTCCCGAAGAAGATGTAATTCTTGTTGAGTGTTTAGTTGAATATGGGATAGCTTGGAGAGGGGACAATGGATTCAAACCTGGATTTCACAAGTATTTGGAGAAAATGATGCTACAAAAAATGCCTGGTTGCAATTTGAAAGCTTCCCCTCATATAAAGTCAAGGGTTAAACAACTCAAAAAGAACTATAATGCAATATGTGAAATGATGGGGCCTAGGGGCGGCAGTGGATTTGGTTGGAATGACAAGGACAAAATGATCGTAGTTGAAAAGGAAATATATAAAGAGTGGATAAAGGTAACTTATGATATTTTTATGTCTATTTAATTATAGTTTTATGTAATGTTTTTCTTCAATTGATATATATATGATTTATAATTTTTATTGGCAGACTCATCCTAATGCTAAAGGGCTTTACAAAAAGCCATTTCCTTACTTTGATGTACTTGGTCATGTTTTTGGAAAAGATAATGCCAATGGAGAAAATGCAGAAGATCCTGCTACTGCTGTGGAAGCAATGGATAAAGAAGCTTTTATAGATGATTTAAATATAAGAGAGGAAGTTGATGAAGCGGTTGACTCTGTTGCTGAAACTCAAGAAAACTATGATATTGGACAAGGTAATGAGTCAAATAATAAAAAGAAAGGTAAAAAAAGAGATAGAGAAAGCTCATTAATTGAGATAGTGGCTGATAGTATTACCAAGTGTAGTACTTTATATGAAAAATGTACTAGTACAATTGAAACTTTGGCTTCAACTTTAAAAGATGAATCTGATGGAGCCAATAAGAGAATGTTAATTTCTCAAGAGTTGAAAAATATTGAAGGATTAAATACTCTACAAAGAGTTAAAGTTGGGAGTTTGATATATGAAGATAGTTATATAACTGACTTTTTCTTACAAGTGGATCTTGAAGGAAAAAAATTGCTAGTGAATGATATATTGGCAGGAAATCATATTTGAGAAGGTAACTTTTTTGTTACATTTTTTTTTTGTTCTTTCCTTTCATATTTTACTAACATGATTCAATTTATTGCAGTGTTGATCAAGAAGATAATGTTATTTTGGGTTATTACATCATGTTGAGATGTCTTGTTGTTTATAACTATTTTGTACACATCCTATTGAGATGTTTTTTTTGTACACATCCTTCTTAGATATTTTTTTGTGTATAACTATTTTGTAATACAATATTATCATGTAATTACATATGCAACGTTATATATTTTTTAAACTTTACATATCTTTTGTTGTAGAGGAGACATCTTTGTTGCTTTGAGAGGATAACTATAGGTATTTTTTAATTTATTTTATTATTTTAATATTTTATTCTTTATTAAAAACAAAAATAGGCAAGAATATTTTTTAAAAAAAGTTAAAGAACATTTTTAAAAAATTACTAAAAATTTTTAAAAAAATTTAAGTATAATCAAATAGATAAATATAAAATTTCTAAAAAATGTTAATTATGATTTAAAAAAAATATGATTCTCATAAATAACAAAATTTGCCATATAGCAAGCACCCCTTAGAAGAATCTCAGTGAACGATGTTTTCGTGTTTTGATTGTTGCTGAAGCTGAAAGATCAACCCCGAATCTGAACCCATCATCAATTGATTATACCTAATCCAAAGGGAATCAAAATTTGGACAGAAAAAGTTATAATAAATTGGCGAAGAGAAAACCCTGATGAAGACTCCTGCTTCTGCTTTCTACAGAAACCCCGTCAAGTTCAGGATGTAAGTTCAAATATTCACCCTCCCTGCTTCCTTTTGTCTCTTAATTATTTGAATTTTAGTTTTCATATTCTGTTTTGGGTTATATGAGCTAACAATTAAATGTACTCGCAGCCCAACTGCGGATAATTTGGTACCGATTCGACTGGATATTGAAATTGATGGCCAGAGATACAAGGATGCCTTCACTTGGAACCCTTCCGGTAAATTTCCGTTCGTTTTTTTTTTCTTTGATTACTTTCTTACCCATTATTCTTCTCTCTTTTTTTTTTCCTTTCTAATTTAGTTTCTTAATCTTCACCAAAAATTAAATAAATAAAAGAATAGCTTTTCTGTGACTTGGTGGGGAAATTTTATGGCGAGGCTTTATTTTTTAACGGTATATAAGAAAATGGGGGTGGGAATAATGTCAGGTATATTGGCAAGTGTTGCTTCCCAATTGAGTTGACTGTATGTTTGTTCATGTTTCATCTTGCCATAGCCCACATTTTTCTGTAGTAGTAGTTTTACTAAGAAGCACTGCAAGAAAGTTCCAATTTTCACTTAATATATTCATTATGTTTTGATGGAAGCAAACTCTATCCTGATAACAGAGATATACAATCAGTTATTTCGCGTTTTCAATTGACTTGTCAACCACTTCTTCTCTCTTGACATTGCCTTAGCACATAAACGAGCTTCTATAGCAGCTAATAACTTAATAAGTTAATAGTTCTTCTGAGACGAGTAATTTAGGATATATTGGCATATAACTGCTCTTGATCTTCATTTTATGGAATGTTATGAAACCTTGTATAGTGCGCGACATGTTCCATTATGATGAAAAAGTAACAGTCATGTCTTAGGTACTATGCATTTTCCAAGTTCCAGGTACCATTTCACCTGTTAACTTTAAAATTTTAACAGTTCTGTGTGCATGTGTGTGTCTATATATTGATAATAGAAGAGTAGTACAATAATATATAGACCATGTTTCTTATGAGCTGTTATAAACTTATGATGTAAATTTCTATATTATAGATCCCGATTCAGAGGTGGTGGTCTTTGCAAAAAGGACAGTTAAAGATTTAAAGCTGCCTCCAGCTTTTGTTACACAGATTGCTCAATCAATTCAAGTTACGAGATAACCAAATAATACCTTTCCTTGTTATAGCATGTTCCAATGACAATTGATTTTTGCCTTGCTAATTTTCAACATTTTCTGAGGTTGCTTTCTACTTTTCCAAACCTTTTATTAAATATGTGTTGCATTTTTGTTATCAGTCCCAGCTGGCAGAATTTCGGTCATATGAAGGGCAAGATATGTATGCTGGAGAGAAGATTGTTCCAATCAAGGTCTCTCTTTCCTGACATTTCAATGTTTGGCCCACATTCATCTTATAAACAAATTTCACTCCCCCCTCCCCCCCCCCCAAAAAAAAAAGTAAATGAATAAATAAATAGAACACATGTACTCCTTTTTCTCTTATTTAATTTAGCGTTTGCACATTAACTCAAATATTTTGTTCTTTATTAACAGCTTGATCTTCGTGTAAATCATACTCTCATAAAGGATCAGTTTTTATGGGTAAGATTGATGCTTAGGCATTAAATCATAAGATTGCTGCACTGTTTTTTTTTTCAGCTCTAGCATGTCTAAAATCATTAAATTCTAGGACTTGAACAACTTTGAGAGTGACCCTGAAGAATTTGCAAGAACCTTTTGCAAGGACATGGCTATTGAAGACCCTGAGGTTGGAGTAAGTATATCTAATTATCTCTTATTAATAAAATAAAATAAAATGTTATACCTCCATGTACTAGTAATTGTATATGTTGTGATTTGTGAACATGTTAGGAGAGAATTTAGAACCCCCTGCCCCCAGTGGTAAGTGAAATTTTATCTTTTCATGTTAGGTTCAGTTACATGATAGGTTGGTGCCAAAACTAAGTAGCTTTGGTAATTTTTTTGTATTTGTGTTATAATTAAAATAATCTGGTGAAAAGTCAGTTTAGAAATTAGAATTTATCCTTCTTTTCATCTCTGAATACTCTCTCACTCACACAAACACATCCGGAGCTCTTGAAAGCATACTAAATGGTAAAACATTTCTGTTTTGCAGCCAGCTATTGCCTTTGCAATCAGAGAGCAACTTTATGAGGTCAATTAATCTATTGCTTGATTGATATTTTGTGTTCAAAATTTATATTTGGTTCCGTTACCATACCCTTAGTTTATTTTTATATTTAGATTGCAATTCAAAGTGTAGTCTCTGCAAGAGAAAGCAGAATGAACAAGAAGGGTCGTCGGGGGACTGAATATACTCCAGTCAGGTTTCTATACAGTTCTCTCCTAGCTCAGTTGATGTAGTGAAAGCACTTTTTATTAAAAAATTTCACATTTACATGTGTGTTTCTAATCCATTATTTCATTTGTCTCTTCCTTGATCTATTGAACAATAGCAAAGGAGGTGCTACAGCAGTGGACTTGGTCAAGTTATTCGGTCAGAAATCTAGTGTCGTTCGGTGAGTCAGTGTCATAAGTTCGAAGCACTCTTGTTTACTGGAATTTTATACTGCACGATAAGTATATGGTCCTCTTGGACTACACATAATGTCATGATGCTTAGGTGGTTATAGTGACTTCTTAATATGGTATAATTAGTTTCCTATTATGTTTGATTAGAGAAGTTGCTCGGTTTATGCCCTTGAACTTGCGTAGATTAGGATTTTTTTATCACTTAGACAAATCGTGTGTCAGTTTTATATTCATTTTGGTCTTATAATAGGGACTTTGGTAGTATAGGATGCCTAAGTTTTACATCAAGTAGTATGAGATGTTTGATAAGGTATTTAAGTGGCTTGATTCTTCTCTTTTAACGGTTAGCTTTTAAGGGTGGAATTTTCAAGTTGTTTGGGTGCCTATCATTGGTATCAGAACTGATTGTCGGTGTCGCGGAAAGGGTTACCTACAGAGGGGCTGATCAGAAAAGTCAAGTGAAGCAACGTCGAGTGAAACGTTGTAGAGTGCAGCCGCCAAGATATCGGTTTTCAGAGGGCGGTACTATGATAGGGACTTGGGTAATATGAGATATTTGATGGAGTATTTAAGTGGTTTGATTCTCTTCCCTTAACGGTTAGCTTCTATGGGTGGGATCTCTAAGTTGCTTGAGTGCCTATCAGCTCGCAAATATTTCAGTAGTTTCCATTTTACCTTAGGCTTTGTAGAATCATGTCATTTCCATTTTGTTACCATATAATTTTCTTTTCTTTTTATTCTAATTTTATGTCAGTTTTTGTAGTACATTCCATTTTCAACCTATTCTTTCAATGATTAAACCACTTTACAAGTTTTGATTTATGCACATAAACCTTTCTTAGATTCTCATTTGTATATTTTGTTTTTAATTGTTGTACTTATGATGAGATTTTGGTTAGTTTAAAATGAGATATCTGACAGACTTTGCCTATTTGGCTTGAAATGCATCAGGAAAAGAAAGGAGTGGGACGTATATGAACCCATTGTGGACCTTCTATCTAATGAGGAAGTCGATGCCCTTGAAGCAAAAGAAGAGAGAAATTTCAGGTGACTTGGCATAGTGGTTAGCCATTTCTTATTCTGAAAAGAGTAGATTAAGATGGACCATTTAAGCCAATGTATATGGCCTGTGCAAGTTGTTAAAAGAACACTTAAAGCCCCTTTCTGTCTCACATGTATTGAGCGAAAAATAGTTTGTCATCAGTAAAATGTAGGTAATTTTTGGCGCACTCAGCCATCTGTAATGACTCTGCTAATCTGATTCTCATATTTAAATCAACTTAGCGCTGAAAAGTGCCTTCAGGCTCATTCTCACCTCAGATTGGGAACTAGGAGTATTAAATATGGACATATCTGGTATTAAGTACTCCGTATCTTGTGAAATCTTTGCCTACATTTGATGGAAAACATTACTAAAATCCCTTGAAACGAAACCATATTCCAAAGTTAGTTTACTGTATACAAGTTGATTGAATGATGCCTTGAGTCAATAATTCATTTTGAAATTCAAACTCATAAAAAAAGAAGTCCTCTTTATATTCCACGCATGTCAGATATTTGTGTTCAGCATGATGTAACACTTCAAATTAAACGCAGGCATACCAATTTTTTTCATATTGTAATATTCATGCATGTGTTGTGTTGAGTGTCGGTGTCTTGTAAATGATTGAACCTATTGTCATTGGTTTACAGTTGGAGGTATGAATGTACAAGAAATCATGCTCTTAAATGTTTGGGTTCTCAAAAGTTTATTGGCACCAGCACTGTATTCCTCAGTTTAGGCTGACCCTTTGAGAATTAGGTTGCCCTTGGAGGTGGGGATATAATTCCCGTGAGTAATGCTTACAAGAGATATTTTTCTCTCATAATTGAAATGTGACTGCATCTATATTGAGGTGGGTCCACCTGAAAAAGATCTCAAATAGGGTGAAATGAACTTAAATATAGCCACATGTTTTCAATGCCCATCCCTTTCGTCAAATTTGAGGCACCAAATTTTGCCCCCACCTCATCATCACAGGGAAAAAGAATCTTTTATACCTACCCCACAGATTGGAATTCCTCACGTGAATCGCCAAAATTGAAGATATTTTTTGTCCTTACTTTTGATGGTCCAGGCAAGAAAATGGAGCAATGTCCCTTACGGAAGAACGTTCACACTAAGGTATAGCATCTCCGATCATTACATGGATTTCAGGTAATTTGCTAGTTCCCTCATAATTATTGGTCCTTCAATCAAAAATCCATTTTTTTCATGCTATGGAATGAGGGGGGAAAAAGAAAAGAAAAGAAAACTCTCATTATGTGGTTCATATGACCCTTAAAATGAGATTTTTTTCGCTGTACTATAGAGGAGGGAGAGCCTTTTACCACATTTGAAGTGGGAACTGACAAAATAGAATTTGTTAAACCTTAGATGTAATCAAACTAGTTATTATTTACTTAAATCCTTATGCTTTAATCACTTGAGCTAGCTTCGTGTTGCGCATTTTGTTATCTTATTGGCTAAAGACCAAACTAGTTTCTGAATGGGAATTAATGAATGAATGCTAATGACTTTGCTTCTGTTGCCGTCTTTCAAAACCGTACTAAACACTTCTTTAAATTTTCATGAAACGTGAAAACATTAGCATATTGATGATTTTAACATTTTTGTTTTCATGTGATAGGCATGTTTTAAAAGATAATAAACACTTAGCTCCCATGAAGTTTATCTTAATTACAATTTTAGTGTATAAAGTTCAAAATCATTTGAAACGCCCTTTAGCCTTGAATTCATAAGCCAGACCTACCAAGGGCCTAACCGAAGACTAAAACATTGAAGATGACCAATCCGAGATAATTTATAAACTCATAGGTTGACACGTAAATTGAAATCTCAGACTGAGTCATGAGTGGTCAATTTTTTTAAATTCTAAACACAGCTAAAATTACTACATAAATTTGTAAAATTGAAACAAAGAAAAGGATTGAAAGTCTAGAGTTGAATTCATACCAAGTAAAATAAAAATTAACAGCTTAACTAACATAGTAACAATCTAGGGAGAAAAGCATGCCTATATAGGTCAAATCCTAATTAGTAGGTCTTCATTTTCAAGAGAAACTTCATTAACGAAGAGAGCTAAAAAGCTCTTTTAATCCTTTATGTTGAGGGATGTGGTGTGAAGCTTTCAAAAATTTCAAAGTTGCGAACTTCTACCTAGCACTCAAAACCAAGGGAAAGCCCCCAAGGGACTAAGTATTTTTTCTATCCAGTCTATATTTCTCTGTTAATGAGCAATTAGTTTCAATTTTTATTTAGCGTGAGTTTGGTTTTATTTTTGCTGAAGTTTCTTTTTTCTTTTTCTTTTCTCAATTCTAATTGAGTTTTGTAAATTTATGTGGCCATTTCAACACTATTGGGATTGAAAAATTTAACCATAAGTTTGGATTTTTAATTTAATTTCCACCCTGTGAGTTTATGAATTGTCTTGAGTTTAAATTTTGTCATGGGTTGTTTATCCATATTTTAGCCTTTGATTAGGTCTTAGACTACGAATTTAAATCCAAGGAAGTGTTTTGAAGTTTATTAAATTTTATGTACCAAAATCATAATTAAGATAAACTTTATGGAGTAAAGTGTATTTTACATTTAATGCTTGCATATCGCTTAAGAAAAGGTTAAAATTTATTGTCAGTTAACGTTCTCATTTTTTATAATATTTATGTACTAAAATTATAATAAGAATTTACCTTTAAAAAGTAAAATATATTTGTTTTCTAATATAATATCAAATTTACCTTAAAATATTATATTCTAGAATTCCGTTGTGTACTTAAAAAAGGTTTTACGCCTTTTTTTTTCTTGGAGACATAAAAAGTTGTATGTCTTGACTCTACAAATTTATAGACAAATTAAAATCTACCACAAATTTGGTGACGTTTAGATTTCTTGTGGGTTTGTTGGAGATTCTAACTTTAAACGCAGTGAAGAGTAAATAAATAAAGTTAATCTTTTGCTACCAGAAAAGGAAAAGTTAATCTTTTAAGGCAGGAGAAGAAAACGGAGAGATTATCAATCAGTGCATTATTCAATCAAGGTGGGGTACCATAGAATCCTATCTTTCTCCTCTAATGACCATACACAAGAGATAAGGTGAAGGCACCAAGTGGCAAAAAAATCAACAAGAAGGCAGAGAGAGAGAGAGTAAGCAGAGGACAGAGAAACTGAAAATCTGACTTCCATTAAAAAAAGAAAAAAATCTCACCATGATTTTTGTTTATCAATCATGGGGATTCCCTGTAAATAACATCTTCACTTACAAAAATTACAGACTGAAACTGCCACCTGCATCCATGGAGATGGGATGCACTGATTCAAACCTACCAAACAACCTAATGTTTCTACACAGAAAATTGCATTCATACCAGATTCAAAAGCCAGCTTCTAGTTAGCTAGCTAGCTAAAACAAAAGTTAGTATGATGCAATTCTGACTCAAGCAATTCTGACTCAAACATCAGCAATACAAAAACACATGCTAATTGCTCAGAGGTGTTTATTCTTTTTCTCCTTTTTTGGCTGGTTCTGATCACGAAGAGGTTATATTGCAGGCAGTGGATTTGGACTTATCCAGGATAGACCACATAACTTGGACATCTTCATAGCCACACGCCATGACTTCACCATGAAGATCCATTGTACGGTTCTCTTGCTCTGCAAAATCATATACCCAAAATCCCAATCATTACAAAGAACATAGCAAAAGGATTTATGAGCAATAATAGCTTCAGATGAGGCAGTGATGGCTGAGATTATGTACACACCTGTTTGAGACTTCTTATGATGATCCCTTGGGGGTTGCTGGTTGAAGAAAGTGCAAGCTTTTTTGAATGGCGATGCGATGGTCTTCTTCCAAGAGGCCATTTGGGAAAGGAGTTGGTCTATATGCCCTTGAATTTGCTGCCAAGTGTCTTTGGCAATGACTGTAGACTCAACGCCTTATATATTATGCAGAGAGCTTCTATGTAAGAGAATTAAAGCATAGGGACTGGGAGAGAAGAACACAGAAAGAGAGAGAGAGAGAAAGAGAGAAAGAGAGAGAGAGGCAAGATCCGTGAGATGAGGCTATTGATGAAAGGAACATGATCCCCTTTTTATTGGGTTTCCTTATCTCATCAAACAAGAGGTTGCCGACTGAACCCTAGCACATGCTGCACGCTCTCTCATAGACTAAGACCTCTCCTTACACATAAAAACATATTAAATGCCGATATTTCAAAATCACAATCATATTATGTTTGATCATCAGTGTTTCGGTTTTTTTTTTTTTGGTTAAGAGATATTTTTTTCCACTAATTAATCCATAAATATAAAAAAGTAGATCATCTTACAACTAATTAATTAATCTAGACGGTAAACAGTTTATGATATAAAAAGAACACTAAATGTTCAAATATTAAGAGATACTATTTACGAACAAGGTTAAAAATTATAATCACTCTAAAATTTAAAAATTAGTCCAACGATAATATCTTAAAGATATTTTTACTTTTCGTTAAATAAAATAAAATAAAAAGATAGAAGAATTAGACCCCCTTCCATTTCTACCATATAAGTTGTGGACTTTTCGTGGAAGGCCCTCTCCTTCACTACATTTTTCTTTTATTTTTCCTTTTTCTATTTTGGGACCTAAATCAAACACATTCAGTGCACAACTTCTTGTTCGCTTGTCCCTTGGACCTTTCTACTATTTGTTTTCCCTTTTGTCAATTTTCCAGTTGTATCTATGGGGTTTTTGGGTGTGTTTCTGGGTAAGTGTCTCTCGGGGTTTTTTTTGGGTTATCTCCTTGGGCTCATCAATGTTGCTGTGAAGGGACCCCATTAGTGCTGGTCTCTGCCTGCAAATTCTGAGCCCTTGTAATGAGTAAAATAAACCATTGGACAAACCCTTAGTTCCCCATTTCTTGGCATGTGATGCCCACATGCTCCAGTGGGAAATGGAACATGCAGATTCCAAAACCCTACCCTTGTGGGTTGTCTAGGTACTTCATTTTTAATTCATTTTAAAATATATTTTTTCAATAACAAAATTTATCATCATTTTAATAATTATATAATTATTTATCTTAAAATTTAGATAAAAATATTATATGACAATTAAGTGTTAACTAAATAAATTTTGGAAGGTCGTCACACTCTAAATTATAATTTATCTATAAAAAAAAAAGTGTAATGATGATGAGATAGAAATATAGGAATTAATGTTACAAAAACAAGATTATTGACACAAAGATAATATTTTGAAACTTTATATCGTTGACATTTTGTTGCAAAAGCTCCTCGCTTTTAGGCACAACACTAATGACTCTTAATTAGTAATGAGTTGACAATGACATTCACTTACAATATTAAAGCGAGTTAGTTCCATAGATATTTTTTTTATATAAATTTATATTTATTTTTTAAAATATTCTTATGATTAAATTTATACTAAAATTGTGAGAAAATTCAAAAAAAAAAAAAAGATTTAGCTCGGACAAGTCTGAAAATATCTAACTGTGATTAAAAAGAAAGAGATTCTATATATTGTTTCTTTCCTCGCATTAGGTTTAAAAATTGTGAATAATACTTTTATTTATTTATTTAACTTTGAGTGAGACTTAAATTTAAAATTATTAATCTAGAAACGATTCTAGTACTATTGAATCAATCAATTTATTAATTGATTTTTTTAAAAGTGAGTACGATGGTTTGTTACAACAAATGAATTAATATATTAACTAATAAATTAAAATAAAGTTCAACTAAGATTGCTTTGTAAGGAACAGAAATTGAAAGCCAAAATGTTAACATATCTTTGGAAATTTGAAACCCCATGAACAAATATAATCTTATGTTACTAACATATCTTATATTTGTGTTATTTATATGATATGCTTTTTTTCTTAATGAAGCAAGGTTCATATTCTATCAAGGCCTGTAGATTTACTTGAATCTTAAATAAGTCAAATGATATTAACTAGACATTTTCGCATATTTAATTTTGATATAAAAATTGATTGAATTTTAAATTCAAAATTTTAAAGAACTGATAATAAAAAAATAAGTTTATAATTTGACCCATAGCAAGTTTTATAGTATAAAAATTTTGCAGGGTTATTAAAAAAATAAATTTTAATTAATTAATTAAAACGTACACCAATTAGATTTGAGGCTAACTTACCGTTATTAAAATAATAAATTCTAATATAAAATAAATGTCATAATGCACATAAATTAAAATCATCAATGGAACAAGGCATCCATCCCCTTTGACCCTGCATACCTTACAAAAATAAGTTATTCTTGGTATTCCAATTTAGCAATTAGACTTGTTTATTCCATTTCATATGCAATGTGAGTACGTGACAGCTGAACGGGGATAAATTATTGGTGCTATTATATTATTATTATTATTATTATTATTATTAATGAAATTATTTCATTTGATTAACAAAGAAGTAAGATTATTTTTCACTTCATTATTAAATATTATGCATCGTTGTTTGTGATAATTGAGGTAGAATATTCAGAGGTACCTTGGCATATGATTATACTTAAAGTATAGCGAGTTCTCAAGGAGACACTCCAATGATTGAGTATTAAATATTTAGTCTAAAATCTAATTGTCATTAACATGGTATGAGATTTATAAAAGGAATTTTATCTCTGTCGTACGCGTAACCTTCAATGAAAAAAAAACATTATATAGGACTTTATTTTCACTGATAATTTAAACACATTCAAGCTTATATATTATATTTTTGATACAGATTCAAGCTTATATATTAAGCCTTTACATAATGAATTAATATGGTTAATGGAAAAAAAATTTAATTTATAGTTTGGTTTATGAAAAATATCATTAATTTAAATTTTGTTTCTGGAAATAAAATGTGTAATTAAATCCTCAATTACTTTTATTTGGGTTCAATTCATTCGCTCTTAAAAAGATTAGTTAACTCCAAAACAAAAGAAAAAAAAAATTGCATACTCAACGAGCTCCAGATGGAAACTATGATTTTCCAACCAATCTGCAAACTTGTTGGCTTCTCTGCATAATTGTATACTGTGAATAAGTTGCACTTCACCCACTTGACAGCTTTAAAATTGCACGCCAACATCAATTTTTTACATCTTTTCTCAGCTTTGAACGAGGAACAGATCCCCAATTTATTAGCAAAACCCAAAATATTATCCATTTGCCCTTGTTAAAGCACCACACCCAGCCTCCCTTGGGTTCCTCCAAGAAAGCACCATCAAAGTTCAACTTCCACTCAGTTCTGAGAAATGTAATTTGAGTCTTCTGGATTTCCTCTACATATCTCTTTTTGTTGATAATCGAGGTCCACATGGCCCAGATGCCCCAGAGTATCCTTGAGCTTCAACAATGTGATGCTTTATGAACCTAAGTTTTGGGATGGTGCAGCGAGCTCTTTGTCCACTCAATCTAGTTTGAAGAAGGAAAACCATATACAGTTTATTGATTCTCATGATTTGTTTAAAGGCATGCTGAGCTCCCTTCTAACACAGTCCCTCTGCAATTCGAAACTATAAACTTCACGAGTCACTACCAAGCTTTCTATCACAATATTTGCATATTTCTTTCCATTTGTCATCAATTTTTTGCCTTTCAAAGTGGTGCCAAGCTTCTAAAGTTTGTTCGGACTTGAGCAATTCTCGGTTTCTTTTGTGTCAACAGGAGTTTCTTCAATCGGAGTTAAGGATGGTGCAGATGTAACTTGATTACTACCCACAGGAATAGATAATTGTTCATTAGTTGACATTCTACACAATTAACAGTTGAGATTAGATAAGCTACAAATAGATATTCAAATGATCTTACAATGCGCAATTAAAATCTAAGCGAAATGGACGTTACTTAAAATTAGAAAGAAATTATAATGAACAAATGATTCACTGTAAGATAATGATAATGATTAAAAAATCCACATGCCACTATCTCAACGTAAGATAATGATTAAAAAATTAGCTAAGGACCCTTTGCCAAAGCAAAATTATAATATGTACTGTAGTTGGAAAATCTTGCCAAAAAATCATTATAGCCCATATCGATTGATGATGATATTTCACCAAACTCGGCCAAACTTGATTAATCTTCTTTAACATGAAGTCATAGCCAACAAATTGCCAAGTAATTTAATAACGAAGCCCTTTTACCTCTCCTCCTCATATAGAAAAAAAAATTAGGAACGTTCTTATTTGTTCTATTGTGCATAATTCCTTTATTCAAATATGTTATTCTTTAAAATTAATCACTAAGTTCATCGAACTTTAAATCTATTTATTTTTCTTTTATTGCACCAAAAAAAAATTTATTTTTCTTTTATTTGGCCTATTATCAAAAACTTTTGTCACCATTGAAAATAAATATTCAATGACAATTACACTCATATTCAATATTTTGTTGAACACTCTATAATGACAACTTTTATAATTTTAATAACAATTTTTATTGTTACAAAAAATGAATTTTTCATGTCACCAAAACTTTTGATGACAAAGACACAAATATCAATCTTATAGTAGTTAAAAGTCATTATTGAAAATCATTGTCGAAAACTTTTAATCAAGATTTTTAATTTTTTAATAACAAAATATATCGTCACTAAAAATTTTATTTCTTATAGTATTACATGTTAATTAGCTTCTCCATCCATTCATCTTCCCTACTACTCAGAATTTTTATAACACTGAAAGGCTCCTTCATTCTTTCTTATATATATATAACCTTAACCTTTAACAATTTTTTAAGTTAAGAATCGAACGCACGACTTCAATTTCAAACGTTTTACGTCTTCACCTTGAATAATTGCTATCATAATAAGGCCAACGTACTACACAAAATATGTCATGTTAGTAATAATTGGTTAGTAGAACGAGATTGGGAGATGTGGCCCCAAACATGGCCAAGTTAAAGGAGAGCTAGACAAAACCTTGTTGAAGATGGAAGAGAAGATGGGTTGCAAAGTGCAATGTGAAGTATCACCTTGGTCTAAAAAACAATCCCTGGACCATTCACAAGGGTTGAAGCATGGATTCAATAATTCAATAATAAAACAATATACGCATGCCCATTATTGTATTCATGCTTCAACTTTTGTTGGAAAACTTCTGGATCACAAGCTACACTATGTTCATACTGTCCCTAAAAGAAGAGGAATTTGTCCCCACCTCCAGCTTTTATTAGGTATCTTATTCACTCTTATCATTTCTCTCTCTTTTTTTTTATTAATTTATTTAAAATTTTAGGGTAAATTTATGGACAACTTAAGTATTTAACCTTTCAAGAAATTAAATTCCGATGCTTAGATACATACCGAAATTCTTATTTTAATAATTCGTTGGTTATATCATATGTAAATTAAAATTTTCAAATAAAAATTTCAAAATATATATACCTCAGAAAAAAACTCAATCCTGAAAAAAAAAATCTTCATAGAAGTACCTTAAAATCTTATGACATGAATTTTCATAATTAAGTATGAAATATGATAAACAAGTATTTTGAGAGAGTCACTCCTATTTTTAATACTAGGGTTATCCCTACAATTTTAGGGCTATTTTTTAGTTTTTAAAAATTCTTTTGTAAAACAAAAGTAAAAAAAAAAATTATTTGATAAATATGTTATTTTTTGTTTTTTTGAGTGTTCTTGAAAAACAAAAATAATTTTTTTTTTAAATAAAAATAAATTGTTTCTAAAACTAACTTTTTAAATAATAACATAAAATAATTTTTAAACATTTTTTTATTTTTAAAAATCGGAAACAAACATACACTTACTTTCCTTATCTTATTTTATTTGAGGGAAGACTTGTACAATAGATTTTATGAGTGGAAGAAGAATTTATATCACCAAACAAAGTTTAAAGAACTCAGTTTGGCTGCAAATTCTAATTCATTCAATGTTGAGAATCCAAACTTGGGGTTAATTTTCAGCCTCCGAAAAAATCTTCTATGGTATTGGTATCTGCATATTAATTATATATTCACTTTTGTTGACGAATTGGTTAGACTAAGTTCTCTGATATAAAATTATAATATTTCAAGTTTTTATTCGGGGTTTAAAGAAAATGCCATCAATTTGTACTTACCTTCGATCAGATTGGACCCACTGCATGCTTTGCAGCCACATCTTCTTTCTACCAGTTTAAATTCTCATTGCCCTCTTTGATTTTTTTTTTTAATATGACCAAAGAAGCAAGGTATAAATTTAAGAATTTTCTTTTACTATTTATATATTTTACCATTAGACTACATTTCGTATTTTTATTTTTAAATAAATAATTATTTTCTTTTAATGTATTTGAATTTAAAAATTTTCAAATTAATCAAGGAAAAAATTAAATTAAAAATATCAATACTTAATTATTGAGATGTACCACTGTCAAACGATATCTATTTTATGATGTTTCATTCATAAATGACATTAGTTAGTGTGGTATTTTTTTTTGTTATATAATAAGAGTATTTTTAAATGAATTTTTTTGTCTCATTTGTTCTTCTTTTTTTTTTTTTGACAAATTAAAGATTATAATATTCATCAAATAAACATTAAGTTTAAATTTACAGAAAATTTAATAAGATAAAAACAAGATAACAATTATAAAACAATATGTATTTCTGAAGGATAGACAACATTCAAATTATAAAGCAATATACTTTTTAATTATTACTGATCAACATCATAAAAAATAGAATAAATTTCATTTAAATATAACTAATTTTGAATTTAAAAGAAAAATAAAATTTTTTAAAAGAATGCAATACACTTTTAAATTATTTTAAAAAATTATAACTCTTAATTTTAATTATTTTTTTTAAATTTGAAGTGTTGTAGATCTAGAGAAAATATATATAACTTTTGAAGTTGATTAATACTGAATATTTTTTAATATGAAGAAAAAATTTTCTCTAAAAAAAAATTTTCTAATAAAAAAAAATTAATAGAAAAAGATAACACATGAATATAAATAAAAAGAATAAAAAAAAAAAAAAAGAAGGTGAGGAAGCTCCCATTGAAAGCAACCTCTCCCAATAAGTCTTAATGCGGCGTTGCTAGGGCTTTTACTCTCAGAGCGGCGTCATGGTTATGTCTCACGGGTTCTAATGGAATGTGCTCTCATAGGAATACTCTGACACATAATTAGTATTAGAGTGAAGCAAAAATAGTAAAACATTAAAAGATCCATACATGAAGTTAAATTAGGTTATAGTAAAAAAAAAAATTAAGAGTATTTTAATCATTTCGCTTGGTAGACAATTTTAGATGTGAGGATTTCTAATTGTATTTATCACTCTCAAGTACGATCTAGATGATTGAATGACATAATTCTGATTGCGCAAGTTTTTCAAAAAAAAAAATCTCTAAATATCGTTGACAGTTGAAGTAATTCTACAAAGTTGGGCATATATAAACCACAAAGTTGGCCCAATAGGGTGGCTGGTTTGGTGATTATAGACTGAACCCCACTAGTGTATATTATTTATGATTAACGTGAATTGAAATTGAATCTTTTTTCAAACAATATTAAAAGTGCATCTTCAAATGTTGAATGGACTAAGTGATGTGACTAATTTAAACAAATGTATTGTCCGGACCTACACCAATTGCAAAATTGAATGTGTAAACTAGCAAACCTAAACCAGCATCATCGTTGCTATTGATGTCTTCCCTAAGAATTATATACATCTTTACCTTTTTATATTATTTGTGCTACTCATTTTATTTATACTTAACTACATTTTTTGTCCCATCTATTTCATAAATAAATTACGTGCACCAATTTAATTCTTCAAATTTTGTAAAATGTTATGATTAAGTTTTTCAATTAACTATTAAATTTTGATAATATGACTGTTTAAATTGATTTAATTATCACTCAAATTTTGTCAAAAGTGTAATTAAAACTTTTATTTGGCCCCGGTTTGTTTTTTTATTTAAAAAAATTGTAAAATATTTTTAAAAAATTTAGAAAAATATTTTGAAAGATTCGTTTTAAAAAATAAGAAGATTATAAAAAAAATGCATTTAAAAATTTTACTGGGAAAACAAGTTTTAAAGCACAGAAACCAAAACCTACTTAATTTACACATTCCCTCATGCATTGTCATCGACGATGACAGATTAATCGAGAGGGAAAGATAGAGATTGATTTTCACAGTAACCCACGCATTTTATTATTTTGAAAACTATGAGCACAAAATACGTAGAAAATGTTTTATGTTTTTTGTTTATAAAACATATCTGTTTTTATTTTTTAAAAATAGCAAAAAAAAAGTACTTTAAAACAATTTTTTTAAATTAACTACTGTTTTTAAAAATAAGAATAAAAAACTTGAGGCTTATTTGATTTTTTTTTTTTTAAAAAAAGTATATTTTTAACTATTTTTAAAATAAAAAATTTCATTTAAAAATTATTTTTTGTTGTTGTTTTAAAAATAAATTATTTTTAAAATAAAAAATAAAAAAGAGACAGTTATTTTTATTTTTTATATTTATTTTCAGAACATATAAAAATGATAAATAAGATATTTTTAAAATAATTTATCAAATAAATTTTTTTATTTTTATTTTATAAAATAATTTTTAAAAATAAAAATTGAATCAAACAAGCGTCTCTAAATGGAGTTGATCACGGCGTGCGTGGTGCTAAATTGTTAATTAGAATTAGGTATATATTTAATGTTTTGCATGGACCCTTTGTCCTTTGACTGATTCCTTTCAAACTTAATGTTCTTCTAGGTTGGAATTAATGGTCCCCTTCTGATTCTAATTGGTGGGGATGCTCGAACACACTAAGTTCAATGTACGTATCCATATAAAATTAACAAATAATAATAATAACAATAAAAGAATCCATTCTTTTTGGGCCTCGTGGCCCCCGTTTTGTTACCTAAAATGAAGAACCCAAAAACAACCTCACCTAAAAAATTCCTTTAACTTTCTCCTCATACTCACTCTCTTTCCTACTTGGCTTTCTTATAAATATGTGAAAGAAAAATATTAACTTCATATTTTGTATGATAATTTTAATAATATGAAAATATTTATTTTTATATTTCATTTTTCATAAATAAATTTTTAGGTATTTAAAAATTATAATATATAACACCAAAAAAAATTAAAGTGTTTATCACTATATAAATATATATTTTTTATTTAGCTTATGATATATATAATATAACAACAATATCATTTTTTAAAATTAAAGAGAGCTTGAAATTTATATTCGATATTTATTTACTATTTTTTAAGACAGAAGCCTTCTGCGTAAACCAAAAAAAAAAAAAAGATTAATTCAAGGTTTGAATTGAAATATTTTTTGGTATCTGTAGCCAAATGTTATCCACTTGGCTTTCTTTTTTACTGTCTTTATTATGATTATAATTATTTTTCTCAAGCCTCCAATGCAGCTCTGGATGTGGAAAAATCACAAAGTAACTGGGTTTTTCCAGTCTAAGGAATATTTAGAATTAGAACATGAAATATATAAATAAATAAATTAATTAAAAAGATTATTTAAGAGGTTTATGATAAGGAAGAGTATTATTCGCACTACTGAACTAATTCGTTTCATCCTTTGAATTGAAAGAAGAGAGCGACCTTGGAAATTGACAACAAATTCTACTAAATAAGTAGTGGAAATGAAATAAAAGGTGGAGGAATGTCTATATATACACCCACTTTTGTCACAGTTTAATTTGCTCTTAGTAAAATCAATTAAGCATCTTTCCTTTTTTGAGTAAGAATTTTTGAATCTTTTATAAAATCTTTAAAGTTTTTCAATTTATCACATCGGGTTCTTAACAATATTTGTAGAAATAAATACAAGACTAGTATTAAAAAAAAATTTAGAGAAAATTGAGGGTTTCATAGCAATGTTAATAGATTTATAAAAAAAAATTATTAAAATACTTAACTTTCAGAAAAAATTGAAAATTCTTTTACAATTTCAAATTATTTTTAAGCAATGAATAAAAATTGATAACATATTATGTATATTTTTGTTTTCAGTTCATAAGATTTGCAAGATTCTCAAATATACTAACTTTGTCTACTAGAATTTTCTAATTAGTACGTATTTGTTCACTAGGATTGTCACGTTAACACAAAATAAAACCTCAGTCCATTTAAAAGATCACTTGGATAAAGTTTCACCAGAAGGACCATGCACACATAAACACACCTAAAGATCATAAAGAATTGTAGAAGAAGAAGGAAGTTAATATTTTCATTCAGGTGACCTTATTTTCTTGTAGCTCCTCAGGTAGAAGAAAAAAAGAACCCAATTAATAACTTTTCGAGACTGGCATATTGGTGCATGAATTTTTTTCTATCTTTTTTCGAACTGTTGCATATATTACCGCTCGTGGGGATAATAAAGGGCCATCGTACCCAAACTAATTTCTGTACATTTTACGAGCATCAGCTGCTTGTTCCATTGTTCCAGATGCCTTGTGTAATTTAACTCTTAGTAGCAACAATTCCAATTCCTAAGAAAAAAGCTAGTAACCTAATTAAAGATGCTCCTTGCCTAAAATATACTGCAATACAAAATTCAGACACTAGGGATTTCCATCACTTCAATATCATACTTGTCAATCTATCTAATCTCCACAAAGAATTGATAAACCCCAATCAGATTCCAGCTGTTTGCAGAGGAATAAGGCTTTTATAGTTGCAGACTAACTCACCAGGCTAAGGTAGAATCATAGTTGCTGAACAAGAGGAATAGCTTCCCAAAGTTTGCCCACCAGAAGTCTGTAAAATTTGTACTCTTGTCAGGATAAAATGCTTATTATTAAAGTAAAAGGTACAGTTGTTATTAATCAAAACTCAACTCTATTTTTTTAACATATAAAGTGTCAAATGTTACAGTTTAAACATAAAGAGAGTTTATGGACATGACAAATATTTTATGTACCAACAAACTTCTAAACTACACCTGCGGGATTTAGAGTTTGAACCTGTGTTTAAACTCTTGAATGAATATCCATAAATGATTTTATTATTATAAACTTTTTGTACCTTATGTTAAAACTTAATTTTTATTTAAAAGAACAAGGGTGGACAGTAATTGAACTTTTGACTATTTGATTATATAAAATATTATACTATGTAAAAAAATTATTTAAACTTAAAAATTTAAGTTGTGAAGTAAAACTTTATTAATGATTTTATTATAATCTCTATCATTAATTAATCATGGTGTAATGCTATTTTTTTAATATTTTATAGGACAAATACAAAATGCCACAATTTAGACTAATTAAAGAAAAATTGACGCGGCCAACTTTCTAATCTGCAACAAAGGAAACATGGGTGGATTGATAATTATCTGTTCTAATATATACAAGATAGTGTAAGAAGTACAAACATAATTGAGCAGGTATTCCCGACAGTGAAAGTAGCTTTGTTTTACGTAAACCCAGAACCGAGAACCTTAAGATTCCATGGATAGGGGCATTGGTTAGTGAACAAAATGCTGGAATATGTTCCACTGCACACTGCGGTATCTTGTTATTTATTGCTGATTCCGATCAACCTTTGCCAATGGTTTATTAAAGTGAAACCCACCACGTTGTGCCACTCTAGCTAGCTATAGCTTCTCCATTATCAATATCTCTAACAACACTATGATGTCTCCATTGTTGTACATATCAAGATCTTTACGCTGCTTGTCTTTTATTCTTACGTAATCCTTTTAAAAAACAAAAACAAATGGAAAACCAATGCAAATTTGTCCTTTGGAAATTGAAGATATATCTTAACTTTACAAGTGGTTTGCACATTTCATTCAGAAACTGCATACTTTAAGCAGTTATCATTGAGACCAAATATTATTAAATCTACAAAGTATGGACACTTAAAAATTAGAGTTGTATCCGGTTTAATATGTATCAGACGCTGCATGTACGTATTTCATTGTGTCAAACGTCGGCATTTCTTAGGATTAAACTTGCTGAATCAATAGAATTGTACCGTCTATAGTTTTCTTTTTTTCTGTTTTCCAATACCACATTGGCGATGGCAAGCTACTGCTGTGCGGTTATATATTGGAGTCTATCTTAAGATAATGAAGAACAAATTCGTCAATATTACAAACAAGCTTGCTGCATCAAACTTTACAATATAAAAGAAGAACAATAAGCCAAAAAAAGGAATCAACATAGCTTGCTAACCAAATTTTTAAACTAATTAAGAACTCACTTAAGAAGTATAAACACTAATACAGGACATAAAATGTAGTGTCATGTCTTGATAATAAAATTTTCAGCTTATTGTGTTGATGGATCACTCTAACCCAAAGACCAGTTCCTCTAATTGAGTTTACTATATATAGACTCAACCACAATCTATTCGAAATGCAAGCAAAGATAAAATAGAATATTAATTCTATCCAAAATTGTACTAACGGTGACGATGCTACATCTTTCATACGAGTCTTGCTCGTTAGACTTGAAACAAATTACTAATGGTTATCATGTAGAATGCTATTACCAAAATAGCCTTTAGCCTCTCTCTATAAATAACAATCATCGTTTTTCAAATACAGATCTTTTAACTTATTTTTTTTATTATTCTCTATAGTAGTACTTAAACATTTGAGTGTTATCAGAGACACCCTAATAGTGCTCAAACTTAAAAAAAATCTTGGTCAAAAAAATAAATATTATATCTTTTTTAAAAGTATTTGTGTTTCATAAGAACTTAGATTCTTTTCATTGTATATTTCTTGGATGTATGAAGACAAGTTTTGTAGCTGTACGTACCAGGAATCGAAAGAAATTTTTGGTATGAAATCAAATTCTTCCATATTTATCCTTATAGACATAGACGTTGCTGATTTATTTTCTTGCAATATTAGAACATCTTTTGACAAAATTTCCAAACCGATGCTCTTTGTCCATGTGATATGTTCATTGATCAGTTATAATCAATCTGCACCGGCTCTTAACTTTTCTAAATTAATATTAAAAAAATAAAAAATTTAATATATTATTGTTGGCTAGGACAAAAGGACCACGGAATATAGTGGAAAAAAAAAGATAGCTAAAAAGAAATATAGCAAAGAGATGATATCAAATCAAAATGAAAGATAAAAAGGAAAGGTTGCACCCAATGTACATTCCGTACTCCCCTTAATTTCTGCCTTACAAAAAATGAATCCTTTCAACATGGTTTTCGAAAGTTAAATATTTGAAGAAAAGATAATCAATATCATCAACTTATTAAGTACTCTTTATGCCATTATGTTTGAATAACTGAGAAACTATAACCTCTTGCACATATACTTCAAAAAAGTTTAAGGTTTAGAGTCGTGTTAATTTGTGTAACCGTATTTTCAATGTTTATGACCCTAATTTGTGTTGTGTCCCTATTTATACTTTTTAATTAATAACTCATTTAATTGCAGTAAATAAATTTATGCTAACATTAATATCCATTGCTTGAAGAACCTGTGAATCATGCACTTGGCTTCTTTTTTCTTTTTTGAATATTAATCAAGCCATATTGAGATTATAGCTGCTGCCAAAAGGCCAAAACAGAAGTGATGAGTGATGAGAGGAATATCTTAATTCTCAAGTCAGTTAGCATGCATCAGATTTTCATGCCAATCACACATTCACCTCCAAATAAAAACAAATTCAAATGCTAAACACCCTCATGCGTTAATCTGCTGGAAAGGAAAAGAAAAGAGGGGGGAAAAAAGAATATCCAGACCAAGAGGGGTGAGAAAGAAAAGATGTAAAAGAAATCACACTTCTAATAACAATGAATCTATTTTTTACATTATTAGTGACCACATTATTGCAGCTAACAAGTTTGGATCCATACCCCAACCATTACAGCCAAAAGAGGGAACAACACTACATTTGGAGGATTATAGAAGAGGGAGGTAGAAGAAGCACCGATAATTTAAAATTATAACTCCATCCCACACTAATATCGGACATCAATCGACATTTTATATTGCACCTGAACACTACAGGGACACTATATTTTGTGGTGTTGTGATGTCTGTATTTTGCCACGCTCTTTCTTCATGTCAGTATCATGCTTCCTAGGTAGGAAGGGAGTGTAAACTGGTTTGAATTCAATAAAGCTGAACTAGTTGCAAGAATGGGAAATTAGCAAAGAAGAAGGTGGCCTTTTTTTTTTTTAAGGTGCAAATTGGTGCTCAGAGTCAGAGACACGGCTGGCATAGAATCTAGCAATGAAAGCGGAGGCTTTCCTGTCAATACCAGGCTCAGCAACCCAACGTCCTCTGTCTTCATCACTTGCAAATATCCTTTGCCCACTGAGACTATCTTCCCAGTAGTAATCGTCCCTGCTGTTTCCACCTGAGAAACAGGACTTGAATATGCCACAGAAGGAGAAGGAAGATGACTTCCTGGTTCCCATTATCACTTCCTTGATATGATGCTGCTTCTTCTTCTTCTTTTGCTCTTGCCGATTATGATTTGTAAGAATCACTTTACCACTCACAAACCCTTTTAATTTCTCAAGAATTCTTGAGCTCTAAGCTACTCTGCTATTGAACTCTTCTTTGAGCTCTCTTGGGTTTGTACCAGCATGGAATAGAAGCACTTTTATAGAGGGGGAAGCCACATTCACCCACAAGCTTCTCGTGAGCATTTTATCGAACAGATCAAATGCTATATTTTACGACCCAAAAGGGACGGTCGGGATTCCCTGATATGACCAATAAGAGTGGTTATCGTGGTTGTAAAACTCATAAGAAAAAAGCATAAACATTCTTGTCCTCTGCTTTTGAAATGTAAACCCCCTACAGTTTCTTCTCTCCCTCAGGCGAAGATGATACAGTACCCAACTTAGCTTTTTCTTGGCCAGAATTAATACTCTGTTTTTTCCCCCAACAAAAGATGCCTTCTTTCGTTTTCTTTTTCTTTTAAATAATGCCTACGGAGTTGGTTCGATGCTTGTACTCCTAACTTTGTTGAATCTACATGTAACTTTACCTCTGTCATCTCTCTATCTCTCCCTGGATTTCCGTAGTTTTTTCTTTCCTTTTTTCCTACTCTTTCTTGGAATCTGGAGAATAACTACTTAGACTAGAAAGTAAGAAAGTAGAAGTCTTTGGTATTAGAAAGTTTGAACAGTTGTAAGGAAATTTCTATGAATGAACTTAATAAAGTTCACATTTAAAAATGCATTACTTATTCAATAAATCCAGAGGACAGATGATCGCCTAAATACGTAACTAATTAAACAAGTTTTATTTGATATATTTAATTATTTTTTTACTCTTTCTAAATAATATATGGGTTTAAATTCGAAAATTTGAAAAATATGACTAATCTTTAACTTTACATAAAAAAAATTACGTCGATTTATATCAATTATGTATACTATGACCATGTTATATTGAAGTTAGTGTTACAAAAAATAAATTTATATGTACTATTTTACACGAATTAAAGACAAATTATTCATGCTAAGATTATAAAATACATCATAATATGTTAGTTTTTGTGTTAGAGTTGCGGCCAGCCAATGAAATATGAATGTTCTGTTCACACATAGGGTACGTGATAAGGAAAAAAAAAGGAGAAATACGTTAGCTGTCTTCATCCTTAGCTAGGAATACAACTACGTCTAAGAGAGACACACCGTTTGAGAAATTGCCTATAATATTACATAGCCATGACAACTATATCTCAAAGTAGGAAAGGGAAGATTTAGAAACAATGAAAAATTCCAAAGCAAATTAAGCTTTTGTGGCTTTGCTTTCTCTCTTGCTCCTTTTCGGCTTTACAGTATTATTATATGTTTATTTTGGGCGATCATCTTTAGGCAGAAGCATGTAAGCTAGCTAGCTACCAAGCTAGCCGTGTGTGGTGAAGGTTTGAGATCTTCCAAGAAAATTCCCCACCTCTTGCTCTTTCCTACAGAGTGCCCTCAAGCTGTCTACCTTTACGAGATCTTAATTCTTAAGGGATCCCTTTGGGAAAGGCACACTTGGTATTAAATGTATGTACATCAAAGTACAATTTGATGAAACAATAATACAAGCCACAATGCCTTTTCTCTTTCCCTTTTCTTTGCCTCTCTTCTATTATTAATAATTGCTAAATGTATTTTTTACCATTCTTGTTACATTTGGGAGTACCTTTAGATTTTATGCCAAATTAAATATCTTTCTTGAATGATTTTAAATCAAACTCACCCCAACATTACATGGGTACATTTAGAATTTGGTTTAAATATATTTTGGGAAAATTATACAAACAAGATTAATGAGTCGGCACTGAGGCTAAAAACTTGTGCACCCACTAAAAATTATATTTTCGTTTTATGAAAGGGGTGTCAGAAGCGTCATCTAAGTAGATTTCTAAAAAAAAGTGTTCTTCTCTTTAATTTATTTTCACTTCGTAGTTTATTTTGCTTAATTCCTCACAAAACTTAATTCAATTGGAGGAGAAAAAAAGGGGAACCACTTGATCATTATAAGGGAATCAATTTTACCCAAAAAAAGAACATTAGAATCAAATTTGCATGCACATCTTCTATATGAATATTTAAAACGTACACGCCTTAGATTTGTCAATGGTGATTGTCACTTATGGAAAAATCGGAAAAATTAAAAACTAAGAGAAAGAATAATATAAAAAAAATTGAAAAATTAATGAGGAACAAGAAATTTGATGTTTGAAAAATGAAAGGACTAGAATATTGTTCGTCCTCCCCTTTTTTTTACATTATATAATATTTGGACTAAATTAATGTTTTGTTTCTTGTTTTTTAATCTTCTTCAATTTAAATATTTTTTAATGTTTGATCCTTTTTTCAATTTAATTAATTTATTAATTTCCTTTTAGTTTGATCAATCTTTCAATTCAGCAATTTTGTCAAGAATGATTTATATTAATATATATAAAAGATTAAACTGAAGAAGAATTAACAACTAAAATATTAAATGAAAATAGAAAAGATTAAATTTTTGAGAGACAACCAAAACAATAATTTAGTCTAACATCTATGAATGCTTTAAAACATGATGTCCTTCATTAAAAGATTAAATCATATTTGTTATTTTCGATTGGGATTTTTTGTTCTGATAAAAAAAAAATACAAATTTTCCATTACTGTACAGAAGTTGCAGTAAGATAGTAAAATTATTAATTACGAGCATAGGATGTCTCTCCTTAAATGACTAAGCCCATTTTATTCCAATAAATCTTAAAATGTAATTTTCAAATATTTGTTTTTCTATATATTCTTGATCTCTTTTTAGTTCAATATATAATTCACTCAAGATTATTGTATTTTAATTTCTTGTAATTAAAAAAAGCTGCCTTTTGGTTTTATCTTTCATAATTCATGCATTAAATACTTTTTGCAAGTATTTTTCTAACGAGTAAATTAAACATGAACTCTAATGAGATTACTAAATATCATTTTTCTCATTACTTAATATTCTATTTTACCCTCCCTCCCTCTTTCAACTTCCAACCTCCAAGACACTGTAAAAGTAAAACTGTTTGAAGAATATTTATACACAAAAAGAAAAGTGGAGAATATAATTCCTGTTATAAATTACTGTAAAACCAATTTTACAGACAATTTATATGTGGCATTCTTATGACAATTGGGATTAATACCAAAACTTTATATTAGTTACAAATGGGTAAACTCTTCAAGAAATTATGGTCAAACAAAGAAATTAATTGTAAATTCAATACCTTAGTAGCTCAAAGCTTAGTTGATTGCTGAAGTAACTATATTACATTAGATAGTTGATTAGTACTTAATTAAATATTTAAATTCTCTATTTTTTTTATAGTTAATCAGGATCTAACTACATTATATTTAGATAATTATCCTATTTATATATACTTTTGGACTGGTATATATATATATATATATATATATATATATATATATATATATATTAATGGGTTGCTATGTTGAATTTTATGGGCTATATTGATGGTATAACAGCAAGTTTGAATTTAGGCTTTAAAAAGGCCCAATTGTCAGGTCCCAAATTGCCCAAACCAAACCTAAATGGTTCCCCTTTTTTTTTTCCCAAGAATCAAATCAGTGAGTCTAGTTTTCCAAAAAATTGACACCATTGGTTCAATTGAGCGATGTGTAAAAAATTTGTTCAAACTAAACTGATAAATACCCCTACATATTCTAAGATAATTATTTTATATTTATGTATAATTTAAAATATTAATTTAAGTTAAAGAGTTGTTAATCATTACACTTTTCACATAAAACTACTCTTTTCTCTTTATGCGCTTCGTATATATACACCGATAGTTTGACATATATATATATATATATATATATATATATATATATATATATATACATATATATATATACATATATATATATATATATGTATACATATATATATATATATATGTATACATATATATATGTATATATATATATATATATATATATATTCTATGTTTATTAAAAAACTATTAATTATCTTTTATATAACTGCTAGTAAAGACTATCCATTGTCTATAAAGTGATTATTATATAGTTAATGAAAGATGGGATAAGCGAGGGAGTGGATTGATGGCTACTAACTTATTGAAAAGTAAGAAATAAATTATTATACTAAAAAAAAAAAGCATTATCTAACGTGAGAGCATAAAAGGAGTAAAATTAGACAGTTGAGTCTTTATTACAAGAATTATTTTTAGTTTTCTTATAATCTCAATTTAAAAAAAAAAATTGTTGTGTTTAATATTAGTTTTAAAAAAATTATTTTCAAAAAATTAATATTATAAAAAATAATTTTTTACAAAATGATTTTCATGGACAAGGGTGAAAATTTTAGTTTTTCATTAATTTGAAAAACTTTCTATAATGTTGTACTTTTTATTAATGGTGTTATGAATATTTTGTATGAATGTCCTTCATCCCGATCTTTCAATTATTTTATTTGATAAGATATTATCTCTAATAATTATCTAGAAGATAATTGTATCACTAAAGAGTTATCTTACGGTTGTATATCACTACTATGATTCTCCCACCTACTTGTATAAATATCTCTTCATACATAAATAAAATCAACTATTTACTCTCTTGTTTCTCTCTTACTTCTCTCTCTACTTTTAAGTTATTCTATAACATGTTATCAGCACAACACCTTACCTCCTGTTTTAGGGTTAGTAATATTTAAATACAATTATATTGCTATTAATTTAGTCTGTCCTTGAAGGACCATACCAGTTTATATACAATTATGTTGCTATTGATTTAATTTATCCCTGAAGAACTACACCAATTTATGCACAATTATATTGCTATTACTTTAATTTATCCATGAATGACCGTACCAACTTATATGCAATTATATATCCCTAAAGGACTACACCAAATTATATGTCCCTGAAGAACTACACCAACTTATGTGTAATTATATGCCTCTGAAAAGTTACATCAAATTATATGTCCTTGAAAGACTACACCAACTTTTATATAATTATATGTCCCTGAATGATCGCACCAAATTATATGTTCTTGAATGACTGCACTAACTTATGTGCAATTATATATTTCTGAAAGACCGCATTAAATTATATGTCCCTAAAGAACTGCACCAACTTATGGTAATTATATGTCTCTGAAGGACTATACCAAATTATATGTTCCTGAAAAACTATACCAACTTATATATAAATTATATTACTTTAATTTGTTCATGAAGGATCGTACCAATTTTAGTTGCCTCAAGTTTGTCCCTGAAGAACAATAGTTTAGGTATAGCATCATTATATGATAAGAAATTTTATATTCGGCCCTAACTTCTAAGAGCATATTAAATAAATTTTTGGAGGTGTAAGTTTATTTTATCCCTTCTATTAAATTTGATTTTTTTCAATCACTAGGTATATAGTTCTTCATGTAGTTCTTTTTAATCAATTAATATGTATAGTTGCGTGTATTTATTTAATATCTGTAAATAATAGTAATTACATCAATAGAAAAGTAAAGACATTTGTATGGTTATGCATGACTAGGAGATTATGATAAAAGTTGAATATGTTTACTCAATTGCAACTTCTTTTAATAAATATAGGCATTCTGAGGGCTATATATAATATATGCTTGTATTGATCAAGATCATGTATGTATGTTCTATGATTTATATGTGTA